>OZ010788.1:261671016-262271016 GCA_963932465.1 Maratus speciosus
TAAATTATATATAATATTTGATTGGCAGTTTTCCAAGTTTTGTGATATGTAATGCAAATGATGAAATGCAATGATGTGATTGTAAAAAATGTGATTTTTTTTTTTTTTTAATGGTAATGGAAGCGATTAAAAAGGCCCTATAAGCTTTGTAATTCCTACTTTAAGAAAAATTTTTAATTCCTTCATCCTCCTAAAAATTCTTTAAAATTTAAGGAGACAATTTTTAAAAACGAAGGTGAAAAACATATCTCATAATTATATTAAGTAATGTGTAATCATGTACACAGTACAAAAGGACAAATTTTCTTAATCCAAGGAAAATATAATACAACCACGAATGAAAATATTACTGTAACCTCTTTCGAGCAACGACCACCCCCTCAAAAAATAGCTTTCTCTATATTTAGAAACCTCTGAAACCAATATATTTTCGAGATTTAAAGAATTAAAGAAACGATTATACAAAGATTTTTTTTTTTTTTTTTTTTTTTTTTTTTTTTTTTTTTTTTGTCACTCAGTTTTGGAAACGTTTCCGAGTGATTTTTATAGTTTATTAATCAGTTTTCTCAACCCAGAATATAGGTTTCTCGAATACTATTAACTCTCAAGTAAACGTTTTTATGTTCAACAAACATGTTTTATAGACAAACATGTTAAATTAACAGCATTAACATTAATATTAATCCTGCATGTATAAATTCAAATATTAATTTAATTGAGAATTTATAATATCCTAAAAACCAATATTCCGGAGAAAACTTATTAATACACTATAAAAACTATTAGGAAACATTTCCAATACTCGTTGGCAACAAAAAAAACTTTGTATTTAAAAATGCTTCTTTAAATCTCGGACAGACAGACAAACTGAAGTCATAAACACTTTTCAGCTACGTTGGAAAGTGTTAAAAAGTAAAAATTGCAGAATGATGCCATTTTTCGTAAATGAGATGAGGTTCTTTAAAAGTTTACTTAAATAATATCCCCTCCCTCCCTCCCCCCTTCTCCACAGTTCCCTCTTAGTTTTATTTTAGTCAGGAAAATTACTTGTTTAACTTATGATATTGGAAAATATTTCCTACTAGCAAACCCCGCGACTTTGCTCGCGTAGTATTTGAAATATGCCAAGTGATATTTATATGTTTTATTTTTATCAAAAGAAATTATACTTTTAGGAATAATTCAAAAATTACTATTTAAAACACAGTCTGAGTAAACTTCATTATTACGCTGCATTAGGCAGAAATGAAACTTAAATTAATAATAATAAAAAAAAAAACTAAATAAATGATAATTTAGAAAATATTTTGAAACTTTCTTGCTGAATTAATACGCTCATTTCAGTATTTATTTGAAGTTTTTAATTTTTTAGAAACCATCTTCTTACATCTTAAAATTAACCATGCCAAATTCCAAGTCCTACCACCTCTCTCAACATAAAGGGCTATGTTGAAATAGGAACTGTCAATATTAATTTGCCAACATTAATTCTGAAATCGGTTTGTTATTTCCTAATATTCCATAGAAACGTAATTTAGAAAGCTTTTAAAGAACTTTCTTAGAACGGTTGTTGTTCCTGTGAACCCCAGATGGTAGAATCATCTTCATAAAATATAGCCTGTTCAGGATCAGAGACTGTTACCATTGATTCGCAACTATTATTTTTATAATCAGTTTATATTCCCTGAAATTGCATAGAAATCGTAATTTAGGACTTTTTTAGAATGCTTTTCGCATCTCCTCTTCGCTTCACCCCTTTTTAATTCGAATGTATTTTGGACAGTCCTTCGAGGGCATTTATATTTTTTAAGAAACTACAATGCCATATTTAAAGTTTCTAGCCTCTTCAGCATCACAGAAATCGCAATTTAGAAAGTTTTTTGCTCCTGCAACCCTCTAGTGGTAGGGGCACAGACATAAAATATAGCTTATGTTTGAGCAGGTTCTATCACCAACAATTTGTCCCCATTATTTTTTTAAAACTCGGTTTGGTATTTGATAAGATAGCATAAAAATTGTAATTTAGAACGTTTATAGAACGCTTTTCGCTCACTTCAAATTTTTAAATTTGGAATTTCCTTTCGACTGTTCTTAAAAAGCAGTTGCATCTTGTAAGTAAATACCATGTCATATTTCAAAATGTTAGACCTCTCAGTTGTGTAAAAAACGCAAATTAGAACACGTTTTGCTCTTGCAAGTCCCAGATGCTAGTGACAGCAACATAAAATATAGCCTATGTTGGAGCAGAGACTATCACCATCAATTTGCAACCATTACTTTTGAAATAAGTTTGGTATTTCCTGAGATTGAGTAGAAATCGCAATTTAGAACGTTTTTAGACCGCAATTCGCGCATTTTCACCCCTTTTTAAATTTCAAATTTTTAAAGAAATGTTCTTAGAGGTAATTTTTGTCCAATAAATATATACCATGCAAAATTCCATGAATCTAGGTCCTTCCATAATTCAAAATCGCATTTTTAGAAAGTTTTTTGCTCATGCATCTCCTCTGGGGTAGTGGAAACAGACATAAAATATAGCCTATCTTGGAGCAAGAGCTGTCACCATCATTTTTACACCATTATATTTGAAATCGGTTCAGTGCTTCCTGAGATTGGATAGAAATCGCAATTTAGACCGTTTTTTACAACGCTTTTCGTGCATTTTCACCTCTTTTAAATTTTTTTAGGAAATGTTCTTAGAGATCATTGATATTTTATAAGTAACTACCATTCCAAATTTCTTAATTCTAGGCCCTTCCATAACACAAAAACCGCAAATTAGAACTTTTTTTTTCTCCTGCAATCCCCAGGTGGTAGTGATACAAACATAAAACAGAGCCTATGTTAGAGCAAGGTCTGTCACCTTCAATTTACAACCATTACTTTTGAAATCTATTTGATACTTCCCAAAATTGAGTTGAAATCGCCATTTAGAATGTTTTTTAGAACCCTCTTCGCGCATTATCACTCCTTTTAAATTTCGAATTGTTTAAGAACTGTTCTTGTTTAAGAACTCTTCTCCTTTATCTATACTAATATTATATCTAATAAGTAACTAATATTTCAAATTTCATATTTCTAAGCCCTTCAGTAACGCAAAAATCATTTTTAGAATGTTTTTTTTCTCCTGCACAACGATTGGGGTAGTGGCACCGACATAAAACATAGCATATGTTAGAGCAAGGGTTGTCACCATCAATTTACAGCCATTATTTTTTTAAATAGGTTTGGTATTTCCAGAGATTGTGTAAAAACCACCATTTAGAACGTTTTTTAGAACGCTTTTCGAGTATTTTCACCCCTTTTAAATTTCTAATTGTTTAAAAATTGTTCTTAGAAATTCTTTATATCTAATAAGTAACTAATATTTCAAATTTCATATTTCTAGGCCCTTCAGTAACGCAAAAATCGCATTTTTAGAAGGTTTTTTGCTCCTGCATCCCTTTGGGGTAGTGGCACCGAAATAAAACATAGCCTATGTTGGAGCAAGGGTTGTCACAATCATTTTGACACCATTATTTTTTTAATCAGTTTGGTATTTCCTGAGATTGTGTAGAAATCACCATTTAGAACGTTTTTTGAACGCTTTTCGCGCATTTTCACCCCTTTTAAATTTCGAATTGTTTAAGAACTGTTCTTAGAAATTCTTTATATCTAATAAGTGACTAATATTTCAAATTTCATGTTTCTAGGCCCTTCAATAACGCAAAAATCGCATTTTTAGAACGTTTTTTGCTCCTGCACCCCCATTGGGTTAGTGGCACCAACATAAAATATAGCCAATGTTGGAGCAAGAGTTGTCACCATCATTCTGACACCATTATTTTTTAAATCGATTTGGTATTTCCTGAGATTGTGCAGAAACCACCATTTAGAACGTTTTTTAGAACGCTTTTTGTGCGTTTTCACCCCTTTTAAATTTCGAATTGTTTAGAAAATGTTCTTGGACATCATTTACATGTTATGAGTACCTAATATTCCAAATTTCATATTTCTAGGCCATTCACTAACACAAAAATCTCATTTTTAGAACGTTTTTTGCTCCTGCACCCCCCTTTGGGGTAGTGGCACCGACATAAAATATAGCCTATGTTCTAAGTTGAACCATCACTATCATTTTGGTACCATTACTTTTGAAATTGGTTCTGTAGTTCCAGAGATTACCTCTAACAAACAAACAATTTTTACTTCTTTATAATATTAGTATAGATAAAGAGTGAAATAAATAAAAGTATTAGTTAAAATATGAATATAACTTTTTGACTATATCGAAAAATAAAAAGTATAACTCGAAAAGCACACATATAAAATAGATAAAACATCAAAATTATTTTTGATTTACAAACATTTTTTGATACTGTGTTTTTTACTTGAACTATTTTCAGAATACTGAAATCTTCATAAATTACACTAGCCTGTAAAATTTGGGTTGTGTCACAATTTTTTTAGCTTTTGATAATTTATTCTAAAGCATTTTGTAGCTCTGAATCCGAAAATGACCTTCATTTTTTTAACCATCAGGTCGGGACTTTTCGCAAATTGTAAATTTCAAAATTAAAAAAGCAAAAAAATATCGAAAATCTGACACTATAAAATAGATGTTATGATTGTGTTTTTTAACTTTGATAATTGATTTTTATGTATTTTTTAGCGTTGAATTCGAAAATCAACCTTCATTTTTTATCATCACGTCAAGATATTTCAAAAATCACAAATTTTTAAATTTTTAAAAATTCGAAATATTGCAAAAATTTGATACTATAAAATAGACGTTAAACTTTCTTTCATAATAATTTATTAATTTTTTGGCCTATACTATGCAGTTTTACAGCTAAATATGTAAAATATTGTGTATTTAAAATTTACAATTTCATTCGTGTAGAAATTTCTTTGGACCTATTTCGTTATTTTTTAACTTTTTAACTTTGAAATTTACGATTTACGTGGTGGTTAAAAATGAATTTCATTTTTGGATTCAGCGCTGAAGGATACATAGCAACCAATTATTAAAAGTTAAAAAAAAAAAAAAATAATAACATCTATTTTTTAAAACCAGATTTTCGCTATTTTTTTTTTACTTTTTAACTTTGAAATTTACGATTTGTGAAAAATTCTGACGTGATGGTTAAAAATAAAGGCCATTTTTGGATTTAGCAATAAAAAATACATAAAAATCAATCATCAAAAGTTAAAAAACATATCCATCGCAGTGCTTATGTATTAACAGATTTTGTCATTTACTATATATAAACTTCAAACAACAAAGTTTGAAATCAAAACTTTCTTCATTCATTTTTTATTTTTAGAGTCATTGAGTTCTAAAAGATAATGATCATACAAACCTGTGACTCCGAGCGGAAATGTATTGAAATCTAAGCGTGATGTAAAAGAAAAAATGGTTTCGGAATTTCGAGCAGCTACAATCTTTCATTTTTGCGTAATTAATAAGGAGTATTTATACATTCTGGTGGCAGGTGTGAAATTTATTTTTCAATGAAAGGATTTTTTTGTTTTTTCAGGCTGTAATCAATAATTATAGAAAAGATGATTTGAGTCACGTAAAGTATGAAATAGATTAAAGTTTTAAAAATATATCATATTAATTTCATTTTAAAGGATGTGTTTTTACAAAGCATATAAATACTACATTTTAAACTAAACGGATAAATATTTATCACAGAAAAGCTGATTTGAGTCACGTAAGGTATGAAAAAGATTAACTTTTATTTTAAATAAGATATTAATTTTATTTAAAAAGATGATGTACTTTTGCAAAGTATATAAATATTGCATTTAAAACTAAACGGATAAATTAACGGATAAACGAAAAAATTATTTCATCAATGAAAAGCTGATTTGAGTCACGTACGGTATGAAAAAGATTATAATGAATAATAATAAATGATATTTATTTCACTTAAAAGTATATAAATATTAAATTTTAAAATAAAAAGATAAATATCACATAAAAGCTGATTTGAGTCACATACGGTATGAAAAAGATTATATTAATAATAATAATAAATGATATTTATTTCATAAATTTTAAAATAAAAAGATAAATATCACATAAAAGCTGATTTGAGTCACGTAAGGTATGAAATAGATTAGTAATAATAAAAGTAAATGAAATTTATTTCACTTAAAAGTATATAAATATTAAATTTTAAAATAAAAAGATAAATATTCACATAAAAGCTGATTTGAGTCACGTAAGGTATGAAATAGATTAGTAATAATAAAAGTAAATGAAATTTATTTCATTTTAAAAGATGTGCTTTTGCAAATTATATAAATATTAAAATTTTAAACTAAAAGGAAAAATATTTATCACAGAAAAGCTGATTTGAATCATGTAAGGCATTAAACAGATTAACTTTTGTTTTAAATATGGTATTATTTTCATTTTTTTAAAAAAGTGCTTTGCAAAGTATATAAATATTACATTTCAAACTAAATGAATAAATATTATCACGGAAAAGTTGATTTGAGTCCCATAAGGTATGAAACAGATTAATAATAATAATAATAATAATAATAATAATAATAATAATAATAATAATAATAATAATAATGATAATAATAAATTATATTTATTTCATTAAAAAAGATTTGCCTTTTCAAAATATATAATTTTTAAATTTTAAACTAAAAATATAAATATCACAGAAAAGCTTATTTGAATCACGTAAGGTATGAAATAGATGAACGATAATAATAGCAAATTATATTTATTTCATTTAAAAAGATGTGCTTTTACAAAGCATATAAATATGAAATTTTAAACTAAAAGGAAAATTATTTATCACAGAAAAGCTGATTTGAGTCACGTAAGGCCTTAAATGTATATTAACTTTTATTTTAAACATGCTATTAATTTCATTTTAAAAGGTGTGCTTTTCAAAGTATTTAAATATTGCATTTTAAATTAAAAGGATAAATATTTGTCATTTTTGTGGAATTAATGAGAATTTATGCATTTTGATGACAGGTGCGAAATTTGTTTTTGAATGAAATGATTTTTCTTTTCGGCTATAATTAATTATTATAGAAAAGCTGATTCGAGTCACGTAAAATATGAAATTGATTAACTTTTTAAAATCATATATCATATTAATTTCATTTTAAAAGATGTGCTTTGCAAAGTATATAAATATTAAATTTTAAACTAAGCGGATAAACATTTGTCACAGAGAAGCTCATTTTTGTCTAGTAAGATATGAAAAGATTATTATTATGTTTTTTAAATGATATCAATTTCACTTTAAAAGATGTGCTTTTGCAAAGTATATAAATATTAAATTTTAAACTAAAAGGATAAATATTTATCACTGATAAGCTTATTTGAGTCACTGTAAGTATCGACTCGATTAAATTTTTAAAAATATGATATTAATTGTATTTCAAAAGATTTGCTTTTATAAAGTGTATAAACAATAGTTGTGTGCCAACCCGATGTGTTGCCTTTACATTGCATGAGATCTTCCAATTTATTGAGGGGGGGGGGGCAGTATTATTATACATTAGAATAACATACATTTTAGCATTAAATACCAACTTTCAAGTAAGAAATCAAATTTATAATGTAGCTTAAACAGAAATTGTAAAAATTACATTTTGTAATGGGATTTTTGATACAAAACTTTATTTGTTAAAACTAGATTATTCTTTTAAAATTTGGTTTCTAATATTGAAGCTGGTGAAATGAAAATGACCTCACTTTGGGGAAACTTATAAAATAATAAGCTTTTCGAATTAGAATAAATGTTTTACAAGAAAAGAAACTTTTGTCATTTTTAACCGATAAACATTTTACTTTTAGCGCCTTTATGGAACGTTTTAATTGCCATCTTTCGAAATTAATTAATTGAAAATAATTTATGCCCTTTCTTTAAATTTAATTCTTGTGAATGAGGGTCAATAATTTTTCACCTAAATGCAAGTAGTCTAAATCTTCCTCCTTTGTTAAATGTAAAGCTTTTAAAAAAAAAAAAAAAAAAAAAAAAAAAAAAAAAAAAAAAAAACAGTGATTTCTAACTATCAATATATCAACAGATGATTTTTGTTTTTATAGAAAAAATTGATTCATGAAACTTGGACATGTTAAAACATTTTTTTATTCGAATCTTTCGAATCTTTTATCCTCTTTCGAAATTAATTAATTGAAAATAATTTATGTCTTTTCTTTAAATTTAATTCTTGTGGGTGAGGGTTAATAATTGTTCACCTAAATGCAAGTAATCTAAATCTTCCTCCTTTGTTGAACGTAAAGCTAAAACAATATATAATGTAGTGATTTCTAACTATCGATAGATGATTTTTAGGTGCGTTCGTAATGATATAAATACATAGCACCTATAGTCGTCGTTCGGTCCGTCTGTCCCCGTATAACAGAGCAAAAACTACCCAATCGAATGGTCTGAGATTTTAAATGTATAATTGTTGCAAAATTTTGTCGAGTAATTTCAAATTATATGAAAATCGGATGTATAGCTTAATTACAGGGACAGTCAAAAGTTTTCCATTACATTACGGCCAATGGCAAAAAATTATTTCAAGTACATTTTGATGATGTTACAACCTTTCAAATATAATGAAATTGATACGCACTTATGAAGTGTACTAAAATATACATTCAGTACAATATGCGGGGCAAAAAAATATTTATAAAACTAGTTATAGTACGAACGCACCTCATTTGCCACGTTTGACAAGCAATTTCCAACTTGTTGTTTTTGTAGAATAAATTGATTCGTGAAACTTGGACATGTTAAAATATTTTTTTATTCGAATCTTTCGAACCTTTTATCGTCTTTCGAAATTAATTAATTGAAACTAATTTATGCCTTTTCTTAAATTAATTCTTGTGAATGAGGGTCAATAATTGTTCATCTAAATGCAAATCTTCCTCCTTTGTTAAATGTAAAGCTATATATATATATATATATATATGTATGTATATGTAGTGATTTCTAACTGTCAATATATCGACAGATGATTTTGTTTTTGTAGATTGAATTGATTCACGAAATTTGGGCATGTTAAAATGCGTTTTTATTTTTTCGAATTTTCTTGAAATTTTTAATTTAATCAAGTTTTTTTAATTAAAAAAAATCTCTCTTTAGTATCAATGAGAAAATGACGTAAAAAAAAATCTAATAGTCCCTATCGTTTTCCCTTTTCTTCCTTTTACAACAAAATGAAATAATTTAGTTGCCATCATTACATGAATGTCATAAAAAATTACAAAATAATAATAATAATAATATCTCAGAAACTAAATCAAATTTTAAAAATCTGAAACTTTATATCACATCCTCGGATCCAGGCGAATAATTGGTGTTAATTCGATTGCCCAAAGTATAAAATACATTACCTTTTCTTTTTAACTGTGATATTAATTACATTCATATAAATATACGTGCCTTAAAAAAGTAATCAAATGCTAAACAGTTATTTGAATTAAAAGGATAAACATTTACATCCATTTCATTCATTTAAAGATATGTGTCTTTAAAAAGTATGCAAATGCTTTGAACTAAATCGATAAAACTTTGTTACAAAAAAAGCTGATTTGATTCACATGAGTTATGAAGTATATTAATTAACTTTTTAAAATATGATAATTATTTGACTTTGTTTGAAACGAAGTGCTTTTGAAAAGTATATAAACTTTAAACCTTTGAAAAAAAGGATTAATATTTGTTACAGAAAGGCCTGTTTGAGTCATGTACATTATAATGCTTAATAAATTATTGCCAGGAAGCTGATTTCATTTATTTAATTAGTTTAAAGATGTATGCCTTTTAAAAGTATATAAAGACTAATTTTAGGTAGCTTTCTTTACAAAAAAGCTACCTATTGCAGCCGTTCGGAGGAAAGCAATATCAAAAAATTTTGGTATATTTTCATCGATCATGACCCCCAGACCCCGAAACCACCCTCCGTTCAAAATTGATATATATATATATATATATATATATATATATATATATCTGACCTATGTCACACTGTAACTCCCGTAATTATGAACCGATTTCGATGTAATTCGGTGTGTAAATAGTATATACCAATGTCTCGACCGAGTTCGTTGGCCAGCTTCATCCGCCGTTTTGTTTCAAAATGGCGGCCATTTAAAATTTTTAAAAAAATTTAAAACTTGAAATGTGGTACCAAAAAATTAAAAATGGAAAAATATTTTTTTCTTATGTATTTGACCTTTATACAAAGATTCCGGAGCAGTTTTTGTTTCGTCTATATCTTAAAAAATGGCTGAGTTATAGCATTTTGAATTTCTAGCGTGGCTGACATTTTGAAACGTCCTGAATTTTGTCACGCGATAAAAGGCGTATTTATGAACCGATTTGGATGTAATTCGGTGTGTACATAGTACATACCAATCTCTCGACCGAGTTCGTTGGCCAGCTTCATCCGCCATTTTGTTTCAAAATGGCGGCCATTTAAAAAATTTTTAAAAATTTAAAATTTGAAATATGGTACCAAAAAACTGAAAATGGAAAAATGTTCTTTTCTTATGTATTTAACCTTTATACAAAGATTTCGGAGCAGTTTTTGTTTCGTCTATATCTTAAAAATGGCTGAGTTATAGCATTTTGAATTTCTAGCGTGGCTGACATTTTGAAACGTCCTGAATTTTTGTCACGCGATAAAAGGCGTATTTATGAACCGATTTGGATGTAACTTCGTTTATACATAGTACATACCAATGTCTCGACCGGGTTCGTTGGCCAGCTTCACCCGCCATCTTGTTTAAAAATGGCGGCCATTTAAATTTTTAAGAAAAATTTAAATTTGAAATGTGGTACCAAAAATTGAAAATTGAAAAAATATTTTCTTCTTATGTGTTTGACCTTGATAAAAAGATTCGGGAGCAGTTTTTGTTTCGTCTATATCTTAAGAAATGGCTGAGTAATAGAATTTTGAATTTCTAGCGTGGCTGACATTTTGAAACGTCCTGATATTTCTCGCGTAATAACAGGCGTATTTATGAACCGACTTGGATGTACCTTGGTGTGTACATAGTACATACAAATATCTCGGCCGAGTTCGTTGGCCAGCTTCATCCGCCATCTTGTTTCAAAATGGCGGCCATTTAAAAAAAATTTAAAAAAAAATTAAATGAGATACCAAAAAATTGGAAAATGAAAAAGATTTTTTTTGTATGTGTTTGACCTTAATACAAAGATTCCGGAACAGTTTTTCTTTCGTCTATATCTAAAAAAAAATGGCTGAGTAATAGCATTTTGAATTTTTCTTGTGGCTGACATTTTAAAACGACCTGATATTTGTCACGCGATAACAGGCGTATATATGAACCTATTTGGATGTAACTTGGTCTGTACATAGTACATACCAATGTCTCGACCGAGTTCGTTGGCCAGCTTCATTCGCCATCTTCTTTCAAAAGGGTTGCCATTTAAAAAAAAATTAAATTTAAAATTCAAAATGAGGTATTAAAAAATTAGAAAATGAAAAAGATTTTTTTTATGTGTTTGGCCTTGATACAAAGATTCCGGAGCAGTTCTTGTTTCTGAAAATTTGTTCTTTTGTTTATATCTTAAAAAATGGTTGATTTATAGCACTTTGAATTTCTAGCATGGCTAACATTTTGAAACGATCTTGTATTTGTCACGCGATAACACACGTATTCGCCTATTTCGATGTAAGAAGGCATGTGGATAGTATACATCAACACCTCGACCAAGTTCGCTGGCCAGATTCATCAGCCATCTTGTTTCAAAATGGCGGCCATTAAATTAAAAAATATGTATATATTTAAAGTGAGGTGCAAAAAAATTAGAAATTGAAAAAGGTTTCTTTCTTAAGTATTTGATCTTGATATAAGGATTCAGGAGCATTTTTTGTTTGTATTTACCTTAAAAAATGACTCAGATATAGCAGTTTCAATTTCTATTGTGGGTGACATTTTGAAAAATCTGATTTTTTGCATGCGACAGCACTCCTATATATTAACCGATTCCGATGTGAGTGAGCATGTGCACAGCAATTACTAAGGTCTCGGCCAAGTTCACTGCTTAGCCTCATCCACCATGTTGTCTTAAAATGACAGGCACTTTAAGAAATTGCCGAATTTGGCAGCCAAATATAAGTTACTTTAAAGAAAAGCAGCTTGGATAAAGCTGACTAATTTCGCGAAATTGTCATTCATTATATTGATAAAAATTAGTATTGAATCTCCTATATTCGGTTTCCACTAAATTGAGCTTCGTGTGTTTGCATGATATAAGTTGGCTTTTTTAAAATAAGGATTATGAAAGCTACCTCTTCCTCCCGGCACTGGCCGGAAGGACTTTTTTGAACTACAAATATTTATTCCAGAAGGCTGATTTAAGACACGTAAAATATAATTATTAATAAATTATTACTTAAAGGTTGATTTGAGTCACTGTAAACTATGAAATTTTCTACTCAAATACGATATTAATTTCACTTCATTAAAAAAATTATTGAAAACTTTTAGAAAGTATATAATAAGTAAATCTTGATGAATATTTATACGATTACATTTTTAAATGAAATAATGCAATCGTATAAAAAATGCGAAACATTCTTTTACATTGTACATCTATGGATGCAGTTTATATGAAGCCAGTTGTACGAGTTGCTTTAAATTTATACAGACCAATTCAGAGTAAATGTTCAATAATTTTCAAAGAAGTCAGAAACACAAAACTAATTAATAATGACATAGGAACATCCGGTCGAAATTCACTTATTTAACTTATTCAATCAAATATATACTAGGTGTTTCACTTTAACCGAATTCCGGTTTCCATTAATAACTTTGTTAAAATGGAGATATCGTAAATGAAAATTTGAAGAGTTGCAGGGTATACTTTCCTTTGTGCAAAATTTAACAACATCAATATAAATACTAGAATTTTCCATTAATCGCCTCCAAACAGCACTAACTCGAAGCTTCAAGATTTTTAATGCGGTTGTGAGCAATATTGGGCAAACTCTTAAAAAATAATAATAATAATAATTCAAACTCAAAACTTTTTGAACAACGAGTTAAGTTGGCACCCAAATTCAAAATTTATAAAATGAATCCGTACAATTAGATTTAAAACTTTTATCTTAATATAGTAGATTTTATCCATTTGTAATTGTTGACATTCTTGTGATTTTAATTTGATTTTGTCGTTTCTGCGTGATTCACGGCGATTTTTTTGGCGTTCAATTTCTGACATATTATAGAAAAATCTGTCCTCTTTTCAATAAAGTTTATTCGGAGAGCGATTTTCGAATTTTTTGTGAATTTTGTATGTGATTTTTAGAGTTTTTTCGCATTTCGCAGACATTTTTCTGCATTTTTTGTTTTAACTTGTTTTTTAGAGTTTTCTCGAGATTTGGGCTTTGTTTTAGCGGGTCCGGGCGGATCTGTTAGTATACAAATAAAAAGAGGTCACAAATCTTTTAAAATAAAGAAAAACTGATGAAGTAGATAAATGCAAATTACATCGGACTATAGACGATAATTTTATTGGGTTGTACTGGACTCCTTTTGAGTTTCTGTAATGGTACTAATGTAGAAGTTCACGGACGATTCCAATATTATTTGAGACAAATTTTTGATAATGCATTATGACAATCGACTTACTGACAGGTGTTTTGAGTAAAAATTATGAAATCTCTGTGTTTTTTTTAATACCTTTTTTGATCTAAAATATTCTTCATAATTCGGAATACTCAAAAGGAGTACAAAGAGTAACAAGGAGAGTAACATTGAAAAGGAATATAGGCCAATACTGCATAAGAAGAGCATTGTGAAACTATTCATTAAGGCTGTTCTCAAATACAAAAGGGCAACTTTATGACATAAGTTTTAATTTATTTTTATTCGGAAATGCGTGAAACTAGCTGGTGTTGTTGTTCAGAAACTATGTAATCGAGCTGTTTTTTCCTTTTTTTTTTTTTTTTTTTTTTTTTTAACCATTTGGAAAAATGGTTGTTGTTCTCGTCAGGGTAGGAAATCAAAAGCATATCTGAACGTTTTCATTGGTTTAATCCGCAATTTATTCGTTATCTCATTGGTATATACAGTAATCTGCATTTCCCTTTCCTTTCAACAACGATGGACAACAGAGTGTTGCCACTATGACAAAAATGTAATAAAAACTACAAAAAAAAAATTAATAAATCAGAAAGGAATTGAGATACAGCTTTCAAACAAATTGCATTTAAAAGTACATTTTTTTCTCTATCCGACGGTATAGAAAGTAATATTGTCGGATGTTTAGAAGTTTAAGAATGAAATTTTATTTAAAATTGGTCGTGAGATTTTTTGGAAATCTGATGATAGAAAAGCCTTTTCCCGAACAGCCAATGAAATTATTGGCTATTACGTAAGTTTCATAGGAAATCTGACGAGTCGCAGGGGATTTTTCTTGCTTGCAATTTTTACGTGTAATAACACTATTAATCTTTAATTCATGGCGTACGTAATGTATGACCAGCTCCGTAGAAGTTTAAAAATTTACAGTACCGAAAATTGTAAAACTGAAATTTCTTTTAAAGTTTGTTCATGATGGGTCTAGGAATGTTATCATTTAATCCATGGCGTACGTAATGTAGGATCCACTCCGTGCGATTTTTTATGTCTCAAATTTTAGTCTTTGAAAAAATCATTTTCCAAATGGTCGTTGTAATTTGTTAAATTTGCTTTTTTTTTTTTTTGCAAACGCGATTGATCTTTCAAAATATTGTGTCAAAGTGGACGTTTTGAGCGAAAGGAGAAAAACCACTCAAGAAAGGATGAAAAACGTCTTTGTCACGTGATCAAAATAGCTTCTAACTCAATAAGTAATTTATTAATCAAAAATGGAAAACACAGTTCCAATTTTATATCTTTCCGTTAAAAAATGAATTTGTAAAGGTGTCAAAACGTTTTGCGCTTGTTGAGCAGAGCAGTTGAGAACAGCCTTAAAGAAAGTTTCTGCAACATGAAGCGAGTCATAAATCATTCTAAAGCCCTGATACTAATATTTTTGGTATTTCCTTTTCGTTAATTATGAAACGGCTATTGAAAAAGCTTGTAATTTAAAAGACTTTGCGAAATATATTTTTGTTATAGGAACTATTGAAAGATGTGAAATTAGTGATGGCCATTTCCATTTGTTTAGGAGCACCTGACGGGCGAACATCGCTACTCGAGTTGATCTCCTAAAATTTAGAACTTTGATCAGATGACGAGATCTTCACCTGACTAGGCACAATTCATAGGGAACTTGGAGGACTTTGCAACTTTTGACGGATTTTACTAGAGATCCTAAATTAGAGATCCTCCATTAGAGATGTAGGATCTCTAGATTTTAGATGCACAAAGCGTCATTAGCATACATGGCGGATTTTTAGCTGGCGGCGAGTCTCGAACGCGCGACCTTTCGTCTACGAACTCAATGCTCTGCCAGCTGAACACCGCTGACCTTCAATAAAAATTGGATGTATGATTTGAGTATGGAATTTTTAATATACTTTATATTATGTTTCAAAATAGTTGCGGTAATTTTCTGAAAATCTCATTTTTTTTTTAACTCATTTTATTATGCTGTTAAAATATTTTTTTCTGCTAGAAACTTTACAGATTGTTTACACATTAATAGGAAAACTCTTAGGAGAAATATTTAAGGAAATAGGCTATTGGCTCAATATCTTTGAATCACCCAGTAGAATACATTAACTAGCGAAATAGTTTATTTTTATTTTGTTTAATTATAGCAATATGCAAATGACATTGCGCTTTCTATCTCTCTTTTTTTCTTGCAACAGTGTAGTAACTTAGTAAAAAGCATTTCACTTTCTAATTTCACTGAGCAATAATGATAAATTTTGGAGAAAGATTTCCTTTGGATCAACTCTGTGAATAATAGAAATAATTTATCATCTACTTTTGAAATAAATATTTTCTAATTATACTTAAACCAATCAAGAATATATATTATAAAATTTTGAAATTTTAGGGAAAAAATTGATAAAGTATTTAAAAATTTATTATTTCGCAATTTCAAGCTCTTGATGTCACATTTTTATTATTCAAAACAAAGATACAATTGCAAGCATAACTAAAATTGTAAATCTTTATTCACGAGACTATAAAATGCCCTCCATAAAAATGTCAATATTTTTTATCGCTATTTTTTTTTCAGCAAATAGTTGAAGAATCTGGTGTCATTTGAAAATATATATATTCTAAATTTTTCACAATTTTCATAGTATCTTTGATACAAAGACACATTTATTCTGTTAAACATTCGGATCCATTCACTTTGCAGTTGAACGCCAAAGAAGGTTATTATTCCTTCCGAAGAACAAACAGATAAATAAATAAAACTCCCAGCACAAATCTCTGATGCAACTAACAAAAACATGCATCTAAAATTAAACATTATTATTTTTGATTAAAAATTATTATTTATAGTATTATTAATTTAATTCAAAACAAGGCTACAATTGCGAAAAACTTATTACATGTATTATTAAAGACTCTATTTGGTATAGGCTACATATGCTCAATCGACAGTTTTAAGAAGATCGATAATTTTCGATAAGCAATTTATTACTATTTAAAACAAATTAAACTCTTATTTGTGACACAGTATTTTCATCATGTTCGTTTCAAATTTTAATAGTCGTCTTTTTTAATGTCAGTCGTTAAAACAACCGCTATGCTTGCATCGTCATCTTAGATGGTTAAAGTATGGATAAGATCGAATTTATTATGCTCAAGCGGTCAAAGCTTCCACCAAGGATTTCTCCCCTTTTTAGGTATATTTTGTAAGAAATACTACCTATTACATTTATGTTGGAATTTCTGAAAATTTTTGCAGATCTACGCCGATCATGACACCTAGAACTCAAAACCACCCACATCCAGTTCAAAACTTTATCTATCTATTATATATATCACTTTTTTAGGGACACGATAACTTTCATAAATCTGCCCAAATCTCTTCCAAACACATAAAATCAAGGGGTAGAAAATTTCGGTCAAGTTCGTTAATGGGCAAAAACGGACCAAGGGGGTGGAAATATGGAGGGGCTTTGTGAAAACAGAAAAAAACCCATAACTTCTTAATTATAATACATGTCAAATCAATTTAAAGTTATTACTTCTAGGAAAAGGGTCAAAAATTTATGTATGATTTTTGATATCATTAAAAATGGGCTCATGGGGCGAAAAACAAATGGGATTTTAAGAAGAAAAAACTCATAACTTCGTCAATTCACAAGATATCAAATCCACTTAAATTTATTATACATTTTCTTCATCTTATCTACAACTTTTATATTGGCAAGTTTTTGATAGGACCAACTCTTACAGAAAAAAAAATTTAAAAATAACAAAAAAAAGGGGAGGGGTGAAAAAGAAAAAACTCATAACTTCGTAAATTCACAAGATACCAAATCCACTTAAATTTATTATACATTTTCTTAATCTTATCTACAACTTTTATATTGACAAGTTTTTGATAGGACCAACTCTTACAGAAAAAAAATAGATAAATAAAAATAAAAATAACAAAAAAGGGGGCGTGAAAAAGAAAAAAAAAATCATAACTTCGTCAATTCATAAGATATCAAATCCGCTTAAATTTATTATAAATCTCCTTAATATTATCTACTACTTTTATATTGACAAGATTTTCATAGGACCAACTCTTACACAAAAGAAAAATAAAATAAAAATAAAAATAGAGGTTGAAGAAAAAAATATCGTATTAAGGCTGTTCTCAAATCCAAAAGGGGCAACTTTATGACATAAGTTTTAATGAATTTTTGTTCGGAATCGCATGAAACTGGAAGGTGTTGTTATACAGAAACTTATGTAACTGAAAGACGTTTTCCGTTTTTTTTGTGAACACAATAGATGTTTCGGAAAATACTACTGCCAAAGTTGGCGTTTTGAACCGAATTTCCCGAGGAAAGCAGAAAAACCAGTGAACGAAGGGAGAAAAACGCCTTGTGATAGGTCTGTCCATTTTATACCTTCACGTTTAAAAATATGTACGTCATTGTGTCAGAATGTATCAGACTTGTTGAGCAATTCAGTTGAGAACAGCCTTAGACCAATGTCTCGCGGGCGGCGAAATTCTAAAATGGAGGGCCAAAATCACAGTCAGGTGAAATACAGCCACCTTATTGGTCGTGTGGTCGTATGGTTTTAAGAGAGATAAGGGTGAGGATCACCAAGTTGTTTCTCCATTTGAATTTTGAAAGGAGTGAGGGGAAAAATAATTTTGAAGCCATTGTTACCACATTTACAGTCATGCATTACTTACCTTATTATTTTGTTCGCTTTTATTTATAATAAACAATAGAAATAACTCAATTAAGATATTTTGATAACATTTTATGCAACGAGAGTTAATAATTTAGATTATAAGTTGCAACAATTTTTAAATTATATGACATCACAAATATGCTTTAATAAAAATTTAGTTTTTATTGAAAAAATACTTTTAATATCATTTAAAAATTATCTATAAATTACGTATGGTAAAAATCTCAATAAATTTTCTCCTCTACCCCCACCCCACCATTTAAATCCATAAAATCATCACAAAAAATTAATATTATTCTAGAAAAAGTCAACAACTTAAAAAAAAAAAAAAAAACCTTTTTCTAGACTTTTAAATGGAAACTTAAATTAACAAAATTATACAAAAAAAATTGCACAAATAATTTTAAAAATACAGAATTTAATGTTTTAGCATTAAATGAAAAAAAAAACCCTTAAAAATAATTCCAAAAACTTTTTTCTAAGTCGCTCCAGGCCCTCTGTCCATAAATTAAATATGGAAATTAAAAAAAAAAAAGTCCTTCCGGCCAGTGCCGGGAGGAAGAGGTAGCTTTCATAATCCTTATTTTAAAAAAGCCAACTTATATCATGCAAACACACGAAGCTCAATTTAGTGGAAACCGAATATAGGAGATTCAATACTAATTTTTATCAATATAATGAATGACAATTTCGCGAAATTAGTCAGCTTTATCCAAGCTGCTTTTCTTTAAAGTAACTTATATTTGGCTGCCAAATTCGGCAATTTCTTAAAGTGCCTGTCATTTTAAGACAACATGGTGGATGAGGCTAAGCAGTGAACTTGGCCGAGACCTTAGTAATTGCTGTGCACATGCTCACTCACATCGGAATCGGTTAATATATAGGAGTGCTGTCGCATGCAAAAAATCAGATTTTTCAAAATGTCACCCACAATAGAAATTGAAACTGCTATATCTGAGTCATTTTTTAAGGTAAATACAAACAAAAAATGCTCCTGAATCCTTATATCAAGATCAAATACTTAAGAAAGAAACCTTTTTCAATTTCTAATTTTTTTGCACCTCACTTTAAATATATACATATTTTTTAATTTAATGGCCGCCATTTTGAAACAAGATGGCTGATGAATCTGGCCAGCGAACTTGGTCGAGGTGTTGATGTATACTATCCACATGCCTTCTTACATCGAAATAGGCGAATACGTGTGTTATCGCGTGACAAATACAAGATCGTTTCAAAATGTTAGCCATGCTAGAAATTCAAAGTGCTATAAATCAACCATTTTTTAAGATATAAACAAAAGAACAAATTTTCAGAAACAAGAACTGCTCCGGAATCTTTGTATCAAGGCCAAACACATAAAAAAAATCTTTTTCATTTTCTAATTTTTTAATACCTCATTTTGAATTTTAAATTTAATTTTTTTTTAAATGGCAACCCTTTTGAAAGAAGATGGCGAATGAAGCTGGCCAACGAACTCGGTCGAGACATTGGTATGTACTATGTACAGACCAAGTTACATCCAAATAGGTTCATATATACGCCTGTTATCGCGTGACAAATATCAGGTCGTTTTAAAATGTCAGCCACAAGAAAAATTCAAAATGCTATTACTCAGCCATTTTTTTTTAGATATAGACGAAAGAAAAACTGTTCCGGAATCTTTGTATTAAGGTCAAACACATACAAAAAAAATCTTTTTCATTTTCCAATTTTTTGGTATCTCATTTAATTTTTTTTAAAATTTTTTTTAAATGGCCGCCATTTTGAAACAAGATGGCGGATGAAGCTGGCCAACGAACTCGGCCGAGATATTTGTATGTACTATGTACACACCAAGGTACATCCAAGTCGGTTCATAAATACGCCTGTTATTACGCGAGAAATATCAGGACGTTTCAAAATGTCAGCCACGCTAGAAATTCAAAATTCTATTACTCAGCCATTTCTTAAGATATAGACGAAACAAAAACTGCTCCCGAATCTTTTTATCAAGGTCAAACACATAAGAAGAAAATATTTTTTCAATTTTCAATTTTTGGTACAACATTTCAAATTTAAATTTTTCTTAAAAATTTAAATGGCCGCCATTTTTAAACAAGATGGCGGGTGAAGCTGGCCAACGAACCCGGTCGAGACATTGGTATGTACTATGTATAAACGAAGTTACATCCAAATCGGTTCATAAATACGCCTTTTATCGCGTGACAAAAATTCAGGACGTTTCAAAATGTCAGCCACGCTAGAAATTCAAAATGCTATAACTCAGCCATTTTTAAGATATAGACGAAACAAAAACTGCTCCGAAATCTTTGTATAAAGGTTAAATACATAAGAAAAGAACATTTTTCCATTTTCAGTTTTTTGGTACCATATTTCAAATTTTAAATTTTTAAAAATTTTTTAAATGGCCGCCATTTTGAAACAAAATGGCGGATGAAGCTGGCCAACGAACTCGGTCGAGAGATTGGTATGTACTATGTACACACCGAATTACATCCAAATCGGTTCATAAATACGCCTTTTATCGCGTGACAAAATTCAGGACGTTTCAAAATGTCAGCCACGCTAGAAATTCAAAATGCTATAACTCAGCCATTTTTTAAGATATAGACGAAACAAAAACTGCTCCGGAATCTTTGTATAAAGGTCAAATACATAAGAAAAAAATATTTTTCCATTTTTAATTTTTTGGTACCACATTTCAAGTTTTAAATTTTTTTAAAAATTTTAAATGGCCGCCATTTTGAAACAAAACGGCGGATGAAGCTGGCCAACGAACTCGGTCGAGACATTGGTATATACTATTTACACACCGAATTACATCGAAATCGGTTCATAATTACGGGAGTTACAGTGTGACATAGGTCAGATATATATATATATATATATATATATATATATATATATATATATCAATTTTGAACGGAGGGTGGTTTCGGGGTCTGGGGGTCATGATCGATGAAAATATACCAAAATTTTTTGATATTGCTTTCCTCCGAACGGCTGCAATAGGTAGCTTTTTTGTAAAGAAAGCTACCTAAAATCTGTTATTAACCTTTTATGTCCGACGGTATATTAAAGTGCCATTAAAATAACTTGTTATAAAACTAATTTAATACATCGATTAGTAGTTATACTGTTTGGAATGAATTATAGATATTTTACTTTATCTTGTTCCAAAAAACATTATTGATTGCACAAAAGAAAATTAAAAGAAAAAAAAAAACAATAATTTCTTTTGCTTTTGCATCTTTTTCGGTTTCCTTGACGTTGTCAGATTGGGGGGGGGGGGGGGGGAGGCGAAAGTTTCTGTTCGGAAATATTGCTATTGTAAGAAGTTATGTTTGTATATTTTGTAATGCTACAAAATACTTAAAAAAAATTTTAAATAAAAGATGTGAGGGGAGTTACAAATATTGCACAAAATCCCTATAAATTCAATTTAATTAATTAATTTTGGCAAAATCCTTCTAAAATTTATTAAATGATTGTGTAAATCTTCTAATGTAGTTTCAAAAATTCACAAAATATGCTTTAGAGATGAAATTTTCATAAATTCATAATTTGGGACATAAAAAGTAAACATTCTTTTATAGATATTCAATGTTTATCTTAAAAATCAAGCCTAGTTTCACGACTGCTATTCAATTCAAGTCCACTACAATGTGTTAATTTGGCGTGGACCCCGATTATGGAAATTTCCTTCATTTAATTTAGGATTAGAAAAGCATGAACTTGTGCAAGTGCATTTATTTTAAAAATCACAATTTTCTCTCTCTCTCTCTCTCTCTTTTTTTTTTTTTTTTAAGATATGCAAAAGGGATAAAAGCATAGTTTAAGCAACATTTTAAGATTTCTAAATTGTTTTTTGAAACATAAAATCATAAATAAATAAATTAATGATAAAAGTGCATTTAAAAATATATATTATATTCTTTATATTTTATTTTTTACATTTTAATATTTAAAATATTTCATTGTTGCAGTTTTACAGCTAATTGGCATATTTTAGAGTGCATGATTTGGCACATAATTAATTCCATTCTTCTTGTAACTCTTATACAATTATAACCATAAACAATATTTAGCAATTTATCACTTGGACCCTCCTTAGGGAAACATGTTATTAATTTATAATTAAATTCTCAAAATATTAAAATGTTATATTGTCATCGAAAACAAACCTGGTTTCATAATTTTTATAACCTTAGCTTACCAGGAAGTGAGGGAAAAATCGATTAAAAAATTCCAGATTTAAATATATGAACCAGGAAACAAAATAACTTATTGTACATACTATTAAAAATTGTTCATGTAGTATTTTTTGTTCTGTTTATTCTGAATGATTAAAATCGGTTTAAAAACTGACATCATTTTTTAAAATTATTTTCCATTAGGCAAAAATTTTTGAAATTTTTTAGTATTCTAAGTTAGTTATTAAATTTTTCTATAGAAAAGTGCGAATATTTGTTTTATTTTGGATTTTAAAAGCAACATAGGGAAAAAAAATGCAAGTTTCTTTTTTAATTTTCCTTAACAAAAAAAGTACTTCCATATTATTTAAAATTTTTTAGAGCTTAAAATCGAAATCTTTCATTCACATTTTATAAAAAGTCATCAAAATATCTTGAGTTAATTTCGATGGCTCATTTTAAATGAAACAGAAAAAATTCGCTTCAATACATGATTTTTTCTCGGAAAAGGGAGTAATCGACGTTTCCCCTAGCGCTAGAGATTGCTCTCTGAAAAGGACGCGACTCAATGACCAACGAGGAGCTCGGATTTCACCTGACTGTGATTTTGGCCCTCCATTTTAGAATTTCGCAGACGGGCGTCTTTTTTGCTGCTTTTTTGCTTAAGTATTATCCTGGTCTTAATGTGAATCTGATAAAACCCGGTCATATAGATAAATGAAATTAAAAACTCGTCAAAAGTGGACAGATAAAATTGTTAAACTGGGTTTATCTCTAATCTTGATTTAGTTTTTGTTGGTGAAATTAGTACTTTACTTCGGAATCTACCTGTGTCTGTAGGCCGAGACGACAAGATTTTTTTTTTTTTTTTGGATACATTCGATTTAAAAAAAAAATTGAAAATTAAAATTAGTAATCATTAATAAAATTAAAATATCCAATTAATAATAAAATTTGAATTAAGATTTTAATTAAAACTAGTATGTTGTGGCCATCACAAAACTTTCTTCTATATAAATCACGTCAATTAAATCATTTAAATAGTAAAAGAAATTATATCAATTTATTCATATAAAAGTATACCTGAATTTGAAGTTTGATGAAAATTCGTGCATTAGTTATTGAGATAGAGCTGTAGGGGAAGTTCTAAAAAATGCAGCATAGCAGCGCCATCTGTTGAGCGATTTACACCAAAACACAAACAGCACTAATTCATATTAAGGTATACCGGAATCTGAAGTTTGATGAAAATCCGTGTATTAGTTCTGGAGCTAGAGCTACTGTGGAAATCACAAAAAATGCAGCACAGCAGCGCCACCTGTTGAGCGATTTATACCAAAAGGAACAAAACATCAATTCATGTCAAGGACTAACTGAATCTGAAGTTTGATAAAAATCCGTGCATTAGTTCTGGACATTGAGCTATTGTGGAAATCGATAAAAATGCTGCATAGCAGCGCCACCTGTTGAGCGATTTACAGCAAAATATAAACAGCAGTAATTCATATCCAGGTATACCTGAATCTGAAGTTTGTTGAAAACCCAAGCATTAGTTCTTGAGATAGAGCTACTGCGGAAATCACAAAAAATGCAGCATAGCAGCGCCACCTGTTGAGCGATTTGCACCACAAGGTGCAAAACGTCAACTCATGTCAAGCACTGACAGAATCTGAAGTTTGATGAAAATCCGTGCATTATTTCTTGAGATAGAGCTATTACGAAAATCGTGTAAATGCTGCAAAATGCAGCATAGCAGCGCCATCTGTTGGGCGATTTGCACCAAAACGTTACCAGCACTAATTCATACCAAGGATTAATTGAACCTGAAGTTTTATGAAAATCCGTGCATTAGTTCTTGAGATAGAGCTAGTGCAGAAATCGCGAAAAATGCAGCATAGCAGCGCCACCTGTTGGGCGATTTACACCAAAAACTAATCAGCACCAATTTATATTAGGGACTACTTGAATATAAATTTTTATTAAATTTCGTGCATTAGTTCTTGAGGTAGAGCGCCCACAAAATTTGTGTCACATACACACAGACAGACAGACAGACAGACTCACAGAGTCACAGACAGACATTTTGTAAAAACATGTTTTTGGAATCTCTGACCTCTAAAACGTGTAAATCCGTCGAAAACCGGAAGTCGAAATTTTTTACGAATCCAATACTTTCTTCTTGTAAAGATAGAAGAAAGTAAAAAGGAGTAGAATTATGGAGAGCAAGATTAGAATCAGGCAGAGGAGAGAACCAATATTTGGCACTCTCAGAAGTACAAAGATAATCAAATATCTTTACTGCATCATCTACCAATTTAAAATAAACTGTAGACTATGGATCATCCAATATTTATCTTTATATATCCCGGAAAACAAAAATTTCCCCGTGATAAATATTTTTTATTAGAATTTTCCACTAAATAGCGGGTTTCTTCAACCAAAAATGTTATTGAATGTTCTTCTATTTCATCACATAATTTGTAGTACTTCAAAATTTCCCCCATGAGTTTAAATTTTCTCCTATCATGCCATGATGTATCCAAAGAGAATTTTTATTCTGCTGAAATGGTTAAAGCAGTAATACCAAGAGTTCTTTTGCTTTCTTTACCCTTTTGATACACTTGATTTAAAAATTTTGATAAATAAAGCAACTCTCACTTAAGAGTTATCTCTTTTCACTACAAGATAAAAGCAGCATCATATTTCATTTATTTTATTATCTTCATTTTACAATAACTTAAAAGACAAACCCAGTTTTCTCAAAGACTCGTCACCAGTGGAAGCTCTCCGTTTCAGACAATTTGCATCCGCATTGGGTGAATCATTGAGTAATCTTCCTTGTAAGTTTCATTGACGACGCCCATTTCTTAAAGAGGTCTTCCCTGCTCTGCACCAGGATCCTTGAACAACCTTGGCACCTCTTTAGGACCCTTGGCCTCGACCTCAAGTCTCTCCAACAGCCGGAACTCCTCTTACTGGCCACATCATGTAATGTCACTGACTCTTTTGCATCCACGCTTTTCTAAAATATCCTTTTTATGATGTAAGCGGAAAAGGTGCTTCTGATACCACAATCATCGGGTAATATTTTAAAATTTTAAATTAACAATAAAATTTAAATTCTAAGTTTCAATTTAAAAAAAGCAATTGAGTTTATGGAGAGTAAGCTTTTAAAATGGCCGGGAGGGAGACATGCATTCTTGTCGTTCTGAAGTACAAAGATATTCAAAAGTCTTTATTGCATCAATGGAGAATAAGTTGTGCACTATAAGTCTGCTGATAATTTATTTTTACATCACTAGAAGAAAACATTTTCAAAACGAAAGTGATGTCTTTTTTTTAAAAGACAGTGAATGAAAACTCATGTGTAAATAAATAAATAAAAAAAATTAACACTAGAACCGCTATTAGGGGTCATTTTGAATCATGCCAAATTGATAATAGTCGATTCGAACCAGAAATTTCTTCGTAAGATTTGTTAAATATATGCAGCACAAAAATATTCTAATTAAATAATTTAAACAGTTTTAAATAAAAATTCCGGTGTGAAACACTTTTTATCAAACTTGAGTAAAATAGCCTGCCGTTCTAGTGTTAAACGATAACTTTCTTGCATTCCCAGAAAGTACAGTCCGGGTGATGAACCATGAAGCTAAGAAATAAAGTTGCATTTTAGACGATTGTATAAATTGGGTTTGTATATGATCTCATTGGACATTTTGCATGAATTTAAATATTTAATTAGCTTTCTGCAGTTTTGAAAGAACTTAATTCATCTTAAAGTTATGGTAGAAAAATTGAAACGTCATTTTCCAATCAAAATTTATTTTTCATGCTCTCGAAACGCAATAAAATAAAAATAGTTTTAAAGAAATGTTTAAAAAAAATTCTGCGAGGAGTTAATATTAGTATAATAGAACATTTTATTGATTTTAACACGTTTATTTTTAATTGGTAAATGAATCACATTAAAATTGCAGTTTATGTAACACAATATTGTCTCATCGTCCATATCGAAATAACTATCGTTTATTATTTTTTTTTTAATCAAAAATTATGATAGAAAAAAATGGAACATATCACTTACAAATCAAAAAGTTAGTTTCCATTCTCGAAATGTAATAGCATAAAATTCATATCTTGAAAAGGAGTTTTTTAAGCTAAAATATGATACACTACACTGTCAGGAAAATTCCTCTTTATACACTAAATTTTTCGTCATTTTATTGAGTTTGCAGTGAGGAAACATTTTAATGTTTTGCCGACCAGTGTAATTTATACTAAGACACCACTGAAATTTCCATGATAATCGGCTAAAATTTTTAAAAATAACTATACGCATTACTGATCACATTTAATGAACTGGAAAATAAATGGGAATATATATGTTCGATAAATAATTAAATTTTCCCCAGTTTTTCCACACATGAGTCTATACTGTCATTTTAGAAAGAAAAAAATTCTTTTTTAAAATTATCTAACTCTTTTTAAATAAACTTTAAAACTTTTTAATTTTTTTGTTATTATTATTTTACGTTTGCAAAATTACTACAATATATTTTCTTACATACAAGAAATACGTTTCTAAGCATCTTTCTTGCGGACGAATTAAAAAGTTCGAAAGTTGAAGTAAAGCTTAAATGTTTATCCTCTTTAGTTCCGAAGCTATAATAATAATACAAATGCTTATTCGTTGTTTTTTTCCAAACAAAATGACATCGTAAATGACAGAAAAATATCCTTTCTGAAATTGATCCTTTGGGCGCTTACTCACATAGCATTTTTAGCTTGCAGAAAATTTGCAACAGTCTTGCTTTGAAAACCTGTAAAGTTGTTGTAAGCTCAGCATTACAAGACTGATAGTTCATAATAAAATTGTAGCAAGATAACGCAAACGCCAAAGTCACCACACTTTGAACTTGTAGCTAACTTGTCGTGCAAGTTAAATTCATGCTGCATCAAATTTACAGCAAATTAACGGCAAAGAAGTAATAAAAAATACTACAAACTTACTGCAAAGTAGTAATCTTTCCATGCCACACAGTAAGTTTAACCCCTTCGAAGGGGTACATATACCTAATAAGGTCCAATGATGCTAACGCACCATCAGAAAGCGCATGCATCGTTTTTATCACCATAAACAAGTTAAGGTAATATTTGTACTTTTCAATTCGAGCATTTTTTAGTATTTGATAAGTATAGCGTTTAGAAAAAGCGGTGCCTACCGAATAAAATTTCTACAATTTCTGCGTAAGTGCTGATTGTCTATTCTCTCAACAGAGGGATTTTTTGCTTTCGTCACTTTCGTGAATTAAAGACAGTCTTGCCATTAGTTTCACAACAAATTACTCATGCAAATGGGTGATGGTATACCTTGCGGGAAATTTACTGCGCATTTCTCAATTCAAATTTGTCACGGCAAGGTAATATCAGAAAAAATTAAACTTGCTGCTAATGTTGATGCTATCTGAGTAGTAATTTAGGTTCAAAAATATAGATCTAAAATTACAATCCCCTTAAAAACATCAATTTAATAACCATTAACCTAAATTAGCGCAATCACAAATTTAAGAGCTTTAAACAGGTAAATAATCTACAAATCCTCAAAATTTTTTATTGAAAAAGATTTAAGTTAAATACTTATGACAATTTCTCACTTTCTTGGTCATACTGTCTTTTGGGCATTTTTCAAATTCAAATGAAAATAACATTTATTTTATGTTGGAATAAGCTTAGATGCTGCCATTTATTCGTTTGCTTTGAACGCAAAAAACATTCAACTATTAGGAAGTGATGCGAAAATCTAAAAAAAAAAATTTGGACATTTTAGTTTTTATAAGGAAAAGAACAGAGGTCCCTGTATGGGGACCAAGGGACCGAAGAAGTTATGACCGACAACAAAACAATACTTTTTTTTATATAAAAATGATCGGAATTTTATTATATAAAAATTGTACTGGATGTATCAATTAAAAAAACTTCCATTTATTGTCCAAATATTTGTGAAAGAATTTATACTAGATAAGCACAACTAAGTGCAGAATGTTTATGATAAGTATTCTTTGTTTAAAATGCAAAACAAGAAAATTCACATTCTCAGCATAAATCATGATAAAAAAAATACTAAAATATACTTTAGTGTTTACTTACTTATTAAGTAGATTTCGTATGAAATACTATTTATTACATTCTTCCCTATGTTGGAATTCCGAAAAAAATTTTGCAGATCTACACTGACCATGACCCCTAGAACCAAAATCACCCGCCCCCTCCCCCCCCCCCGTAAAAGACTTTATATCTATCTATCTATCTATATCACTTTTTTATGGACACGATAACTTCCATAATTCTACACAAATCTTTTCCAAACTGATACATAAAATCAAGGGGCATAAACTCTCGGTCAAGTTCCTTAATGGGCAAAATCGGGCCAAGGGGGTTGAAATAGAAAAGGTTTTTGTGAAAAAAGAAAAACCCCCATAACTTCTTAATTATAATACATATCGACTCAGTTTAAAGTTTTTCTTACTTCTCAAAACAGGGCCAATAATTTACGTATAACAGATTTTTGATAAAATTAAAAATGGGCTCAAGAGGTGAAGAAAATAGGGTTTTGGGGAGAAAAAAATTCATAACTCCGTCAATTCTCAAGATATCAAATCCAATTAAATTTATTATACATTTTCTGATTATTATCTACAACTTTTATATTGACAAGTTTTTGTTAGGACTAATTGTTACAGTAAAAACAAATTAAAAATACATAGAGGTTGAAGAAAAAAATATCGTATTACTCAAATCCAAACTGCTTATTTTCCGACTCATTTTTAAATTCATTTTTGTTTTGAAACGCATCCAATTGGTAGGTTCTCTTATTCAGAAACTATATAATGTGCCGTAAAGGTCAATTTTTTGATAGAGGCAGAATATATTTCAAAAAATGATCTCAAAGTGGTCATTTTGAACCGAATTTCTCGAAGCGATTGTGTTGGAAACTAAAAATATTGACCTGCTGATAAAATAATTGTTTATAAATCAAGTTCCAATTAATTGAACGAAAAATAAAAACATAGGTCGCTTATAAATCTCTTAATAAATCACGTCAGCAAGTTTCATGCTTTTCCTTTTAAAAATTAATCTGAAATGTGTCAGAAATTTTCGAGTAGTTGAGCATGGAAAAGTATTTTTTGAATACTGCCTTAACATGTTTCTGATAAAACCAGCTCTTATATAAAAATTAAATTAAAAACTCATCAAAAGCGGCCAGATAAAATTGTTAAAGTGGGTTTATCTCTAATCTTGATTTAGTTTTTGTTGGTGAAATTAGTACTTAACTTCGAAATCTACCTGCGTCTGTAGGCCGAGCCAGCAGGGATTTTTTATTTTAGTTAGTTTAAAGATAAAAATTTTCTCTGTTTGTTTCTATTGCGGTATTTGTGTAAACAGGAAATGCGGAATAAACCATCCGCATATAAAATATTTAATTCGCGTTACTTATTTTCTGGATAATATTTAATTGTAGATTTGCATTCAAATATAATTAAATTTAAAAATTAAATTATCATCGAAATATTATTTGTAATATAATTTCGGGAATAATATACTTCATATTTTGTACTTGATATTATAAAAAGTAATCATTAAAGTTGCTAATTTGCTAAATATCGGACCGAACTCCACTTAAAAAATTTATAACATTTTATCAGTTCTTTAGAAAATAAAACTTCCCCTAATTTAATTCAACCTTCAGCGCAACTTAAAAAAAAAAAATAAAAATAAATAAATAAATAAAAATAATAATAATAATAATAATAATAATAAAATACGTTTTTTCCCCTTAGCTTTAACCATTTGAGGGGCAAGCAATAATGTATCTGTAACATTAAATTCTCGTCGGAATAATCGAACAATTTTATTTTAAAATAAAGAAAAGCAATTTTTCAACATTTTGCCCCAAAAGTTAAAAATATAAAATTTAGTTAAAAGTTTCTGGTCCGAATCTTGTTTAAATTAGGTGGTATTATAATATATCCCACCGCTCCTCAAGAGGTTAAAAAAGAAATACAATGAAACCTTCTCAGAAAGAATCGCAATGACTGGAAATAAATCCGTTTTAGGCAGTTTTTTGCCTTAGCAGATACAGCATTTAATGTAATTGTATTGTATCCTTTCAGCCGGACCAAAAAAATTCCTTTACATACAGATTCCGTTTTGAAACGTTTCACTGTACTTACAGTTCCTTCAATAATACTGTAGACGCCCAATATAAACGATTTTCGAGGGCCGGAACATCAGGCCGTGTTTATTGCTTTGCCACAATATATAAAGAGTAATCTGTAATACCAATAAAAATGTGACATGGAATAAAAATTTGCATCATGAAGCATTAAAACTAAAATAAAATAAATTTACTTATCACATTATATTTTTTTCTAATATTAGATATTAAATTAATATTTATTTCAGAACTTAGCTTTTTTGAAAACTCCTTTAAAAAAATTGACGGAGGAAAAACAGTGCCTATTTCTCAATATATTCTAATTTAAACAAATTAATTTGATTTCAATCTATTCTTTTTTCTACCCATAAAATTATATTATTATAACATTATTCTCAAACACCTATTTCTCTTTTCCAAATATTTATTATCATTATTATCTAGGATTTCATCTTTTACTAGATTTCGATTACTAGTTTCTTCAATATCATAAAAAATAATTGAAACTAGTACTTTTCTACTTAGTAAAATCTAAAATTAATTCATTTATGCAATGGACATTTAAAATAAAATATTTAACACAAATCACGTAGCATTCTGATTGCATAATAATGCCCTCACACTGTAAAAAAAAATCTGTAGTTCTACAGATGTAAAGTTACATGCTTACTAAACTTTCACCTGTAACTGTACGAAAAAAGCTGCAAATCTACAAAACTAGTTTTTGTAAAGCTACAAAAATCTGTAACTTTACAAATGAATCTGCTAAAATTTCAGTAATCTTACTTAACTTTTATTTGTAACCCTGGCTGCAGTTACATGAAAAGTTCTCGGAATCCCAGTTTCCAAAAAAATTCTTAGTAACCTTACAGATTTTTTGATTTTCGGCGCAAAAGTGTGTCTGTTACATGAAATTTTGTTGTTGCCGTTACATGAAAATTTCTAGGAATCCCAGTTTCCTACAAAAACTTTAGTAACTTCACAGATTTTTTTTTACAGTGCAGTATATCTGAATTTGTGTAATGATGAGCCCAGCTATAACTAACATATAACTAGGACTTCCCTCAGAGGGATTAGTCTGAGCGATATTACTGAGAACATAGTTTTAATAATAACATGTGGAACCAAAGAAAATGAGATGTTATCTTTAATTGTCCATATGCTGCGATAAATTGAAATGATGAAAATAAACGAATCGTAGAATTACAAAATCTTATATATAAATTCGTATACACTGTTTTAAAATATGGGAAATCTAACCATTCAAGACAGCCATGCATGGATATAAAGTTGAAAGTACGCAATATATTAAAAGTAAAATAGAAAATGAAATACTAAATTACTTATATCGGAATGTTAACTGTATAAAATGATGTCAAAAGCATAATCAGACGCTCCGCACCAATTTGAGTAACTTTAAATGACAAATATATGATGTTTAAAAAGAATGGACTATACTTTATATGGTGTGTGCTCCCCCGGAATAGTTAATATTGTACAATATCTGTTTTCCACAGATGCAATGAGGTTGTTGATAACATTTAAGGAATTCTCTCCACAAAATCTAATATAGTATCAAATAACCGAATACATCAATAGTGGCATGCAATGCTTCGTTTGAGTGTGTTTTAGATATGCTCGATCGGATTTGAATGATGAGTGTATGCTGGCCATTACATACGCTGTATTGTTTTGTTTTCAAACATATTCTGCACAAGTTGAGCTGTATTTAGCATGTATTAAATAAAAGAAATCGGCAATGATTACAACATAAAGTATGACACAAGATCTGAATATATCGTCTGCATAACTTTTGAGCTGTCAAAGTGTCATTTGAAGTAAATTACAAATCCATACATATTTATTCAGCAAATCATGCAAGCTAACATATTCCAATATGAACCCGATTATAAAATTTCACCAGAATAAGTTAATATATAAAAAATCTACTAATGATAATTGAGAATATGACCTTATGATAAATTGTCTAGAAAAATGAATCGGATAAAAAATTCATATCACATTTTAAACGGCACTTCCCTCTGTTAGTGGCCTTGGCGAGAGAGGGAAAAGCCTAGAGAAGGAACACTTTAACAAGTACTTTCGGACAACCTACTCACTGTTTCATACAGGTCTTTATTCAATATTTACACAATTTATTTAATTCTAGGTGGGTATCTATCAGTTTTGTTTCATTTAAATCGCATGTTTTGCAGAGGAAATGCAGCATTATGAAATATTTAAAGTTGCTGTACCTAATAATTCCAAATTAATGGTAATTGAGATCGCTTTCCGTTAATTTCATCTTTTTAAATTTTTTAGAAACCATTCATAGAGACAATTGTATATTTTAAAACTAACCCGAAGCAAAATTTCAAGATTTTGGGCTCAGCAGTAACACAGAAATAGAAAAATTTTGAAAGTTTTTTGTTTTTGCACTGTTTTATATAGCGACATTTTTAGAAATTGTTCTATTGCGAGAATTTACGTCATGATAAATACAGCCATGTCAATTTTCATGTTTATATTCCTATTAATTCCATGTACTTCGTTACTTAGATCATCTTTAGATCTTTTTCCGCTTTGTTTAGTCTTTCTATTTTTTAGAATTCGTTCTACAACGAGCATTTACATCTTATTAATTACTACCATGCCAAAGTTCTAGTTTCTAACCCCAACAGTATCCCCAAAATTTCAGTATTCCAAATAAATCATAGTTTAGAAACTTTCTAGAAATTTTTACGTTTTTCCGTCAAATTGAACCTTTTAGAGAGCGTTCATTACGAGTATTTATATCTTAAAAGTAACTACCGCACCAAATTTAAAGTTTCTAACCCATTCAATATCGCAGAAATCACAATTTTAGAACTTTTTTGCTCCTGCAGCGATGTAGGTTCTTGCACTGACATAAAATAGTCTTTTTTTTTGGAGCACAGATGGCAACCAACATTTTTTTAAGTTGGCTATGTAGTTTCAGAGATAACACCTCACAAACGTACAAGCATTAATAATATTATATACTTTATAATATTATAACGCTTTATAATATTAGCATTAGATGTACAGATACAAAAGCCATTTATCGTTACAAACTAAAGTGCCGGCGTTGCCCAGAATTTGAAGGATGTTTGTTCTGAAAAATCAATTTCAAAATTTAACATACAACATAAAACAAACAATAAAAAAAGCAGTCGAAATGTTGTACGCATGAATCAAATGAAAACTATAAAAATGTTTAAATGTATATAACAGACGCAAAAGAATACATCTATAAATGAACTTATTTCAATTTATAATTGGAGCAATAATGTTAAAATAGGCCAATAATTTCCCTAATCGGGTTTTTATCATGCTTCAATGCATTTTTCACACTCATATGACGTTATACTATATCTACCACGTACTTTATATTTCCAATATGACGTAATATTTTCTTCTTTCACGTGGAAACCTTGAAATAGAAAAGTTATGCAGTTATATTCACTTTCATTTAAATTCGTCAAACCATTTATTTCATTTTCATATTTCACGTGAATATCTTGCAATAGAAAAGTTATGACGTAATATTCACCTTTTTTTTTAAAATTCATCAAACTATTTATTTCATTTTCATTTTTCACGTGGAAATCTTGCAGTAGAAAATTAATTGTTGTAGTAATAATTTTATTGTGCTTTTTAATTGTTGGCAACTGCTATAACGAAAAATGTTTAAATTTGATAAGAAATTGCTGTTAAATTGGTGGGGTTTTTTAAATTAAAAATTCACTATAAATTATTTCGATTCCGGATTACTTTAGTTGCCTCGGCCATGTTTTAATACGTATGTCCGTATCTTTTCACAATTTTGGCTTCCAAATTGTGGATTTTTATAAAATTACAAACAGATAGATAGACAAGTTTTCATTTTTATATATCTCTCTATTCTAAAAAAAGTAACTAACGCTGTCACCGCCGCCGCCGGTTTTGAATTTTTTGTGACCGGAGATCTTTCTTCGTTAATATTAAGAAAACTATTCCATACAAAAATATGAAAATCGGTGATATTATAGCGAAATGTTTGATCAACACGCTAATGCATACAGTTTTCAAATCGAAGAATTATTTTAAGAGATATTTAACGCTAAAGTTGGACAAAATCGTTCCATTAAAAAAAATTTATAGGAGCAAAAGCTATACACGGGAATTTAATCATTTTTAGATAATTTTATTCAATAGAATTCCCGGTGTGCCGATATCATTAATTTTTTTTTTAAAACTTGACTGATTATTTGAGGTTTTATTTCTATTTTAAATTCAAATATTCAGCATCTTGACAGATATTTTTTACATATTTTAGAAAATGGTATTAATTTCAACTGTTGCCAACTGTATAAACAGCGCAAACAATAATGTTTGCTTCAAATAAAAAAAAATATTTACACGTTACTATTATAAACAGAAAAAAACCTTCAAATTAGAATTAAATAATTAGGGATAAAAAGCAGGCACTTATTGGAAATTACGCCATAAAAACTATATTTACATGTGAATTTTAAAAGAGAAAGGATATTGTAAAATAAATTCATTAACATGCGTTAGAAGTCTGAAATAGAAGAAATTACGTCACATTACACTTATTATGCAAAATGAACAAAAAATAGTATTGCAAAACAGTTTAAATTTAAAAATTGCGCGAGACAAAATATTAGAGGTTAAATATTAGATTTTTTCAAAATTTTATTATTTGTCGTTTGATGCAGCTATAAGTATACAAATTTTCATGTCTCCAACATAATTAGGGGCTGAGTTAGAAAAATTGCTTAAAATACACAAGTTAGAGCCCAGAGGGTTAAATATTAGACTTTTTCAAAATTTTATAATTTGCCGTTTGATGTGAGGTGTTCAGCTATAAGTATGCAAAATTTCATGTCTCCAACTTAATTAGGGGCTGAGTTAGAAAAATTGCTTAAAATACACAAGTTAGAGCCCAGAGGGTTAAATAATAGACTTTTTCAAAATTTTATTATTTGTCGTTTGATGTGAGGTGTTCAGCTATAAGTATGCAAAATGTCATGTCTCCAACTTAATTAGGGGCTGAGTTAGAAAAATTGTTTAAAATACAGAAGTTAGAGACTGGAGGGTTAAATATGACTTTTTCAAAATTTTATAATTTATCGTGTTATCGCAAGTGTAAAGCTATAAGTATGCAAACTTTCAAGTCTCCAACTTAATTAGTGGCTGAGTTAGAAAAATTGCTTAAAATACACAAGTTAGAGCCCAGAGGGTTAAATATTAGACTTTTTCAAACTTTTATAATTTGTCGTTTGATGTGAGGTGTTCAGCTATAAGTATGCAGATTTTCATGTCTCCAACATAATTAGGGGCTGAGTTAGAAAAATTGCTTAAAATACACAAGTTAGAGCCCAGAGGGTTAAATATTTGACTTTTTCAAAATTTTATAATTTGCCGTTTGATGTGAGGTATTCAGCTACAAGTATGCAAAATTTCATGTCTCCAACTTAATTAGGGGCTGAGTTAGAAAAATTGCTTTAAATACACAAGTTAGAGACCAGAGGGTTAAATATTAAACCTTTTTCAAAATTTTATTATTTGTCATTTGATGTGAGATGTTCAGCTATAAGTATGCAAAATTTCATGTCTCCAACTTAATTAAATTAGGGGCTGAGTTAGAAAAATTGCTTAAAATACACAAGTTAGAGCCCAGAGGGTTAAATATTAGACTTTTAAAAAATTTTATTATTTGCCGTTTGATGTGTGGTGCTATAAGTATGCAAATTTTCAAGTCTCCGACATATATAGTTTCTGAGAACGGGCTCTGTGACAGACGGACAAAGGAGTGTGACAGGTAGTGTTTCGTTAGATGAACGAAACTCTAAAAACATGCTGCGGATGACTGTAACAACATCCTAAAATTACATTACCATCAGCGATCTACCAATCCCGAATTTAGTTTATATTCGTTTCATATATTCTTATTCTTCTGTGTGGCACTGTAAAATAACTATCAAAATTATATACAGTAAAACCTCTGAATAGCGGATACCCCGAGAATGCAGAATTTGTCCTCTATTTAGAGGTAACTGCTACTGAGAGTAAAACATGTACAGTTATTTAAGAGTTGATAATCGAAAAAATGTCCGCTAAATAGAGGTGTCCACTAATCGGGTGTGTCCGTTATGGAGATTTTACTGCATAATGATATTATCCTTTACATGAAAATTGCATGCTGTATAATAGACAGACAGACATCCAGAGAAAGTTAACCTCCCGGAGCAATAAACACTCATGTCTTTTGTTTTAATCTTCCACAATTGTATGTCATACAACAGGCCAGATTTCATACAACAGGCTAAAAACGGTCACCGTTGTACGGAGTACTGTATTATTATTTGTTTGCCCACCAAAACTGGTTGCCACGGGTTGTTGCAAGGTTTGTGATCACGTGATTGAAACTGATCTATTCGATATTACTGCGTGCGTAATTTTTTTTTATTTGCTCCATGTGTTCAAATCAGTTGTCTACGCAAACATCAACCGGTGAAAGTGACGCACACCAAATTTCTGTGACGTATGCAGATAAATCGTGCTTTTTTATAAGTTTTTTCTATATAATTTTTAAACGGTTTGGAACTTATTTTTCATAGTAGGTGCATTCAGTAGGCGACCCTCATAGGTACCTTCTGGTGCAATCAGAAACGAAATCCGACAAATATTTTTTGAGTTATGCTTGACGAAAGGTTTTATTAGGCTTTTTTTTTAGTAGGACATGGCGTTAATATCCATCGTAGTAGTAATGTGTCCGGACAGTAATATTTCGCTGAGTATTAGCCTTCGCTTCGCTCAGACAATTAAAATTTGCTAGTGTACATTTTAAAAGATTATCAAAAGTTACATAATTGCATTGCAATTACATTTTCCACCAAATTACACCTTATTAAACCTTTATTCCCAGACAGTACTTTGAAGTACCAGTAAAAGAAGAAAAAAAACTTCGTGTAAAGTTCTATTCCCAGTAATACAAATTACGATGCGTTACAGTTTAAGCGGATAATTTCTTTTCCATTTATGACAGTTCGGCTCTCTATATGGTGAATGACAGCGGAAAGTTTCAGCCCGGAAAAATTTGTGCCTTGATATTGTAAGATCCTTATATTTGTACAGTTTCTAATTCCATAAAATACTAAAAACAATAGTTTAAAGAATAGAGCAAAGCTGTAAAAATCTTCACTGTAAAAAAAAAAAAAAAAAAAAAAAAAAACGGACTAAAATACGGAAATAGTACTGGTGTCTCGATTGCCTCTCGATTGCCAGTACAATTTCCGTATTTTAGACAGTTTTTTTTTCTTTCTTTTTTTCTTTTTCTTTTACAGTGTTCTAACGTATTTTGTAAATTTACAAAAAAATCTTTGGAAGGTGAAATTTTCATTACTTCATAAAGGGTTAAGGATTGAAAGTAATTCTATTTAGCAGAGCTGTAAAAATCTTCTAACATATTTTGTAAATTTACTTGAAAATGCTTTGGAATGTGAAATTTTCGTTAATTAGTAAAAGTTTAAGGATTGAAAGTAATTTTATTTTAAAATTACTAAGGGGTCCAATCTGGGCTTTCCAGGTTACAGAACATAATTTAAAAAACTTTTATTTATTTATTTATTTACTTTTTTTTTGGGGGGGGGGGGATTTAATATATTTCTTACATATTTTTTTTTTTTTAGATTGCGCTCTAACAACAGTAGCGGAGCTGTAAAAATCTTCTAACGTATTTTCTATACATTTACAGGAAAATGCTTTGGAAGGTGAAATTTTCGTTAATTCATAAAGGGTTAAGGATTGAAATTAGCTCTATTTTAAGATTATTAGGGTATCCAATCTGGGATTTCTAGGTTACAGATTATAATTAAAAAGCTTTTTTTTTCTTTTGGGGGAATTTTAATATATTTCTTATATTTTTTAGATTGCCCGCTTACAACAATAGCAGAGCTGTAAAAATACTCACAAATATTTTCTAAATTTACAGAAAAATGCTTTGGAAGGTGGAATTTTCGTTTATTCATAAAGAGTTAAGAATTGAAAGTGATTCTATTTAAAGATTACTAGGGGATACATTTCGGGCTTTCCAGGTTACAGTAATTAGTAAAAAAAAACCAAAAAACAAAAAAACGTTTTGGAAAATTTTAATAGATTTCTTACATTTCTTATATTTTTTTAGGTCGCCCACTAACAACAATAAAAAGCATTTTTATACGAAAAATATCAATAGTGTATTCAAAGAGAGTTTTGAAATTTATTGTAAAAGCGATACTTTCGTATTAGCCGCATGCCAAGAGTTATAAAAGCCGAAGAAATCGCCAAAGATAGCTACTGACAGCATCCTTTTTGAAATTGATAATTTCAGGGATTTAAGCGCGTAGTTCGGTTACATGTCTCTTAAATTTATGTTACCTACATATTATTTTTTTATATATTTATTTATTACTGAAATTTTAATTCGTTATGGAATATTAGCCGGAAGCAAATGCTTAACTATTTATATTGTTTTAAGTGAAACTGAGTTAATCTTTCGCAGTCGGCCTAAACGCGGTAAAGGTAGATTTTTTTTTTTTTTTTTTTTTTTTTTTTTTTTTTTTTTTAATTATTCTTGAAAAATATTTTTAAAACCATAAAAACAACAACAACAACAATAGTCAAGTATTGCCACCGTCAAAATGACGTCAGCGTTACTGACGGACATGTCTTTGCTTTTTTAATAAGGATACTCAGAAGAGAACTAAACATAAATGACGTAAACTTAATAAATTTAAATATATATATATATATATAACCACCGTCAATAATTGTGATAGTATGAATGAATTTTCAACAATACAGTGTCCCCAAACACGCTGAACGGATACCAAAAACATAATAAACAAGCTGCTACGTATAAAAAGTCCCTTGTACTATATAACAAGAATTAATAATGAAGAAAAAAAGAAGAATATGGATTTCGATAAAAATAATTGAAAAGCTTATATATTGAATTACGCTATCAAGAGTACAGAATTCAATTATATAAGCAAAATCAGTCGTTTTCTGTGAGAGAAAAAGCTAAAAGCTGAAACAAAAAAATTTCTCCTGTACTCTAACGACCAAAATATCCAAGAGAATAGTTTCAAATGAAAACAGAATAAAATTAAATGCTATGAAATGGAAAAAGCAATACAACCTTTTAAATAATTAATTTATAGCAAGGAAAAATAGTAATATTACACAAAATACCTATATATACAGTAAACTCTCGATTATCCGCGAGTCTAAATTTCTTTTTTTTTTTTCTTTTTTTATCTTTGAGAAGAAACTTATTTCTGCGATGTAGGATGAGTTTTCGATCCTTTTTACTAAATATGATTTCCCTTTGAAAATGTGGAACAATCACGTGCACAAAGCAGGTGCAACTAATCTTGAGGATGTCGCAAGGCCACACACCTATTGATAAACAATGTACAGGTACTGAAAGTCACCCCCGCCCCCCTGTTATGATTTTGTTTCTCCCATTTTTCATAAAGCGCACCAGTTTAATTGTTTTAGCTGAGCTGTGAACACGTGTCTTACAGAAGTTCGCGTTTGTATTTAAATTTTATAGTTTTGCATTTTCAATACGTATTTGAAAAATGTCACAAAAAAGAAAAAGAGTTGTGTTAACGATTCAAGATAAATTAGAACTGATTTAAAAAATTGAAAATGGTGCTACAAGAAAACAAATAAGCTTGCAGTATGGAATTGGAGAATGCACAGTTAGGGAGTGTGTGAATGCACAGTTAGGGAAGAAGTGTTTCAGTACAAAAAAAACCGACACTTTTGACGGATTTTCTAAAGAAATAAACCTACAAGTTTGTAAGTAATGAATAATTTTATTATTCCTGAAGTAATAAGTATCTTTATGTTACCCATCGTGCGTAGAAACTGTAAAATGTATGCTTGTGTTTCTTAATATGTGTATAAATTGTTCAAGTACATATTTGTGTTGATTTCTTCCCTTTTTTCAAAATTTTGTGGATTATCCGCGATAGTCGCGCCACCCAATTCCGCGGATAATCGAGAGTTTACTGTATATATATATATATAATAAATTTGAAATCACAAATATATGAAGAAATTGATAAAGTTCTAAAGATGATTTAGAAACGAACATATGAAACCAGTATGTAAAATAAGAAACTATGAATGACTCACAGAATCATCAGAGGAGCTTGTGAGTTCATTCAGAGAAGATGCGTTATTTCATCCAATTTTGTCGGCATTAAGCCTAAAATGACAAAATTTAGCTCCTTATAACGCAAACATTACAGAAATTAGATTGGATCTGGATTAATAAATTGGAACTGGATTAATAACAATAATGTTTAGAGTTGCCATCTTAAGTAAAAAAAAAAATAATAATAAATAAATAAAAGGAATGAAAATGATTGAAGAAATCAAGAAAATACTTAGATTAACTTTTAGTTAAACTAGAATGAAAAAATAGGAATAAACTTAATAAGTACTGAGTGAATACAAAATAAATAAAGAAAAGGAATAAATTAATACAAATAAATAAAGAAAGAAATAAAGAATTATATAAAAATAAAATAAAAGGGCAATTGATTAAATTAATGTTTTAAAGACAAAAAATTATAATATAAAAAAATTAGAATATAAATGACATTTAAAAAGGTGAGGAATATTTGAGATAGTAAAATTTAGCCTTGTATTATGTAAATAAATGTGAAAATTTAAAAAGCAATGAGGAATATTGAGATAGTAAAATATATCCTTAAATGATGATGCAATATGTGAAATTTTATTATGTTAAATGCATGATAACCCATATATATATTTTTTTATTATTATTATTATATGTCCATACAATATATAAGCATATATACATACACTTATACACGCTCACATACATAAAAACATATAAGGTTTTAAACTTCTTTTAGCATTCCCGACCTCAACCCTCCATAATGGTATTTTTATTTTTTATGTTTTTTATATTTTTAGTATATAATGTATGGAAAAACATACACATGCACCAAAACTTTTTTTTTTATAAGAATATATATATTATATATACACATACATATAATTTTTTGTGTGTATGACTTTAATTTTTTCAGCAATCCACATTAACACCCTAACATTCAACATTTATGATAAACGCAATGAATTTTCATTTAATGTAATTAATTTTACGAACTTTAATTCCTGCTTGCATATTTCAGTATATAGAAATATTCTGCTTAATCATAGTCTTCGTGTCAAACGTTTATGTTCCTCCCAATTCTTACAGCCTAACATTTTTAAATTAAAGCAATTAGCATTGTCTTATAATTATCCCATCTCTTTTATAACTGCATGGCTCAAATCTTAATATTCATTTTTTTCTACTTCTTACCAGTATAGGCATTTAATATGTTTAAAAAAACTAAAAAATCGAAAACACTATTATGGAAGGATGTGGATTGCTGAAAAAATTATAAAAATCATACACACAAAAAATTATATGTATGTGTATATATAATATATATATTCTTATAAAAAAAAGTTTTGGTGTATGTGTATGTTTTTCCATACATTATACACTAAAAACACAAAAAAAATAAAAAATAAAAATGCCATTATGGAAGGTTGAGGTCGGGAATGCTAAAAAAAGTTTAAAACCTTATATGTTTTTATGTGTATGAGCGTGTATAAGTGTATGTATATATGCTTATATATTGTATGGACATATAATTAAAAAAAAATATGGGGTATCTATCACGCATTTAACATAATAAAATTTCACATATTGCATCATCATTTAAGGATATATTTTACTATCTCAATATTCCTCATTGCTTTTTAAATTTTCATATTTATTTACATAATACAAGGCTAAATTTTACTATCTCAAATATTCCTCATCTTTTTAAATGTCATTTATATTCTCATTTTTTTATATTATATTTTTTTGTCTTTAAAACATTAATTTAATCAATTGCTTTTTTATTTTATTTTTATTTCTTTCTTTATTTATTTGTATTAATTTATTCCTTTTCTTTATTTTATTTTGTATTCACTCAGTACTTATTAAGTTTATTCCTATTTTTTCATTCTAGTTTAACTAAAAGTTAATCTAAGTATTTTTTTCTTCAATCATTTTCATTCCTTTTATTTATTTATTTATTTTTTTTTATTTTTTTTTTTACCTAAGATGGCAACTCTAAACATCATTGTTATTAATCCAGTTCCAACTTATTAATCCAGATCCAATCTATTTTCTGTAATGTTTGCGTTATAAGGAGCTAAATTTTGTCATTTTAGGCTTAATGCCGACAAAATTGGATGAAATAACGCATCTTCTATGAATGAACTCTCAAGCTCCTCTGATGATTCTGTGAGTCATTCATAGTTTCTCATTTTACATACTGGTTTCATATGTTCATTTCTAAATCATCTTTAGAACTTTATCAATTTCTTCATATATTTGTGATTTCAAATTTATTATTTCAGCATTCTAATAGCATTGCTGCAAATGCGCATGTTATTAAGTATGTTATTTTTAGTTTAGTCTTACAACCTTATTCTGGCATTTTTAATGGTACTCTCTTTATCAAGTAATAGGTAATTCTAGCTTGGTAATTATTATAGCTTGGTTTTAGCTGTTCAATTTCACTTTGTTCATTTTAATTCTCTTAATATATAAACACGAAACTATGGAGAGAAACAATTCTTGTTATTTAGCAATTATTTTATTGTTTTTTGACTTAATGAAATACGCATGATGAAAATAAAAAAATAACATTTATTCCTTTCAGGGGCAAGGCACTTGTATTCGCAAAATGTTGAAATAATTTAATTACACTAGTATTTATAATAGAATTTATTTGTAAACAAGTAAAATTATATTTTCGCGTACTTAATAAAGGTGACATTTTCATTATAAAATTCCGGTGCCAATGTGGCAATTAGGGATTAAAAATATGTGATGCCATAACGGCATCAGCGCCCTTCAAGGGGTTAAAAAAACCTTTTGAGCTATGTTCTATCTTCGTATTCAGTAGACCCTGCTTCTCGACCCCCTGCACTCTCTGCTTCTTTAAAGGATTAAATATATTTACCTTTCTATTATTATTATTATTATTATTATTATTATTATTATTATTATTATTTGATTACATTGAAGAAAACTAAACTATCCGGATCATTTGTGGAAGATGTGATGGTCTCTTAAGAGGTGAGTATTAGAGGCGGAAATGTCGCCAAGCTTCCCGATCTGCATCCGTGTGTGGATCATTGGGTATTCATGGCCAGTCTCTGTATCTCGCCGCCCATTCACATCTCCTCATTTCCATTCCTTCATTGCCGGGGAATCCTTGAACATCCTTGGTGCCATCGGAGAACTTTTCGACCCGACCTTACCCTTTATTTTTCAGCCGGAACTGTTTTTCCCTAGGCCAATTATCTCGGATGGCACTCATTTTACAAAGAAGCTGACAAAATAGACAGATATTTTCTAAAACAATCTCTTGAAAGTTTAAGCATTTAAATTGTCGCTACCACATGTGCTGGCAAACGGGACAAGGGTGGGCTACTGCCCCTTCCTGGATTCTAAAATTTAAATAAATAAACATTTTTTCGCTCTGATAATTTAAAAGAAATAGTGAAATTTAATATTCTAAAGAGACTTAAAATAATTCAATACTATAAGAAAAAGAGAGAGAGAAAAAAAAAAACTAGAAAACAGGAATTCTGCTTTTTCACAATTTAGTGTCAACACCCAACGAAAAAAAATATATAGGAGATATAGATGGTACAAAACATATTTCAGTTTTAGGATTTAAAACACACGCTTTTATTTTATATAAAATGACGTCATTCGCATCGGCTGAAGATGTCACATTTGGGGCATTCTCACAATCTTTTGACTTTTGGGGAAAAATCTGACAAAATTAAACTTACTGAAATAACATTTTAATCTGATAGACGAATTCCTTCATGATTCAAAATAAAGAAAAAGTGGTCAGCAGCGAAAATTTTTTTATTTAACTGAGATTTAAGTTAAACTTGCGAGTTTAATTTTCCTTACCATTTTACCCCTATAACTTTTTATTTTCTTCTAAATTTTTACTTATAATGAATTTGCATAGTACCCACAGGACATTCTAATAAGAAATAATAACAATGTAGTACTTTTAATACAGAATTTTTGTATAACATTGTCTTAAAAAGATGTTAAAGAAGGGACGGTAAGGTAAAAAAAAGGGTGGGGGTGGTATTGGAAAAAATGGACGAAATGGTAAAAAAAGGGACGGTAAGGATGAAACAATAAGGAAAATTACCACCTATTTTTAGGAAAATCATGTTAAGACTAAACGATAGCCACAATGCTCATTGATTTTTAGAAACAGTTGTTAACATTGGATTAAATAATTATTATTTTTTTTTAATTTACTTCGAAAAGTGCAGGAATAAACCTTGGGGACGGTGAGACTACCAATAAAGCCACGATGCTTGAAATTGATATTTAAATGCTGATTTAAATTCTACAGTAAATTTCCTGCAAAAGAATTTTAGACATTATTTCTCTAGCATACTTCTGCATAAGAAAAAACATGAAAAAAATTCTGTGGCTGCATCTGAAATGATTTTCTGTATAATTTTAGAAGAGGGATGGTAAGGAATCTAAAACCCAGAGACAGAGTTTAAAAAATAATAACAACCCTAAAAGTGTGTGCAGGTTAATTTTTAGCTACATATTTATATAAAACAATAGTTCCAGTTTCAGAAAAAAATTACATCGAATTATTATTATTGAAACAATTTTATCCAGACAGCTCCAAACTAAAAAATCAGCATCAGGGACACGGGACGGTATAGGAGTTTTCCAGGTGTTTGGACCTCCAACATCGTCCAAAACTTATTTATCTCGTTAATATTGTTGTGCAATCATGCAATGGGATGTTATCCAGTATATGAAATAAAAAAAAAACACAAAAAAGTGTATTAAAATAAAAATTATTATTCAGAGACATGAAAGTCAAAAGATTGTGAGAATGTCCCATTTACGATCCAGTCCTTAAACAACATCTATAGAAAAGTATGCACATGACGTCACTCTCGCAGAATAATACATATAGCCAGCAAAAAGCGATGTTCATTCAAAAAACTCGACAAAAAAATCGGCTAACTAATGATTCATATGCCTATATTTGTTTGTAACATTAATATAGATGCCTAAAATTAAATACAGTTTATAATAGCTCCATGTTTTATCAGAAATCATTCATTTATATATTTTTTTCAAAATAGCACGTATTTTAATTTTTTTTTTTTTTTGAGTTGTTATGGAAAAATGGCAACAAAAAGATATAATAATCTATTTTCCAACTATTTTTCCTTTACTTTCTACAGAAATGAAGTACTTCGGTTGCCAACATTAAAGAGTTGGCGCTTTAAACTGCAAAAAAATTAATATCTCAAAAATAAATTGAGATGCAGTTTTCAAATGAATTGCATTTAAAAGTACTTCCCCCCCCCCACCCCCCACCCCAATATGACGGTATAAACATTGAAAATGTGCGATGTTTAGAAGTTTACAAAATTACAGTAGAGATTATCGCGTACAATGATACACCTGCATTGTTTTACCGCTAGTTCATATAACGGGTCGTTATTTTTTTAGACCCACATTTTAATTGCTGGCCGAAAGAAATAGCATATCGGGGGGCTAAAAACTAAGAATTTTTCTATCCCACTCCCTTTCCGTGCGACACACATTTTATTTCTTTTTACGTTAATGTGTTTAAAAATTACTTTAAAAGGGACGTTCAGAGGGACAGGACCCACCTTCCCTATCTGGCGAAAAAATACAGATTTTCAATTCTCCTTTACTGTGGATTTTTAATATTTCTTACTTGTTGCATTTTCATTATTATTATTATTATTAGAGGCTTGTTTAAAGATGTCTTTCACGTGGAAGGAGCATGGTCTGACAACAACAATTAAAAAAAAAAAAAAAAAAAAAAAAATTACAACGACCATTTGGAAAATGATTTTTTCAAAGACTAAAATTTAAGACATAAAAAATCGCACGGAGTTGATCATACATTACGTACGCCATGAATTAAACATTAATAGTGTTATTACACGTAAAAATTGCAAGCGACAAAAATCGCCTGCGACTCCTCAGATTTCCTAAAACGTACGTATTATCCACCTGAAACTTACGTATTATCCAAGCATTTCATTGGCTGTTCGGGAAAAGGCTTTTCCATCGTCCAAGAAATCTGACACCAATTTTAAATGAAATTTCATTCTTAAACATCTAAACATCCGACAATATTACTTTTTACACCGTCGTATAGAGAAAAAAAAATGTGCTTTTAAATGCAATTTGTTTGAAAGCTGTATCTCAAATTGTTTCTGAGTTATTAATTTTTTTTTTGGTAGTTTTTATTACTTTTTTGTCATAGTGACAACAGAAGTATCCATCTTTGTTGAAAGTAAAGGGAAATACAGATTACTGTATAGACCAATCAGAAAACGAATAAAATGCGGATTCATCCAATAAAAAGCTTCAGATATGCTTTTGATTTCCTACCCTGACGAGGACAATAACCATTTTTCTAAATGGTTAATAATAATAATTTAGCTTATTTCATAGTTATATTCTCTATTTTGAAAGAACTCGGTCTAGGATGTGGACCATATTCTCATTTGTTTCAAAATCTTGCCCAGAGCCTGATTAAAAAAAAAAAATCATGCATTATAATTTTGACAAAGAGCTTTAAGTGCAGTTTACAATTTAAAGACCAGCTTTACGAAAACACAATATATTATAGACACGTGTAAAAATGCATTAAAAAATATAGGAAAGTAAAATCTTAAAATTGAACATAATGTGCTTTATTACTTGAAAGATGATAAAAATATTAAAAGATGTTAAATTACATTAATTCCTAGTACTTTCAACTATAAACATAGTCATCCTTAGGGACAAAATACAAAAATACAAAAACTGATGTTATTCTTATATTTTTGTATTTGTCCTTGAGTATGATTATGTTTATAGTTGAAAATGCCAGAAATTAATGTAATATAACATCTTTTAATATTTTTATCATATTTTAAGTAATAAAGCACATTATGTGTAATTTTTCAAAAACGTTTTAAAGATTAATTTTAGCATTCTACTTATTTATTTGCTTAGATAAAATGCTCTGCTCCGAAGTTTACATTACAATTCGTTGTCGTTAGTGAATAAAAATATATTAAATTTAAAAAATCAAAAAACCCGACTGCGTAAAAAGCGAACTAATTAATTATTTCTCATCAGTATGAAACTATTTTTTATATTACTTACCCTTTTTTATTTACTTGTATTGATGACTTTTAAGTTGTGTTTAATTATTAGTTCCTATCTACAAACACGGTTTTGATGAGGCCTGAGTAAAAAGTAAAAAAATGCAATTTTAAATTATAGGTGCTTGTAAAACACCGGAACTATACGCCAGAACATATGTGATTTTTTACATCCATAAATTCAATGTAAAAATTACGTCAATTTTCATTAGCATAATTTTAGTTTAAAGGAAGAAAATCCTGACCTCATGTTTTGTTAATATATGAAAAATTGATTTTTTTTTTTTTCCCATGCGTTGAAAATTATGCTGCTTGCTGTTAAAGAATGTCTTAAGTATAGATGTTTGACGATTTAACATTCACTAATTAAATGACGGGTACCTGTAACGTACAAAGTGAAAAACTGTGTTACGACGTTACGAGTAATCTGGGGATGACATAATTGCAAAAATTTTGTCTGTTTTATTCTTTATTTCGTGTTCTTGGCTGTAACATATTTTACTTTACTTACTGTCTTACAGAAGAACCACATATCCGTGGACATTCGTCTTGAATAAATATGCATATATTTAAGTACATCATTTTTAATTTCAAGATGAATGACATCATTTGCATTAAAAAATACACAATAAAAAATGATTTTAAAAAGTATATTACAATAAGAAATAATAATAACACATAGTAACAGCCATTTTGTATCTGATTTGTAATAAACATTTTTTTTTTTTTTGTATTTTTACATGTAAGAATCCGAATCTGCTATCAGAAATCTTCAATCACGTAAAGAGTTTTACAAAATTTAGAATTTATTTTTTACATATATTGTAAAGTACGTGGTGAAATGTAAATTATAATTTACATTTTGTGGTCTGGTAATAAGGGAATGAATGACTATATAGACTAAATAGGTTGTATGCATTCTGATGTAAATGTAACTATATCAAAGCATTCAGCATTGTCATCAAGAAATACATCATCCTATTTTGAAAAATGGCATTGTTAATATTAACATTATTGGTTTTTGTGCAACAGTTTCGTGCTCATATTATTTCATACTTTGTGTTAAGTAATGAAGAAAACATTTTTATAGATGATTATTATGTTTTGTCTGTATTTCAAACGGTCAATTTTTGTCAAATATTTCAGTTTTTCTTTACCTAACTACTCTGTATCTATAAAAAATGTGATGTGATTGAGATAATCTGACTATTCCACGGAATTCAGCACCCTAAAATTGGTTAATTGCACCCATTTACAAGCCAGATACAGCAAAAAAGTAAAAATTGTTGACTAGTGTATTTGTTTATAGCAGTGAAATACAAATTATATGACTGAAAATAGACAAAAATGACCAGGACACAATAAATGTAAACAATTATATAATAATGAATTCTTGACTTTGTTAAGACAGTTCTTAACTATTCTGCTCAACAAGCGCAAAACGTTTTGACAGATTTGCAAATTCATTTTTTAACGGAAAGATATAAAATTGGAAGGCCTGACTATGGAAGCGATTTGGAATCGAATTGTGTTTTCATTTTTTCAATTCCTACTATTAGTTCACACTCTCCCTATATTTATTTATTTATTTATTTATTTATATATCTTGTTCAAATTTTTAATCGTTAATAAAATGCTTATTATTCATCCTATCAAGTTGAAATAAATTTTTTAAAACTTGTACTGGATGACAATGGATGCTAATACAGTTTTTTCAAATAATAATTCATTAATTAAAGTTTAATTAATTAATTTTAGTTTTACATGGGAGACAAAATGGCGGCCATTGGTTATTGAAGCATTTAATGCATCTTCATATCTATAAGGGGGGGGGGGGGGGTACCACGAAATTTTTTTTTTCCAAGCGTGTTCGTCGATCAGAACTGTAGCTCGTAACCTCATTGGTTCTTCCCTTTGGCAGTGTCATAGTCTATATTGGCGATAATAACATTTGGCGAAGTGTACTTCTGGGGGTTTTGTATGAATTCTATTTTAAGCAGCAACGGTTTGAATGCGTACTAGCGTTGAGGTATGAGGTTTGTCTCTCAATCTGAGTACTTGAGTTCGAATGCAAGCATGCGGAATGTTGGTTACATTTTTCAATGGTTAATTAAGTTATAAAAAATATTTTTTAATATTTAATTATAAACATTATATTATTAATTAATTAATTATTATATAATATAATTATGTGATAATATTAATATAATAATATTATTTATATTTAAAAATATATCATTTGTGATTAAAACTATATGCATTTTGTTTTTAAAGCTGCAGTTCCAAGGAGAATATTACTATTTATATTTAAAAATTATAATAATTTTTTTAAATAAAATTAATAATATTAAAATAATTAATATTATTAATTAATAATTATATAATTATGTAATAATATTAATAACTATTATTATTATTAATTATTATATAACATAATTATATAATAATATTAATATAATTGTATTATTTATATTCTTTAGAAATTGTTATCTGTGATTAAAACTATAAGAATTTTGTTTTTAAAGTTGCAGTTCCAGGGAGAATATTACAATTTAGATTTAAAAATTATAATATTTTTTTTAAATATAAATAATAATATTATAAAATAATATTAAAATAATAATTATTATTATAATTAATTAATTGATATATAATATAATTATGTAATAATATAAAAATAATTAATATTGTTAATTAATTATTATATAATATAATTATGTAATAATATTAATATAACTATTATTAGTATTAATTTAAAAATTGTCATTTGTCATTAACACTATATATACACTTGGTTTTTCAAGCTGCAGTTCCAGGGAGAATATTACTATTTATATTAAAAATATTGTAATAATTTTTAAAAATATAAATAATAAAAATATATTATTATATAATCATTAATATAATATATTACAATATAAAATTATTTATTATTAGTAGTAATTAATTAATTATTATATAATATAATTATACAATAAAATTAATATAATTATATTACATTATTTATAATAAAAAATATATATAATTTTTAAAATATAAATAACATTTTTATATTGTTATATAATTCATTAATTTTTATATAAAAATATTAATATAAGTATATTATTTATATTTTTTTAAATGCTATTGCGATAGAAAAAAAAAAACTATATACATTTTGTTTTTCAAGCTGCAGTTCCAGGAAGAATTTGCAGTTTTAATCCATAAAAAATCTTAAAATCCGGGAGGGGGGGGTGAGGGAGGGGTTGGATCCCCTAACGATCCCATGAATTTGTAACTGTATGCTCTTATACCTTTATGGAATATAGTCCAAATTTCTACATTACATGGGAGAAAAAAAAGGAAAAAATTACTTGTCTTTATTTTTTATTAATTTTTTTTCTTTGCTACTTAAATGTCATTTTAGCTGAAATTTTACACTTTAGTGTGTAATGTTAGTTTCTAGTGCAAATAAATTACAGTTTCTAGTAGCATTAATTTGGTATGTGTGTGTGGGGGGGGGGGGGGGGAGAGTTCTGTATTTCATTCGATAAACAATCATTATAAAATATAGCGGCACAGTTAATTTTTTTTTTTTTTTTTCTGGAAGAATTTATATACTTTGAACAATCATTATTAATACGAAGTAGATAAACGAAAAAAAAAATTGTTGATTATGTGTAAAAATATTTTGTAATGAATACGTCAAATTTAAAAACCAACGTAAAGAAAAACCCAAATGCTTAGGATTAACTTAGAATTCTGTCTAAACATGTATTATTTATTTAAAATAAGCTAATTGTATAATGTAGTTATAATTAGCATATAGTCTATATATGTATTATTATTTATTTAAAATAGTCTAATTGTATAATATAAATGAAAAAAAATTATAAATGAACATTTTATAATTATTAATATTTAATAATAATATTTATTAAAGCGATATAATAAATATATAGTAATAATTTTTATTATTAAATTAATGTTGATTAAGATATAATAAATAATATAATAATAATAATATGAAAGCAGAAACAAATATTCAGTGCAATTAGTTATAAATAATCTGCATTTAAAAATATATCAAATTCGTATAATATAAATTTGTATTAGAAGAAAATATGTAATAAATAAATTTAAGTATACTTAGTTACAAAATATATAACGTTTAAGAAAATTAATAAAAAAAAATAACTGAAGGCAAATATTACTAAATTTGTATTTATAAATATACAAAATACATTAAATAGCATCCTTCTAAAAGCAAATTAACCCAATATTGCCTAAGTACATTCATTAAAAAGAAATTAAATAAATAATTTTATCACAAAGAGCGACAAAAAAAAAAAAAAAAAAAAAAAAAAAAAAAAAAAAAAAAAAAAAAAATCAATATTTCATTCGTCTTTATTTAATAAATAAAAATTAATATTAAGTATACTTCGATACAAAATATAGCGTTCAAAAAATTAATTAAAAAAGTATTAAAGAGATATTATTAAATCATTATTTATAATTATACAAAATGCATTTAATAACACTCATCAGATTACCCATTATGTTGTAAAAAACGATTTTTGCTTTATTTTGTTTGTAACGTAGTTTCTCAAAACTAGTGGAAAGTCGCCAAAACTGGTTGAACAACTTGCTGGATACTGAGCAACCAACAACCAATAAGATTGCGAGCTTCGGTTCGGAACGACGAACTCACTTGGAAAAAAAAATTATGCGGAGGTACCATAGGTGGGACCCTGTTCTGTCGCCAAATACCGCCATGTTTGTTGCCAACTTGGCGATATTCGCCAAATTTGGCGATCAAAACGAGTCGCCAAAAATGACGCCAACTTGGCGATATCTCTAATATTTCGCCAAATTCCCATAGACTTCCATTCTAAACCTACTTGCTTATAGAAAATCAACAAATTGAGATATTTTAATGCAACAAAAACTAATATTAGCTTAAGGGATTATATTAAATTTTTCCTTGATGATCTAAGTAGGAATTGACTTTAAAAACAAAATTTTTATATTACTTGTTGATAAATAAATTACCTATTGAGTTATAAGCGATTTTGATCACGTGACAAACACGTTTTTCACCCCTTTTTGAGTAGTTATTCCTCGGTTCAAAACGCCCATTTTGACCTTATTTTCTGAAAGATCTATTGCGTTTAAAAAAAAAAAAAAAAAAAAAAAAAAAAAAACGAAAAAAACAGTTATATTACATAGTTTCTGAGCAACAACACCTGTTAGTTTCATGCATTTCCGAACAAAAATAAATTAAACTTATGTCATAAAGTTGTTCTTTTGGATTTGAGAACAGTCTTAAGAAGCGAAAAAAGAAAACAAACTTTTATATGGATTATTTTTTCTCATGTAATCAGTCTGAGCAGGAGAGTTCTTATTTTGTATGCCAAATCCAGATTGGTTTTGCCATCCATCTGTATTCTGCTTGAAGAATCATGTTTATGCATCCAGCCATTACCAGAAGACAAAGCACGGCGGAAAATGCAAGAAAACAATAGATCATTCCCTCTGAAACTGGGAAAAAAAATGACCCAGGGAACACAGAGAAATAATTTCTATGATTAGCAAATTATATTTATAAGTATTTCCTTAGTTTATTGCCATTATAACATATATATACTTAGGTTTTATGAAGAAAAATGTTTACTTAAGAAAAAAAAAAGTATTTCTGTTCGTAAAATTTAAAACAAACTTTCTTCTACAATTTTGAATTTTTTGCAACATTTTTTCATACTATTCTTACAAGTGTGCTCTACAAGCCTATGGATAAGAATTCCAAAACGTGAATTAGTTAAAAGAAAAAATAATAATATGTAGTTGTTGTTGTTGATTTGGCCAGTTCTATGGACCCGGTGAGCAGCTTTCTAATAATATGTACAAATAGAGAAAAAAAAAACTACTTTACTTAAACTTTTTATTAAAAAAAAATAAATAAATAAACGACTCAGCGAGCCAAAAGACATTGGCACATTTAAAAAAATAAATAAAAATAAAGTAATAGGCGTAAGAGAATGCAGTTTAGATGAAAATGTCTCTCATGTTCGAAAGTTTGTTTAAGCAAAAAAGAAAAAAAAAAAAAAAAAAAAAAATTCAAAATATTTCTTAGAGCTCATCATTCCCTACATCTGCGAAGTTATCAGGCGTCTATAGAACAAGCAGAGTGCATTTATGCATACCATTGGTGACATACAGTGCACATGCGTAGATTGAAGTTTTTGTCCAAACTTGGCAACCCAGATTCCAGAAGTTAGCGGAACTCACTGGGATGAATTCGATTAGAGGAGTTAGATAGGTCAACATGCATTCGCTAGGCGATTCCTTTTTGTCCAAAATTGTCTCGGTCAATGAAATTTTATTGCCTATATGTATATCGCCATTCTGTTATGCATGAAGCACTTTACACTGTATGCTTCGCGGCGTAAAATGCATATGTATTTGATCAAGAAATATTATTTATTTTATCTGCACCATCATTGCAGCTGATGCCGTAACTTATAATTTTTTATTTTGAATTGTTCCCTTTCACTGTTCAAATTTTATTATTATTATTATTATTATTATTATTATTATTATTATTATTTATTTATTTATTTATTTATTTATTTATTTATTTATTTATTTTACGCTTTTTATAAAATGAGCGTGTTAGTTTTGGGCTAATAGCCGTATTTTTCATTAGTAATGTAATTATTTTTAATTGTTTTAAGTAGTTTTAATAAAGGTTGATTCCTATTTTTGCTCTGATTTATTTCTACATGATTCTCCCAAGCTCTGCTTTAAATTGTCTTCTTATTTAAACAGTTTCTTCTAGAAGCCTATTAGACTGCTATCACAGCGCCAAAAATTTTGAAGAGAAAAAAGGCCATACATCACCATATAAGAAATTTCAATGTAGGAAAAAAAGACACCTTCTGTAAGGAAATGCTTGCTTTAAGGAGTCTCAGGACTCTCAAAGCTTTAAAAAAATTATTTTTATTTTTTTATATGTTAAACTCATATCTTTTCTGAAAATTTTGATTAGAACAGAAGTTATGGATTTTAGAATTATACCAACTCAGTAGCTGAAGCGGCGTTTCCGAAACTTTGAAGTCATTTTACTTAAAATGCCGTTTTCGGGCATAACGTGCAGAATATCTCAAAAACTTCTGAATATTTTTTCGTGAAATTTTCAAAATATGTGTTTCATGTTAGTCTGTATAAACTGAGCCTAAAATTTCTTTTTTATTGTTCAAAAAATACATTTTTTAGGTGATTATACTGTTGAAAATTTAAAAATTTTGTATTAGCCCTGTATAAATATTAACTCTGCATCTCGCAGTTTTTAAATATATGAAATGAAAGTATATACTTATATCTTTCATCCCTCTTAAATTGTGTTTTAAAATCATGCACATTTTAAGATATTAAATGTTGAAAATGGTCTTTTTTTCGCATTTTTTTTTTTCAATTTTAATTGTCCTGAGACCGCTTAAGACTGTTGGTCAGGCAACTCTTCAATTCCCCTCGCTAATGTTAAACCTAGGGGCGTGGAATGAATTCGTAAATTTAAAACACACCATCTCAGAAAATTAATATGTTTAAATTCTTTTTCCTTTGTACTCTTCTTAAAGTATCTCTCCTTTTTTTTTTTCTTAGATGCCAAAATACTTCTAACATATATATTTAATTTTATTTGAAGTGTTGAAATCTTACTTGAAGTTCTCCAGCTTTTAACGTATAAAATTTTAAATTAAACATGAGTTTTAGAAATATTCTGAGAACTAAGAAAAATCGCTATAGTTTTTCTGTAACGTTTAAATACACTTTTATTACACCATTTTTTTTTTTTTTTTCATAATTTTAGTTTCAGTAGATTCCGAAATAGAGTGGGTGTGTGTGTGGGGGGGACACATTTTTGCATTACATTTTCGACGGTACATCTGAAAATATATTGCCTAAAATTAAAAGAAATGTGTTTTTGAGTTCAGCGTTATACGAAAGCTTTCTCACGATACACAAAGTTTTTTTTTTTCAAGTAACTTTTTAGCCCTCTACATTTTTCCTAACTATATTTGGGAACGGTTAATAATGTATAAATGTGTGGGTCAATAGCCTTCATTACGTCAGCGAATTTGAACTTTCCACGTTCCATAGATTACGAGTAAAAAGGCTGTGACAGACGGACAGACAGACAGGAAGGCTCTTATAATGGTTCCGTTTTTACTTTTTAAGGCTGTTCTCAACTGCTCCGCTGAACAAGCGCAAAACGTTCTGACACATTTACAAATGCATTTTTCTAACGGAAAGATATAAAATGGGAATGCCGGGCCATGTCAGCGATTTGAAATCGAACTGTTTTTTCCATTTTTTGATCAATCAATTACCCACTGAGTTATAAGCGATATCGACGTGACAAACTCGTTTTTCGCCCGCTCTCGAGTGATTTTTCTACTTTCGCGCGAAATTCGGTTCAAAAGGTCCACTTTGACATTATTTTCAGAAATATCTATTGCGTTTGCAAAAAAATGGAAAAAACAGCTCGAGGACATAGTTTCTGAACAACACCACCAGCTAGTTTCATGCATTTTCGAACAAAAATAAATTAAAACTTATGTCAGAAAGTTGCCCTTTTGGATTTGAGAACAGCCTTAAGTACGGAAACCTAAAATTGTGCAGATTTCTGATTTTAATTCTTTTTTAGGTGCGTTCGTAATTATACAAATACGTAGCACCTATAGTCGTCGTTCAGTCCGTCCGTCCGTCTGTCTGTCTGTCTGTCCGCATATAACAGAGCGAAAACTACCCAACCGAATGGTCTGAAATTTTAAATATATAATCGTTACAAAATTTTGTCGAGTCATTTCAAATTTTATGAAAATCGGATGTATAGTTTAACTACAGGGACAGTCAAAAGTTTTCCGTTACATTATGGCCAATGGGAAAAAATTATTTCATGTGCATTTTAATGATGTTACAGCCTTTTGAACAGAATGAAATTGATATGCACTTATGAAGTGCATTAAAATATGCATTCATTACAATATGCGATGCAAAAAATATTTACAAAACTAGTTCTAGTACGAACGCACCTCATTTGCCACGTTTGACGAGCAATTTCCAACTTGTTTATTATTATTCTTATTATTTCTACTTGTTCAAAAAATATACAAGATTTTATAAAACCTTTGAATTTTGTAAAATCTCAGTTTTCGATCCCTTATATTAAAATTTTCAGATAGAATTTTTTACCAAATGGATTTTAACTTCTTACCTATGTCGGTTACCACACATAAAAGACGGGAAAAATTATAAATAGTGCGAGAAGACATAGTGGCGAAATTGTTTGGGATGACCCAAAATTAAAACTGAAAGATATATTACTAACTCTTACTATAAATTGTCGACAAAGCTATACCAAAATTTAAAAAATATTTATAAAATAAAATAAATAACAATAAGATATCTTGCTTGAAGTTTTCCCGGAGCATTTACTGAAAAAGCTTTAAAAAATACCACAGATAAATACGAAATAAAAGTAATAAAGTAATAAAATCATTGTATTCATTTCAAAGTTACAATTTAAAAATTAGCTTAGTAAAAATATGAATAATTAAAAATAAATGTGAATTATAAATCTAGAAAATTAAGGTTTCCCTTCAATATATTTTCACGATGTTATTGTCTGTACTTTCATCAGAATATGACTGCAATATTGAGTAATAACAAAGCTTCCAAACTCATTTTCACTTCCTATTTACCTTCCTCTCAAACCAGTACACGAAGTTTTTGGCGCCCGGTGTTATAGAAGCATTTGTACAGAAAGAGCTATTGAAGGTATACCACTACTCACTGTAATCAACGCTCCAGAGTTTCATTTAGGGCTTAAATTAAACTTTTTTCATAAAAAGGATCTAATCTGAATCTTGGTATTATTGATATTCGATGCTACACCAGCACGCTCTTATTTGCTTTCTCAGATCTTGAATTTGAAAATTTCGTCTGTGCCTTAGGTTTAATTCAAAAATTGCTTTCTGATCTTAATGCGCCTGCTAGTTCAGTTTTAGGTATTCCACTGAAACTTTCTTTGAAAATTTTTATTATTAAAACTCGCATCGCACTCGGCATCTTATGTACTATTCAGAAATATTGATATTTTGAAGGAGTTGCATCATGTCTGGTTGCTATTTAATGTACTTCGGAGGTAACTCCAAAGTACAGTTCGGTGCGTTTTTAAATTTATTATTTTATTGTATTTAAAATGTTCTTGCTTATTTTAAAATTCCAAATTATAATATTTAGTTAAAAATTAACGAAATGCACCCCTTTGTCTTCTAACGGTACTTATAAGTACCATTAAAATAACTTGTTATAAAATTCATTTAATACACCGGTTAGTAGTAATACAGTTTAGAATTAGTTATAGGTTTTATTTTTTATTAGGTTTTATTTACTTTATTTTGTTCCAAAAGCATTATTGGTTAGACAAAACAAAAATATTTTTAAAAGGATGATTTCTTTTGCCTTTTCATCTTTTCAACTTTCTTAGCATTGGGGAGGGGGGGAGGATTCTTCAATTCGGAAATATTTCTATATTTCTATTGTAAGAACATTATATTGGTACATTCCCTAATTCTACAAAATACTACAGTCTTCAGCAAAAGTTTAGACACTAGTGATATTTTACCTTGAAATAAAAAATACGAACACTTGGTTTACACAAATAGCAGTACTTATTTTTAAATATATTTTAAACGTTTTAGGACGTAAATAACGGTTTTAATGTAGGATATTATTTAATTAAACTAAAAAAAGAGAAATTTGCATATTGCAAAATTTAGACAATTTTGTGATTTTTGGCAACTGTTCACGGGAAAACGCAAATTTCAAACTTATGACATCACATGCATGAAGTATTTAAGTGCACCTCGCCATAGTATCAGTTAGTGAAGATGCCACGAGCTAGAAATTTTCACTCAGATGAAATAATTAAAACGTGGAAGCTGAAATCGAAAGGGAAGACTGTTGCAGAAATTTCAGCTACTTGGAATCGTCTAAAGAAGCCTCTCTATCAAGTACTGTCTAAGGGTGAGTCTTCAAAGCAAAACATAGATCTGGAAGGCCTCACGTGGCCAGAAAATGAGATTATAGAAGGATCCATAAACTGGCATCTAGACAAATGATGATTGCTAATCACATTAAAAGTGAGTCAGAGCTTTCTGTGTCAACCGATACATTCGTAGATGAATTAAAGAAAGATGTAAATTAGTTTACATGAAAATGATAAAACAACCAGCTTTGAAATCTCTCAACAAATTGGCCCCTTTACGTCGCGGAGTAATTCTGTTTATAAACTGATGAAATAATGGACTGACACCAGAATTTATAAACGAATTTATTAGAAAATACGAAATTGCTTATTTTCACTTACATTATAAAAGGAAAATTTTAATTAAATATGCTTGATACCGTTTGTCACTTTTGGAATTAGAATTAGGTGTCCTTTGCCCTCGAAAGCGTTGATGATTTGGGACTCACTTTGTTTTAATTCTCAATTATCTGTGTAGTTTCTCAATGGTCGCCAAGCAGCGTAAGGCTACATACATTGGAAAACAATTCACAGCCATTTGGTGAACTTTTAGCTCTTCCAAAGTATCTATTTGAGCAAAATAATGCGTCTATTCATGTTGCATACAAATCAAAAAATTGGTTTAGCTCTCAAAATATTACTGTTCTCGACTGGCCTGCGTGTAGCCCTGGTCTGAACCTAATCGAAAACTTTTGTGGCATCATATCTCACACGGTTTTTGCAATTTTTTTGACAATACTCCTCTGTAAATGAACTTCAATCTGCTGTTGAACGTGTTTGGTACGAAATAGACCCCCAAGTGATGCGGGAATTAGTTTCTTCGATGGAAAGTCACATTTTTCCATCAATAGCAGACAATGTAGGTGCAGTTTGATTTTAATTTATGGATATTTTTCTGTTAACATACAGATTGTCTATACTTTTGCGACAATGTTAAATTTGCTTTTTTGTCATTATATATTATGAAAGTGTATAAATTAAAATTTATTGTTTGTATAAATGAAGGATAAGTCCCCAGTAATATATGACAGTTGAGTTACAACAATTCGTTACATACTTCTCAGTACAGAAGCATAATCGATCATTGTATAAACTTTTGCTGCGCACTATAAGAAAAATATTTAAAATAAAAGATTTGAGTAGGGGTTATAAATATTGCTCAAAATCCCTATAAATTCAAATTTAATTAATCCTTCTAAATCCCTCAATCCTTCTAAAATCCTTCTAAAATTATTAAATGATTATGTAAATCTTTTAATGTAATTTCAAAAATTCACGAAAAATGCTTTAGAAGGTAAAATTTTAATGAAGTCATATTTCAGTACATAAAGGGTTAAAATCCTTACGTATAAACAATATTTTCCAAATTCAGAACTCACATTTTTAATATATTTATATAAACTAGGGGTGCACAACCTTTTTTAGAGACGGGCCACTTACAAAAATGTCTGGGTTTTCGGGGGCCACATCAGTTATACGGACGGACAGAATTCTATTTCGGGAAAGAGGTGATCTGTGGCCTACAGTCAGATAAAAAATATGGCTTCAGACGGGGTTGGGTTACCCCCCCCCCCCTCTAGGTTCCCCTACCCAGTCAGCATATCCAATTCAGTTGACAAGGTAATATCAAGAGTTTACGTTTCTATATAAAACACAGATATACACAGGATTGTTATCAAGGTGTGATAGAATTCTTTGTCGTTATTTGGGGGGGGGGGGGGGGTAATTTTTTTTTTTATTATAAGTGCTAAAAAACAAACATAGGCATAAAAGTGGATAGTGCAGAAAAAATACGAACTTTATGAACGAAGAGGAGAGAAGGAGACAATCAACGAAATTTCAGATTTTTTCAAGCCTGGTCGATATAATTCGCAATTTTCCGCGCCCAATCAAAAATCTTTGCGATTTTTACGCACCTGATCGACAAAATTCTCAATTTTTTCCGCAGCCGATCGACAAAATTCAAGATTTTTACGCACCCCATCGACATAATTCGGTATTTTTCCGCAGCCGATCAAAAGAATTCGCTTTTTTCCGCGCCCGATAGACGAAATGTTTCGATTTTTCCGCGCCTGATTCGCAAAATTCGCGATTTTTCGTGCCCGACCAACGAAATTTGCGATTCTTGGCTGACTCTGACGAAATTTGCAATTTTTTCTCGCGGCAAATTGACAAAATTCGCGTTTTTTTTCTTGCGATAAACTGACGAAACTCACGATTTTTTCGCTGCCGATCATTGAAATTTGCATTTTTTCCGCGCATCATCGACAAAATTCGTGATTTTTCCGTGCCCGATCAACGAAATTTGCGATTTTTACTCTCCTTGTCGACAAAATTCGCGATTATTTCATGTCCGACCTACGAAAGTCGCGATTTTTCGGAGCCCGATCGACAAAACTCGCGTTTTACCGTGCCTGATCGTTGAATTTTTGAGTTTTCAGCGCTCGATCAACGAAATTCGCTATTCTTAACTGGATCTGAAGAAATAATTTTTTCACGCAGCAAATTGACGAAATTTGCAATTTTTTCACACAGCATATTGACGAAATTCGCGATTTTTCCGTGAGCGACCAACAAAATTCCCCATTTTTCTGAGCCCTATTGACAAAACTCATGGTTTTTCCACGGCCGATCGGCGAAATTTGCGATATTTACGCGCCTGATCTACAAAATTCGCAATTTTTCCGAAGCCGATCGACAAATTGCGCGATTTTCCCGCGCCTGATCAATAAAATTCGCTATTTTTCCATACTAAATCGACAAAATTCGCGATATCTTCGTGCCCGATTAACGAAATTTGCGATTTTTTCGCTCCTGATCGGCGAAATTGGTGATTTTTCTGCGCCCGATCAGCAGAAATCGCAATTCTTAACTGACAGACGAAATTTGGAATTTTTTCCGCGGCAAATTTACAAAATTCGTGGGTTTTTTTCTGACGATAAAGTGAGGAAACGCTATTTTTCTGCTGCCGATCAACGAAATTTTCAATTTTTCCGCACATCATCGACGAAATTGCCGATTTTCCGCGCCTGATCGACAAAATTTGCGATTTTTTGGAGCCGGATCGTCAAAACTCGCGATTTTTCCGTGCCCGATCAACGAATTTACAATTTTTCCGAACCTGAACGACGAAATTTGCGATTTTCCACCCCTGATAGACGAAATTCGCGATTCTTAAATGGCTGACGAAATTTTCAATTTTTCCCGCTGCAAATTGACACAATTCACGATTTTGTCCTGCGACCTATGGACAGAAATTGCAATTTTTTCCAGTTATAAATTGGTAAGATTCGCGGGCCACACGAAAACCCATCGCGGGCCACTTTTGGCCCGCGGGCCACAGGTTGTGCATCCCTAATATAAACCATTTTAAATTATATTAATTCACTTCTATATGAATAGTGGACTCTAATTCTGTATATGATATATGTATATATAAATATAAAAAAATTATATTTAGTTGTATTGCCACCCCCCCCCCCCCCCAAAAAAAAAGGACAGGAAAGAAAAAAGAATTAAAAAATTAAAAATTAAATTTATGAATGGACGGTGGTGTAGTATTTTTATATTATTCATTTATTTTTCTAATATTATTATTTATTTACTTAATTTCTTCTCAATTATAATTTAAAAATAGTTATGAAAACTTTACATTATAGATGTTAATTATTTGCTATCGATATTCTAATTAGCTTATTTAGAATTATACATGTTGTGCTGTTTCGTTCTTTTTAAAAATTAAAAACTAAGAATAAATCTTAATTTATGATATGCAAACTTGGATTATAATTCTCCATAATTAATTTCAATAATCTTCGATAGATGGCAGCACTAATTGTATTTTTACTTAATATAATTTTAAACTAGTTTATAACTTGAAGAATCGTCAGTAGAGGGCAGAATTATAAAATTATTCACATTCCCTTTTATTAAAATTTTCTGTTAATTATTGTCATTCCTACCACTCAATTTAATAACTGTATTTCTTCAGTCCTATTTTGTAGCGGATTTACGCTGGGATACTTTAATTAGCATATAAAATAATGTATAATGTTTAGATTAATTGCGATAATAATTTATAATTATTATATTTATATTATTAATAATATTATTTACTTGGTGTGAGGATTTTGTAATTGTCAAAATGCGCTTTTAACTGTAACCCATTAATATGGTGGGGGTTTTGCTGTGATTGAGGGAAAGCATGATTGCGATTCAAATATGGTATTTTAAAAAAATGTATGATTCTATTGCTGATTAAGTTTGTAACTCACATGTTTCATTTTTATTTCTCTTGTGCATGACATTGTTCTGTCCGGGTCTTACATATTAATTAATTATATATTTCTTTCATTTTTTTATGGTAGTGGTTAATCGGGCAATAGAGGAAATAAGCATTTAAGCCGTAGCTTATTATCACTTTCTCAGAAAATAACCGCTTTTTACTAATGATTTCGTAATATTGCCCTTGAAAACGTGTTACGAATCATCAGTTCCAATTTTATTCATAATTATTCTCTCATTTTAAGTTCATTTTGTAGTTTTTCTTTTTTAATTAATGAATTTTCAATTTTGTGATCATACATTTCGTGCAAAGGATTTGTTGATGCTGACAATGATTCATTATTTCAGGTCTTTTTTCATTGGTTAATTTTTTTTACTAATAGTTTTAGAAAATATTTCAACTATTTATGATTTCCTACATATATCTCTTTATTTACTTGTTCTTTTTATGAATTCGCCTTCCTGTTGTTTTTTCTTTCGCCAATTTTGAATGTTTTAATTTTAAATACTTCATATATTGGTGGTTAGGATATTGGTTATTAAAAAAATTCATTAATGATTAGTTAAATTAATAATAGTTTATCCAGATTTATTATGTATAATATCAGTGTAATGTATTGATACTCAATTTATTAATTATCTTTAAAAAAGATGATGAATTGCAATATTATATAATGGTTATATATGTATATATTTATTTATTTAATGGTTATATATATATATATATATTTAAAAAATTAGATCGTTCAACAGATATTTATTTGCTCTTGAGAATATGTTACATTCAAAATGCACTTGAGAATATGGAGAATATGTTATATTCACAAGTGCAAGTAAATAAAGTAGGCCTTTTAATAAAGTAGACCTTAATAAAGTAGTTTTAATAAAGTTAGACTTTAATAAAACCCCATGGTTAAAATGGGAACTTTTTTTCTTTTGTCACAAACAAATCCGATTTTCTGACAAATTTTATGGTGCAAACCGCACTTCGGTATGATAATTTTTTTAAATAAATTTTCCAAACATGAACGGTGCTATGAGACACGGCAAAATTTAAAACCCCTCCCCCCCGGCCGCAAAAAAATAATTAATTAATTAATTCTGGTTACTTTGAAAGATGTTGATTTCTGTTAATGCAAATGATAGGAAATGAGACGACCGTCAATTATGGATGAATGAGACCATCGAAAATTAATAGTTCGCAATATCTCGAAAACACTAATAGAAATGAACTGGGAATTAAGGCTGTTCTCAAATCCAAAAGGGCAACGGCGCACAGTGGAGTATTTGACCCAAAAATGCAAAAATTGAAATTTCGTTCAACAATTGTAAAAATGATATTTTTTAATAGCTAACTAATTGGTGCATGGATCTATGTCTATTTTAGGAACCTGAGTTATATCCGATGGCTCCAGGAATCAAATGAAGAGGAAGTTTCTTTCTGAGAAGACGTGGTTTTTTGTTGTTTTTTGGCATTGTTGTTATGTTTAAATATAATTTTTTTGTGGCTCAACGAATTGTTGAATAGAAACTAAACAGGGCTTACGTGTTTAACAAAGGTCAGAGATTAGTGTTAAACTATGTGTTAGTTTAAATAGTTTCGTTTTTAATGTAATAAAAAAAACATTAAATGTGTAAAAGGGTTATTTTTAAAGAGTTTTTAGCTCTAATTTATACATATCGAAAGCTTTTTAAATATGTGCCGCGCTTTGCCCAGCCATGTTTGAATTATAATCGTATTAGTTATAGTCTTGAGTGTCAATTTCTGCAAAAAATCTTCCGCATATTGTTGCCATTTTTTTATAAAAAAAATTTTCGGGATGATTATTTAAATGCTCTGTTTTGCGGCCAGCGAATTGATGAGATAAGAACTATATATTTACTATCGTACTGCAGGTTTTTAAATCACAGGATATTACCGAAGAGCTTCTGCACCTACATATTCTGTCTGTCTGTATGTACTGTACGTACGTACATATGTACGTATGTAGGTACGTACATACGCACGCAACTCGATATTTTTTGATAGAAATATCCGATCGCCTTCCAATTGTATATACTTATTCATTGAAAAGTGGTTCCCTAATTAGTTCTTGGGGCTCATGTGTGTAACATCAGGAGAGAAAGGAGGGGATTAACTCTTTCGAGGGCGGTGTCCTTAAAAAGGGACACCTAATTTTAATTCCAAAACTGACAAACGGCACCAAGAAAATTTAATTAAATTTTTCCTTTTATAATGTACGTGAAAATAAGCAACTTCATATTTTCTGATAACTCCGTTTATCAACTAAAAATAGCAAGTCATACAGTAGCGAGACCCTACAACTTCTTCCAGCAAGGTCTGATGGTAGTCCCGATAAAAGCCCAAGAAGAGAGTGACGAAAAAGATGAAGAAGTGTTCGGAAGAATTATTTTTAAACTGGTAATATATTAAATACATATTAATTACATATTAAATACATATTAAATACATTCAAAAACTAGCAATCTATACCATATAGACTCCACTTTACTGAACCTACTATTAAATGTAACACTATTAAACATAAATTAAATGTAATAATTACTGTTAAATATAATTTAAATGTAATAAGCATTATTAAATATAAATAATAAGTTTTATATATAGTAAAATTAAATACATTTAATTAAATATTAATAGTGAATAAGACAAACCTATCAACAATTACTTTCCTGTTAAAAACAGTAAATAGTTAAGGTTATAAGTCGCTAAACTTCCAAACTCCCTTCGGTAATGTTAAATCAATGGACATGTGATTTATTCGCCTTTTTAAAATATCTACTTAGTAAATTAATATTTTAACTTCTGTTTTCTTTGTGCTCTTCTTAAATGATGACTCTTTTTTTTCTTAATTGTCAAAATATTTATAAAATGTATATTTATTATTATGTGAAGTGTTAAAATCTTACTTAAACTTCGACAGCTTTTAAGATATAAAATATTAAACTAAGCTATGGATTTGTATGTATACTTCACAGTATTCTAAAAGTTAATTAAAAATATCCATTCAGCCATTTCCGTGAATAAACGAAAATGTAATTGAGAACTTTGTTCAGTCCTGTATATGATCTATAGAATGTATCCACACCAAGTAATATTTAAAAAAAATGTTCTATTTTAAAACGCCTATCACAACTACAAACGTACTTCCAGCAATTATTGGTCATAGACTTCAATAGTTAAATTTATTCTTCAGCTATATTCTTTTGTGTGTCCCTGTAAATTAGGGATGCACAACCTGTGGCCCGCGGGCCAGAAGTGGTCCGCGGTGGGTTAACAAGTGGCCCGCGAATTTCGTCAATTTATAATTGGCAAAAATTGCAATTTTTGACCACAGGTTGCAGGAAAAAATCATGAATTTCGTCAATTTGCCGCGGAAAACAATTGCAAATTTCATCAGTCAGTTAAAAATCGCGAATTTCATTAATCGCCCGGCTGATACCATTTCTATTAATATAGGACATTCCCGAGTTGCTAATTTCGTCAGTCGCTAGTCTGAAAATACCTCGAATTTCATCGATCGAGCGCGGAAAAATCGCGTGCTCCGTCGATCACGCGCGAAAAATTCGCGAATTTTGTTCATCGAGCAGGAGAACATCGCGAGTTTCTTCGGTTTATAGAGAGAGAAAGTCGTGAAGTTCGCCAATTTGCCGCGGGAAAATTGCAAATTTCGTCAGTCAATTAAGAATTGCGAATTTCGTTGACTGGGCGTGGAAAAATTGAGTTTCCTCGATCGGGTGCGGAAAATTCGCAAGTTTCATCGATCAGATGCGGAAAAATCACGATTATCGTTGATCGGGTGCGGTAAAATCACGAATTTCGTCGATCAGGCACGAAAAAATCGTGAGTTTCATCGATCGGGCACGGAAAAATCGCGCGTTTTGTCGATCGCGCAGAAAAGTCGCATGTTTCGTCGACCACGCGCGGAAATGTCGCGAGTTTCGTTAGTTTATCGTGAGAAAAAGCCGCGAAATTTGCCAATTTTCCGCGAGAAAATTGCAAATTTCGTCAGCCATTTAATATATGCGAATTTCGCCGTTTGGGCGCTGACAAATCGCGAATTTCGTCGATCGATCGTGGAAAAATCGGAAGTTTCGTCGATCGGATACGAAAAATCGCTAGTTTTGTTGATTGCGCGCAGAAAAGTCGCGTGTTTCGTCGACCGCGCGCAAAAATGTCGCGAGTTTCGTCAGTTTACCGCGAGAAATAGTCGTGAATTTCGGCAATTAGCCGAGGGAAAAAATTTAAATTTTGTCAGTCAGTTAAGAATTGCGAATTTCGTCGATCGGGAGCGAAAAAATCACGAGTTCTGTCGATTTGGTAAGGAAAAATCTCAAATTTCGTTGATCTATCCCGGGAAAATCGCGAATTTCGTTGATTGGCTGCGGAAAAATCGTGCGTTTCGTCAGTTTATCGCGAGAAAAAGTCGCGAATTTTACCAAGGGTTTCAGTCAGTAGAAAATAACAAATTTCGTTGACGGTGCGCGGAAAAATCGCGAATTTCGTCGACCGGGCACGAAAAATTTGCGAGTTCTATCGATCGAGCGCAGAAAAATCGCGAATTTTGTCGATCGGGTGCGGAAAAATTGCAAAATTTGTCGTTCGGGCGGGAAGAAAATCGCAAATTTTGTTGATCGGGCAGAGGAAAAATCATGAATTTTGTCGATTAAGTGCGAAAAAATTGCAAATTTTGTCGATCGACTGTGGCAAAATCGCGAATTTCGGCTAATTATCGCGAGAAAAAGTTGTGAATTTCGACAAATCGCCACGGGAAAAAATTTAAAATTTCGTCAGTCAGTTAACAATAGCGAATTTCGTTGACTGGGCGTGAAAAAATCGCGAATTCCATTGATAACGTGTGGAAAAATCGCAATTTTTGTTCTATCAGTCGCGGGAAAATCTAAAATTTTGTTGATCGGCTGCAGAAAAATTGAGAGTTTCGTCAATTTAATTTCGTTCATAAAGTTCACAATTTTTCGCACTAGCCACTTTCATGCATATGTTTGTTTTTTAGCACTTTTAATAAAGCAAAATTTAATCCCCCCGAATAAAGTCAAGGAATATTTTCACTCCTCGAAAGTAAACTTTGTTATATCTCAGTTATATATACAAACATAAACTGTTGATATATCCTTACCAACTGAATTGGGTATGGTATCTTGACTAGGTAGGGGAACCTAAAGGGGTAAAACTGCCACTCCTATGAAACCATGTTTTTTATAGGCCACAGATCACCCCACCTCCTCGAAATAAGAATTAGCGCTGTGTTACTGATGTGGCCCTCGAAAACACAGGCATTTTTGTAAGTGGCCCTTCTCTTAAAAAGGTTGTGAACCCCTACTGTAAATGAACGATATATTCTATGCACACCATATTCTACAATAAGTGCCTTAGTACACCTTAGTGATGAATATAAATTTCAGCACTTTTAAAAGTGTGATATCATTAAAATACAGAGCAAACGATTTTCCCCATACACCATAATGTAAGGGAATTCTTTTGGGTGTCTCTGTAAGTGAAGCGTAAAGGCTATAGACTTCATTTACAATACCAAACATGCCATAGTGATACCCAATAACATCTAAGAATTTCAAGCCAATCGGACTATATTTACATCGAAAAATATTTTGACCAGGATTTCGGGTCAAACACTCCACTGTGCGGCGCAGCATGTCCCTAAAAGGACTTTGTGCCATAAAACTACATTCAACCAACCAACCGAAAGGGCAACTTTTTGACATAAGTTTTAATTTATTTTTGTTCGGAACTGCATATAAAACTATCAGATGTTGTTGTTCAGAAACTATGTAATCGAACTGTTTTTCTGTTTTTTTGCAAACGTAATAGGCCTTTCAGAAAATACTGTCAAAGTTGACATTTTGAATTGAACTTCCGCGCGAAAGAAGAATGACCATTCACGAAGCAGTGCAAAACGTGTTTGTCACGTGATAAAAATCGCTTATAACTCAATAGGTAATTTATTTATCAAAAAATGGAAAACACAGGTCGATTCCAAATCGCTTCCATAGTCAGGCCTTCCAATTTTATATCTTTCCGTTAAAAAATGTGTTTGTAAAGGTGTCAAAACGTTTTGCGCTTGTTGAGCAGAGCAGTTGAGAACAACCTTAAGAGGCTACTTCAGTCGCCTGAAAAGACTCGCTCACTAATGCTAATCCTATGGAAGAAATTTTTAAAGATATCTCGTTTGTATTTCAGTATTTTTAAATAATTCACTTTGCACTGGTTAGCTGAGGTCGATCTGTACAAAGGGCGTTTTTATATTTTTCGATTTTGTTTACAGATATTTTTAATTAGGACACTTTCATTTTCGGAATCGGTTTCGAAGTGAAAACATCCTTTTGAAAAAAATCTCCAAACGAAATCGAAAAAGGAAAAAAGGGCAGATGTAGAGATCAACCTCAGCTACCTAATGCAAAAAAAAAAAAAAAAAAAAAAAAATCCTTTAAAAATATTAAAATGCAAACGAGGTATCTTTAAAAATTTCTTCCATAGGATTAGCATTAGCGAGCGAGCCATTCCAGGTGATTGAAGTAGCCCCTTAAGACAGTTGCGTTTTTGATTATGCTTGTCATTTTTACCTAAAAATTAGAATACGTCTTAATTCATAATTTTTTAATATGAATTTATTAACATATTTCACACTTAAAAATATGAGTTTAATAATAAAAGAACGGCTAGATCATAATTGGGTTCATTCACTGTAACTCATTAAAAAAGAAGCCTTTCTATCGAAAGATTTTTTAGAAGATATAAATTAAAGTTTTCACATTGATTTCACATCAGCGTCCTAAAATTAAGATCCCCTTCTAACTCCATAAAGATTTACGAAATAGTGCATAAACTATAAATTTACCCGAGCTAATTTCATCCAAAGAACTCAAATAAAGTATCAAAAGCGGGAGTTGCCATTTGAAAAATAAAAGTTGGTATAATTTTTTTAATGTAGACGACCCTGGAAACATAATTTATGCACAGTATTAACTAATAGACATTATTTCGAATCAAGTAATACCTACACCTTTTTTAAGAATTATCTGCAGCAGAATTAGCATGGGGTGATAGCTTTTGTTTCTTTTTTCTAGGACTATAGTATCATAATAATATAACCAAATTTCGTAACGATCGAACTGTTTTTAGTGTCCAAAGAAATAGACAGACAGACGGTCGTGGCATCATTGTATTTTAATAAAAGTTACAAACGGATCACTATGAGAATGAGCTCTTTTTTTATTTGTTTTTATTTTACGGTGATTTTTTACAAAGTTTTATTATTTTAATTTCTTTTGAATTTTGTTCTACGTCATATAAAAATCGATTTATGTTAAAATAATTAATTTTTAAATAGTTAAAAAATTATAAATTTTATACAATGCCTGGGTCCTTCCTGTTCTAACAAGTAAAACAGTAAAAATTGATTCTTCTATGACCAAATCTTATTGATAATTTGAATTTTATGAATTTTCAACCTTTTAGTCACAGTAAATAAAAAAACGTGTTTTTAGTGCCAGAAAATACTGAAAATACATGAAATTCAAAGTATCATAAATGGGTAAATTTTTGTCTTGCAAAAATTGAGTTTTTAACGACAGTTTTTAACTAATTTAATGGTGTGGATTCATCTCAATAGAAAAAGGCGTCTATACTTGCATCCCAAAATTATTTCAAACATTTTGTTTAAAGGTCTTCTAATTAAAGCATCATCCGTTGATATCATGCGCACTGATGGAACCTGTTACCTATGCAAGTGTAAAACGATGGAACCTATTAACCAAAATTAACTCTATTTCCCATTTCTAATTTTTAAGCAAATCAGTGTATACAATTTTATTTATTATGTAAAAGATAAAGGAAAGTCAACAAAGAAACCAAAATAAAGTTCGTGGAGAAATTTCATCAGAAGAACTTGTAAAAGAATTTAGCATTCAGTTGAAAATGTTCCTTGTGCATATCAGAAATGTAGCTTATCAGTATGAAGCAATTAAGAAAATAAAGTAATATTAAACACAAAACTATATCTTATTGCATAATAGATTTCAACGAAAAATTTATTTGTTAATTCACAAGAGAAATTCAGGCTGTACATTTCGAAAGAGATCGGCAGCAAAGAATTCTCCATTCGGCTATTATGCAGAGAAACAATGGGGACTCAATAAATTTTATTTAGCAGAGCCTTTAAATCATTTGGATTGGACAATTTTGGAGCATGAAATTGAAATGTATCTTGGAGAACTATAGGAATTTGATGACAAATCAGTCAAAGTAAATGCTGTTGAACCTACAGACAATAAAGAGAATATTTATGACTACCCAATATGTGACATTGTTAAAAATAATAATAATAAAAAATAATAATAAAAGAACCTTTAGAGCCGTTTGATAGCAAAGGATATAGATTTAATTTTTCTGGACAAAAGTTTTCTTAAAAATATTATTTGAAATTGTTTTTTACAAAATTGTCATTTCCTCGCATTGCAATCATCCCCTCATTCTAATAAAACTCCAATAATTATAGAATTTTTTAATATTAAGCCTGATGGCTATTTTTTTGTCTAATATCTTTTCTAGTGCCTTGTTACAAAAAATTTGAAACTTCTGACATGATTTATTTTTTCTTCATCACTATGATGAAAATGGCCTATTTACGTAGATTCACCCATATATAATCAAAATCGGATCATACTTTCAAAATTTATGAGTAGAATTTATCTATGTCAAATATAGCGTTTAATAGTTTGGATCGGGACCTTACTGATTGATAGAGCGTCTTTTTTATCCAGTTCAGAGTACATCCAGAAAGAGGGAGTTCGATCGTTGTTACAGAGGCCTCGAGAGCCATAATATTTAATTATTAAGCCCTTGCCTGTGACGCCCGAATTCAGTTCGGGCAACGCAAATGCGCCAATTTTGGAATGCCCGACCTGAGTTCGGGCAAGAGAAAAATCAATGTTTCAATTTCGTGAAGCCCGAACTCGGTTCGTCCAATGCATAATATGTAACTTACCATTTTCCCAATAGATGGCGATACTTTCCGCGAAAGTTCGGCATTTTCGCACCATTTGTTGGATTTTTGTAATGTTGCAGTTTACAAACAAAATTAAATAGATTTTTTTTTTTCATTTTTGGCACATTTTTCTCAACTATATTCCACAGGCAAGGGGTTAAATCTTTTCAGGACATGCTGAAACTCTCAAAACAGCCTTTTAAAGCGCATTTTTACTTTTAGATCAGCGCTTGCAATTTTTTTCAGCAGGGTTCGAAGGTGTCAAATTGGGAGGAACTTAATAGGTTAAATAGCTTTTTATTAATGCCCGTATCTGTGATGTGAACAAGGGTTGGTCAAGTCTGGTTGAATCACTAACCAGAAACGCTTCTAAATTCTGTTAATGTTTGCACGAAAGTTGGTTATAATTTAATATCTGAACGTAATATTTGTTGAGCTGGGAAACAAACTTGGAAGGGATGGTTTCAGAATTAGAACTGAAATTTTTAATCAGGAAATCTCTTTTAACCAGTGGTGTAGTCGTAAAAAATACAGAGGGTATACGCTCTAAGCTCAAAGCAGAGGGTATACCCTAGAGTGTATATACTATAGCTTTCTTGAGAAACAGAGGGTATACGGTGTTCCTTAAAAAATTGCAGAAGGTATACGGCGTATACCCCCGTATACCCTCCACTACATCCCTGCTTTTAACGAAATGTGACTATACTAACTCTCACTCACTACTGAATGTGAGTGTACTCTGTTAACCTTTTATGCACTGAATTATGAATTCATGGAAATTTTATCTTCTAAAGCATTTTTCGTAAATTTTTGAAACTACATTAGAAGATTTACATAATCATTTAATGAATTTTAGAAAGATCTTAGAAGGATTAATTAAATTTGAATTTATAGGGATTTTGTTCAATATTTATAACCCCACTCAAATCTTTTATTTAAATCTTTTTCTTAGTATTTCTTAGTAATCGATGTATTATTTTATAACAAGTTCTTTTAATGGTACTTACAAGTACCGTCAGTAGGTAAAGGGTTAATCCCTAAAGGGGCGGTGGGATAAAAATGTATCCCACCTAATTTAAACAAGATTATCACCAGAAAATTTTAACTAAATTTTATATTTTTAACTTTGGAGGAAAATCATTGAAAAATTGCTTTTCATTATTTAAAAACAAAATTATTCGATTATTCCGGTGAGAATTAAATATTTAGAGACATTTTTGCTTGCCCCTCAATGGGTTAAGGGTGTTCTCAAATCCAAAAGGGCAACTTTCTGACCTAAGTTTTAATTTATTTTTGTTCGAAAATGCATGAAACTAGCTGGTGTTGTTGTTCAGAAACTATGTAATTGAGCTGTTTTTTCCATTTCTTTTTGCAAACGCAATGGATCTTTCAGAAAATAGTATCAAAGTGGGCGTTTTGAACCGAATTTCCGCGCGAAGGAAAAAAAAGCACTCAAGAGTGCGTGAAAAACGTGTTTGTCACGTGATCAAATTCGCTTGTAACTCAATAGGTAATTGGTTGATCAAAAAATGGATAAAAAACAGTTCTATTCCAAATCGCTTCCATGGGCAGGCTTTCCAATTTTATACAATTTCCGTTAAAAAATGAATTTGTAAATGTGTCAAGACGTTTTGCGCTTGTTGAGCAGAGCAGTTAAGAACCTTAAAAGCCTTTTAAAAAACTTTTCGAATGATACCCGCTCATCGTTATGCGTAGAAGAAAGGGTATGTTGACATCAGAAATCTTATATATGTTATGCTAATGAAGTATAAAATTCCTTTTCTTTGAAGTCGATTTAAAGAAAAAAAACATAAATTAATTTGCTGTTAAATTTAAAACCTTTTAAAATTTTAAAATTTCTTAAAATCAAGGATTGAAAAGCTGTTCCATACATGACGAATGGACCACATTATTTAAAAATATTTTGAAGCTGCGTGATAAATTTAACATGTTAATTATCAGGAAATTTTTCATTGACAATACAGTTGCATCGTATATTAATATTGCAAAGAAGAAACGTTTGTGCGTTTGTTTGTAAGAGGTAAGCTCTGCAAGTACCAAAACGATTTCAAAAGTAATGGTGGCAAAATGATCACGCCAGTCTCTGCTCCAACATAAGCAATATTTTATGTCGGTACCCATACTCCCAAGCGGGTACAGCCCCAAAAATCATTCCAAAATTGCGATTTTCATGATATCGTTGGAACTACAAACTTTAAATCTGGCTTAGCGGTTATTTAAAAGATGTAAATTCTCACTAAGAACGGTTTATAAAAAATTCGAAATTTAAAAGGGTGAAATGATGTGAAAACATTCTAAAAACGTTCTAACTTACAATTTGTATATGGAATTGTTAGGGATAGAAACTTGAAAAATTCAAACTTTAAAGGGGTGCAGGAGAAAAAACTTTATAAAATTGTGATTTCTGCGATACTGTTGAGGCTAGAAACTTGAAAATTGGCATGGTGGTGTAGAATGTAACTGCTCACTAAGAACAGTTTCTAAAAAATACGAAATTTTAAAGGATGAAATTAGCGGAAAACTTTACAAAAACGTTCTATATTGCGATTTATTTTTCATAGCTAGGACTAGAATCTTGAACTTTGGTGTGACTGTTTTTTCAAAAACGTAAATGCTCACACAGAACAGTTTCTAAAAACTTCGAAATTTAAAGGGGATCAAGAGGGGGGAAAAAAGTTCTAAAATTTAAAATTTTGTAATATTTTTGGGGCTAGAAACTTGAAATTTAGCATGGTGATTACTTTAAGATGTAAATGCTTGCTAAAAACGGTTTCCAAAACCGAAATAAAATTAAAGAAATGCTTAAAAGGTGCATTTAATCTGTTACAAATATAAAAGATGTTATTACATAATATACACTGCTCAAAACAATTAGGGGATCGCATGGTTTTAACAAAATTACGCAAATATTTACACCGATAAGTAACGTAAAATAAAACACCCATAATTTAAAGCATAGTAGAAAACAGATAAAAAAAACTCCACATGTAAATTAAAGTTTATGACTTATTATGTTAAAAGTAGAAAAAGGAGATAAGTGTAGAAATCGGGATTTTTCAGAAACGTCTGTTTCACTGTCCAGTTGTAAAATACAATTACTCAGCTTGTGTTTTGAGAAAAGGTGCCTTGAAAATGTCACAACAATGTGATGTAACGAAATCCATGGCGCTTGGCGTGTTATCGGGACATTTGAATCTGGGGAAACGCAACGAAGTGTAGAGAACGCTGTTGGGGTCACAAGAAGTGCCAATGCAAAGCTGTGGAATCGATTCCAAGACACATGGAATGGTAGACATCGACAAGAGCAAGGTCAGCCATGTGCTACCACAGAAACTGATGACCGATACATCCTGTTAACAGCTCGTCGAGACGGAACGGGCAATGCTGCAAACATAGTTGTTCTTGGCCACAGGACGAAGGGTGTCCAGCCAAACAGTCCGAAATAAGCTTCATCAGGGTGGTCTCTATGTACTTAAGTCAATAGTCTGTATTCCGTTGATCTCAAGCAACTGTGCGGCCCAAAGAAGGTGGAGAACTGAACATCGAGTTTGGAGGCAACGTTGTTGGAGTCAAATTCTGTTTACAGACGAGTCCCGATTCAGTCTGAATGTGACATCTGATGTGTTTCTGCATGGAGAGAAAGGGGCACTCAAAATAATCCCACATTCGTTCGTAAAAGATCACATTACAGACGAGGTGGGTTGATGCTATGGGCTGGAATCAGCATAGGTGGACGCACGGGTCTGCATTTCATTCGAAATGGCTCTTTGACGGCCCGAAGTTATACAGACGAGATACTGAGACCTCATGTCGCATTTTATGTTGCATCAATTAGTAATTTCTTTTTTTCCATGCATGATAATGCCAGACCTAATACAGTTCGTCTTGTGGAAAAAATGCTTGAAGCTGAAACAATACAGCGTATGGAATGACCAGCATGCCCTCCTGACCTAAATCCGATCGATCATGTTTGGGGCATACTCAGACGACGCATTGCTACGAGACAAAGACCTTCTTTTATTGTCTGGGACAATAACTTGACAAACTTGAAATTGGGCATGGTGGTTATTTTTAAGATGCAAATATTCAGTAACAATGGTTTAAAAAATGTCGGAATTTAAAAAGATGAAATGATTGGAAGACGCTCAAAAATAACGGTTTTTTTGGAACTACTGAGCCGATTTTAAAAATCATTTGAGGATTATTGACATTCTCTGCTAAATAAATCCACTATTTTCAGTTCGGTGCACGAGGGACAAACTTTAAATTTGGCATAGAGATATCTAGGATTATTAACAAGTAGATACGCACGAACAATGCTTTTTTTCTTAAACTTAAATTTAAAAAAAAATGAAAAGGGAAGAAATATTAATCATTTGTCACACAAAAAAAAAAAAATCCAAGAGGGGTATTTAATAGTGCCAAAATGGATACACAGTGGCAACCAAAACAGGTGTATGGACCCAAATTAGACAAACTCAACCCTAAGAATCTTTCTACCCAATTCGGGTATTTTTCTACCCGTTTTAAGTCTTATCTTTTTCTGTGTAGTGCAATACAAGAATGAGGTTTCCTCAAAATGTGCCTCCCTTCTCTGAATATCCTCTTAATTAATAATATTTAAACTACCCGTTGTAGTAAAATTTCCTATAATAAATAGGCATTCAAATACCACTTGCATATTTCAATAACCACGCGTGCAAAGCCGCGTGTTTTGCTAGTTGTTAATGATTTCTTTAAAATAGCTTCGTTTAACGTTTAAAAACAACTCTACACATATTTTCAAATAATATCTTAAATATATTATTCTTATGCATAAATTATACTTTAGTGATTTTTTTTTTTTTCAAACAGAGAGCTATTTTGAGATTTTTTTTTTTTTTTTTTTTTTTTTTTTTTTTTTTATTTACAAATAAAAGAATTTTTAAAGAAATGTAAATTTGAAAATGTTTAAAAAAATTATGGTTTTTAAATCAAAGAATACACAGTGCATTCAAAAAGTTCCAGGACTGATTGCACAAAGGCCATACAACACAGAGATTATACTGACATTTAATATTAAGCTTCCATGTAGCCTCCTCCCAATTCCATACAGTTCTTGGAATGAGTGTGCAAGTCAGAACCTTTTTTAACGCCTCAATTCCAACACTATTGAGTTCTGATGTCATATCCGTTTCAATATCATCTATCTATACTTGCCGCATCCCCTTCATCTCCAACTGCAACTTGGGAAATAAAAAGTAGTCCGCGGGGGACAGATCTGGTGAGCACGGAGGGTGGTTGATGCATGCAACCTGCCTTCTCGCCAAAAAATTCTGCACAAGGATGGACAGTTGAGGCACCAATTTCAACTGTCAGAAAATCGGGCCTCATACGCCGCATTCGTTTCAAAAGCCGTTGCAACCCATCTTTGTGGAATGCTCCAGTCTAATGTCATCAACGACTGCAAATGTTGAACATTTTCCTCACTTTGACTCGAAAATGAACGACCTGAGATCTCATCGTCTTCGCTCGACTCTCTTCCAACTTGAAACCTCGAAAACCATTCAAATACTCGCGAACAACTCATAATATCGTCACATTATGGAGATTTAATCATTTCATACGTTTTTGTGCAATTCTGTCTCATTTTTTTCAATTAAAAAAAAAATTTGATGTTCGTTCGTTGTTTCATTTTTTTTTTTTCGATGACTGTGACGCACAGACACGATTTACTGAAATGAACGCTACCAAGCCGGAAGTTCACAGAAACGAACGCAACCACTTGATAGGCGTGGATGAAAGTCTTTGATAGGCCATCCCGCCGGTTTCGCAGAGATAGTGCCATCTGTGTTTTTTTACGTGCAGGAGTCCTGGAACTTTTTGAATGCTCTGTGTATATCGAAAAAACAAATATTCTGTTGCAAATTTATATATAATTCTATAAAAATAATTTTACACCACTTCGTTGATAGCTTCTTCAAATACATTATACTTCTCACTTAAAACCTATAATACACTTTCTTTCGAATAATCCGTTTAGGCCTAACAGTGCCTTCCTTGGCATTTCATATGCCGATGCTTCATGAACAATATAATTTAATAGACTGACTCTTTTCTAATTTTTGAATATCTCCAAACCTTGATCTCGTGATCGTGAATTTTCATAACTCATGCTTTCAAATCATGGATAATAAAAATACCAGAGCGTCAGTTAATTTGCTGATCATGCACGTCATAAAGAAAATAAACGATGTTTAAATTCAAATCCTACATATATACGGAAAAATTCTGCGTTCAGTCAGTAAATTAAAAATTTTACATTGTTCAATGTTACATTGTTATAATGTCACATGTTAGATATTACATTGCGAAAATATTTTCGATAGATAATGCATTCGGTTAAAGTAGTACTGAATCATTCTATAAAAGTTTGAAAGTCAACCTTATCATAATACTAAAATACATCAAACAAGACGTATATTAAAGAAAAGAAAAAACTGTCTTTAGTAAATCCATTTGACGTTGATGTTGGTCGTGTGCTGCATCTGTACTCTAGTAGTTTGAGAAATAGTTAAGTTTATCGTCAACAGAATCAGAAATGTTTTTTGGGGATAATGATCATCAATCAATTGCATTTGACTTCAGAAACAGCCATCATCGATTTCAAGTGGTAGCGACAGATATTGTTCATGATTTATTCTTCCTAACGTCAACTACAACTTTTTAAGCAAACCATTGCAAATAAATCATACCTGATGGATCTTTATGTCACAGAAAACGACCAGGTACCTTTTATCTAAAGTTCTTGAAGCGAAAACACAAGTTATAAAAATACGTTCGATATATTATGGGGAAAAAATATTATTCAAATTGTTTTAATATATCTACTTGTTGAAATGTCTTGATGTGTTTATGAATTATTTAATAATATTATTTGAAAATTAAATCATTTGCTAATGCATTTAATCTGGGAGCTTGGGCTATTATATTTTGGAAATGTATTCGTTACAATTATTAATTATTTTAACTTATTCATAGCGGGCGCCCACAATGTTTTTTTTTTTTTTTTTTTTTTTTTTGACATCATTGCTTTCAAATAATAATCTTCGTCTTATTTAATAGCAGTCTGCGATTAAGCAAAGCAAATATTACTATTCGGAAATAGTGGTGATAAAAATCGTAGCAGTTGGCAGCTATGCATATGGTATGCAATGACAGGGCCAAAACTAAGGGGGGGGGCAGAGGGGGCATGTGCCTCGGGCACCAGAACGAAGGGGCGCCAAATGAAGGATTATACCTTTGGAATGGATCATTTTCTTCTGATGGACTGATGGCTTCTATTATTATGAAACAGCCATTATAAATGAAGTGTTAGGTGAAGATGAAAGAGCAGCCATAAAAAGTTAGAACTCTTGATTTTCTGGTCAGAATGGGAAGAAAAAAAATGGCCATATTGGCCATAATTTTTTTTCTTCCCATTCTTCCAGAAAATCAGAGTTCTAACTTTTTACGGCAGCTCTTTCATCTTCACCTAACACTTCTTTTATAATGGCTGTTTCATAATAATAGAAGCCATCAGTCCATCAGAAGAAAATAACTCGGTGAAAGCGGAAACTCGGTTAAGCAGGACTCGTTTAAGCAGTACTCGAATAATCGGGACTCTAACTGTATATTTCATTTTAAAAATGATCTTTAGAATATTTTTGTTGGTGTTCAGAGGAAAGTCATGACCCCCGTGATCTCCCCCTTGGATCCGCCATTGTAGATTACGTAGTTCAGTATTACATATTTTAAGATGGCATATTTTAAAATAAGTCGGCTATTAGAAAATTAGTAAAATTCTCTTTGTAAATATACTTTGCGGAAGAGGGCGGGGGGCGCCAAAATCCATGCTTGCCCCAGGTGCAAAAAAGGCTAGTTTCGGCCGTGTGGAATGAAGATCATAGCTTTAGTGAAATTGATTTTCAAAATGTAATTTAATAATTGTCAAAAAAATATGTTATAGAAAAATGGAAGGTATACAGTTTTGAGGCAAAATATATACAGTGCTATACTCATAAATTAATTTTAGTTATATTAAAATCGGTTCATTTAAGGATGTCATTGTCGTATTATGAAACTCATAAAACTCTAGTAAATGCGCATTCTTTTTACGTTTCGTAAATGGAACTTTTCCGGGATTAAATTACGAACTGATTTAGGACAACATGCATAATTATTGTATTACTGCATTTAAAGTGGTCCCCAAATTACCTGCTCAACAACGTGAAACTTGACACCTTTTCTGACTCATTATTAAATATAAAGGCATAAAATTCGCAGATCTAACAATTGAAGAGATTTGGAATCGAATAGAATTTTCCATTTCTTTTATTGATAAATTACTTACCGAGTTATAGGCCATTCTTGTAACGTGACGACGAGTTTTTCTCCTTTCTCGTGCTGCCTCATCGGGAATTCGGTTCAAAACGTCTTTTTTGGCAGTGCTTCCCGAAATATCTTGCGCCTTTACCAAAAAAAAGTAAAATGCCCTTCAATTACATAGTTTCTGAATAAGAACACATGCCAATTTCATGCGTTTCCGAACAAAATAAACTTAAAAATGTGTCAGAAAGTAGCTTCTTTGAATTTGAGAACAGCTTAAAAAAAAAATCCGTTTTGCCTTTTTATTATTATTATCATTATTATTATTATTATTATTATTATTATTATTATTATTATTATTATTATTATTATTATCCAAACATTTGAAATTTGTTTCACATTTATTTGTATAATTTTCTTCTCGATTAAAAAATAATATTAATAATAATAAAATTTTCACTTTCATAAATTTTAATCAGAGGCTTGAATGATGATTATAAAGGGAAATAGTAACATAGTTTTCTTTAAAGGACTTTTTTATCGTTGTTGCTCCTGTAGTAAAATTTCAATCTGTATTATCAACGAATGTGAAGCAGCTCGGTATGTTGCACTTTTCTAACAAGACCCGACTATGTGAAGCCCTGGGACAAAGATTCAATTGAGGGCCTCCGTGACATCTTTGTAGCTACAATTTGTTTTAATTTTTAGAGAAAAAAAAACTGATTTTTAACCTTTTGGGCTCCTTTTGGAAGAGGCGCATGAGCAACATCCTCGTTTGCCCTTGCGATAATCACGCCATGTTTTCAGTTACTAAATTTAACAAGTCGGAATTTGTACGTCAAACGTGGCAAATGAAGTGCGTTCGTACTATAATTAGTTTTATAGATATTCAGACCTTGGTGCAATAGCTGATGCAATCTTAAGGGGAAAATGCATGAATGCAAAATTTATTACGATTACATATATTAAATACAATAATACGGAAATAACAGGACTCCATCATAAATAGGACGTAATCCCCATGGTAACCTAAGAATCATTCCCTATCATGGGATATCGTTGAATTAATTACGTATGTTAAGATTTAATAGAATGAAGAAAACTTTTATTAATATTTTTTTAAGTTTTTATTCGTTTTTCATAAAATTTGAAATGACTCGACAAAATTCTGCAACGATTACAAATATATCAAACCATTCGGTTGGGCAGTTTTTGCGCTGTTATATGGGGACAGACGGACGGACCAGATGACGATGACTATAGGAGCTACCTATTTATATATTTACGAACGCACCTAATAATGATCACATATTTTAATCCAAAGTATCATTAATACATTAAAATAACATACATACATAACTGATTTAACAGCAAATGCTAGCTATTATAAACTTCGGTATACATTTTCTTTTTCCAAAATTTCAAAATAAAATGTTGAGTCAAAACACTGAAAATAAAGATATCCATTAGCTTATGAATTTCGTTTCTTGATTTTCTTTTTTTGTTTTCTTTTTCCTTTTTTAATCTTTTTTTTTTCTTTTTAGAATAATAGACGAAGAGAAAAAAAAAAGATCATTTAAAAAATATTAAAAATCATTGGTATTTTAGTATTTTATCTCTCAACAAAAGCGAAACTAAAGTTAAAAAGAAAAAAAAAGAAAGGAAAATCATGTGTCAAGCATAGATTATGAAACACTTTCCAACACTTCCAAAATACTTTAACAAAACTTCGCCGTTTAATAATCTAAATAAGATACCCAAGAAACATTTTAGAAAACACATAGCCCATTTGATAATCAGATTTGAGTTATTACCGTCAACAGCCGGAAAAGTACTTAAATTCTTTTGTGCAGATCTGTATATGACCTATAGATTTGTATATATTTAACATAGTATGCTCACATTTAGTATAGTAAGAAAGCGCATAACACAGTTAAAAATTCTCCTCAGCAATTTCTAACAACAGACTGAAACATACTTGAATTATTTTCTACAGCCCTGCATATGACTTATAGATTTTTAGACACTTCACATATTAAATTGAAATTTAATACAGGAAAAAACAGGCTTAAAACTGCTGAAATCATACTTTCAAAAATTACTATCGATAGGCGGCCGTGTATACAGTTATTTGCATTACCTTGTATATGATTTTATTTATATTCTACAAACATCGCTTAATATACTAAATGATGTTGAACTATGAAAATGCGTATCTCAAATTAAAAAAAATACATTTAAGCAATTCATACTCATTCTCAGTATTGCTTTGCTTACTAATTCTTTTGTGTAGCGCTGTATATGGTCTATAAAATTTATACACACCAAGTAGCATCCAAAAATTTAGTAAAACTTTAAAACGCATACAATAACTGAAAACGCACTTTCAGTCAAAATTTTCTCTGATAGACAATACTTCGGATAAAACATTATATCCGAAATCTTTTATGTGTCTCTGTAAATCAACGATAAATGCGATGCAGATCATGTTCCCTTGCAAGCATCTTTTATTAAACCATTAGCCTTGTTGATCATTTCACAGTGCGACATAAATAAATGCGAATAGTTTTTCCCCGATTACAGGCACATAAACGAACTCTTTTGTGTGACCCTGTAAATGAATGATAAATGCTTTGCACCCCATATGCTACAGAAAGCATGTTTTAGTACATCTCTGAAATTCATATCAATTTCATTACGTTTCTAACTGAGTAACATCATTAAAATATGTAGCAAACGATTTTTTTTTTATAGACCCTAATATAAGGAAATAATTTTGAGATCCCCTGTTACGCACTTACACTACGTATACGTACTGTAAGTGCCACGCATAAAATATTCCATAATACCATAGTAACCATCTTTTAATGCGCCACAATAATGTGTATGAATTCTATTACGTTTAAAATATTGTAACGCTATTAAAATACACCACAAATTATTTTACTCCATAGAACAGAATACTTTTGAGTGCCCCTGTAAATGAACTATGAATGGTATGCACTTCATTTTCAATACCAAACATGCTATACTGAACATCAATAACGCATATCAATTACTCGGTAATTCCAGTATATTTACGCGAGTTACAGCAAGGACAGACAAACGCAATTTATAAACACTTTTCAACTATGTTGGAAAGTGTTAAAAAAGACTAAAAGAGACAAAAATTGCAATTATATTTAACGAATGAGATCAATCAAATAATGAATAATAAGAATACAAATAAATGAGGAGTAAATTAAATATAGGTGAAATAAATATCGTAGCAAATGTTTTTATAAAACAAGAAAAGTTGAGTACTCGACTAATCTAAAAAGGAAAGAAAAATGACGATAAAAATAGTATCATTTATGTTATTTCTCATTATATAAATTGTCTGTTTCTTAAACTAAATTAATCTTGAAGCCGTTCGATACTCGGAAACTTTAACTTTTTAGCTTTCATCATTGAAATCTTGTTAAGCATAATGTAATTTTCTAAATATTTTTATTTCAGTTTTTAACATAATAAAGTCCGTATCTTTCCGAAAATTCTAAATTTAAATTCATGTGTAAGATCTTATTAGCAATAGATTTTTTTTTGTTTTGTTTTGCTTTGTTTACTGCAAAATACAATTTACATTGATTCATTCCGACTTTCTGGTGCAGTTTCAGTCTTAACATCAAGCTTTATTACGAGTAATAAAACTACTTGCTTATCATTACTAAATCTCTAAATTAAATTGAGATATAATCTCAGATGTTTTTAAATAAAGTTGAAAAGGTTTTTCCACATAGCAAATAAAAACTACATTCGCTTCAAAAGTATTATAAATTTTATTAAAACGCTATTTTAAATTGCATTATTTTGTTTTTACATTCTATAAGTTTTATCAACTTTTTTACCTTTCTCAGTTTAAGGGAATGTAGGATATAAATCTCAAAAACTTACTTTACTCTTTAACAAAAAAAAAAAAAAAAAAAAAAAAAGTTCAAAGCATCAAAAAGCAGGAATTCGTAGTGCTTAAAGACATGTAAAATACTTCATTTATCTTGACAAACAATCTTTATTCAGTTTTAAAAAGTTATGTGATTTAACTTTTTTTTTCTAGCGTATAATTATTTTTGTAATATAACATATAACGTTTCTTCCATTTTGAAATTTTTGCACGTTTTATATTATTCTAAATGAATTATTAAAAGTGTGCGTAAAAAGTGAAGAAATATTGTGAAGAAAACATTATATGATCTTTGAATAAATATAGCAGGACATATTAAATTTAAGAAGCTTACATATCCAAATTATCTTATAGATATTTTACACAAAAGTAAAACTTTGCATATGATTAGCCAATTTGTCAATTTCTAATATATTTCACCTAAAACTTTCGGTTTACGTAGAAAGCTTTAAAGTATTTCTTTAATACATAAATACTCCTTAAAAATTATTTCTCCTTATTTTAAAATGTTTTAAAATTTTGATACTAGTATTTCTTAAAGTTCTAAAGATGAATTATAAAATATCTTATAGTTTTAAATGGATGAAATTGATTAAAGTTTTGAAGAGTTTTACTTAAAATTAAAAAAAATTAAAAAATTCAATTTTTTGCTTATAAAATACACGTTCAATCTGTAGAATTTTTTTATATAGCTAGAGAGATTTTATATGAAAATGAATGGAATTTAGGAAATACATTCATTTGAAAATATCCCAATTTTTTTAATGAATCTTAAAAAAAGGGGGAAAAACAAAGGTCAGTTTGACCTTCAGAACCAACTGAACTATTCTATAATCATGTCCAATTAACTTCTGTAATCGAGAATCACAAATCAGATGCGAATCTTAAGTTATATAATAAAACTTTTTTTAGTTTTTTTAAGATTCTTTCTTTAATTGGAAACAGCTATTAACAAAATTGAATACAAATATGTGAATTCTGAAGGCTAAAATCGCCGTTCAAGGTAAAGTTTAAACTTCGGACATCGTGACTCTTATATCCTATTCTATTTGCTTTGAAGAGCTATTTCAGAAGCATTAAAATAACAGAGAAAAGTGCTATTTTAACACATCGAGTGCGACACATCTCACACTTGTGTCAAATATCGTTCTTCGAGTGTCATTGATTGATCATTAGCATAAATGTACTTACGTAACAGAAGTAGCTGTCAATTACTATTAAAGTTCGCATAATTTGTATTTTACTTAATTTCTCCTTTCGCTTTTTAATTTGAATAATTGCTTTATATTGACGTATGCTGGAGTTTGAGTTACATTCCCTTTTGTATTTTTTATGATTTGTTATATATTTTATTTTTACTATGAACCATTCTCGTCATTTATTAGCTTTCTTTTTTTAAATTTCTGAAAAAATAACAGGTTTTCTTCACACAATTTATGTCAAAATTAATATATAATCTTGGCCTTTTTTTTTTATTATTCATCTAAATCAAGATACTTTCAAAAGTGCCAAAATAATTTAAGTATTTAAATGTTAAAGTTCTTATGACACTTTATATAACTCTGCAAAATTAAAACAAGTAAATTTGATATTTCTGCCTTAAGTTATACACCCTTGAAACGTTAAAACTTTAGTTTACTCAAACCAATATTAACATGTTGCTGATGTGATCCTCAATATACTTACAAAAATTCCAAAAATGACCGATCATTTTAAAATGCAATAACTTGCAAACGGTGACAGATATTTAAAAATTTCTTGCAGGAGTGTTATATATGATGTCAGGAGTTTTTTTTTTTTTTTTTTTTTTACTGTGATTCTTGATTTTAGTTCAAAAAATAGATGGCGCTGCGAGAAATAGGTGCTAATTCCAGACCCGATTTTTTGTACTTCGGGATCCATTCAAAACATTTTAATCTCCTTTTTTCGCATGGGAGAAGAGAAAGGCCGAAAAATCGAGACTGGATATGCGCCTATTGCTTTCAGCGCCATCTATCGCTGCTATTTGTAACTAAAACTAGGAATCGCAGCATAAAAACTCCTGACATCTTACATAACCCTTCTGCAAAGGTTTTTAATATCTGTCACCGTTTGCAAGTTATTGGATTTTAAAATCACCGCTCATTTTTGGGACACCCGGTATATAGGGGAAGGACAGGTAAAGTGGCCATTTGAGATTTTTCCGCTGTATAGTGCCCCCGCCACGCAAGAACTGGGCGAAACAGTCGGCATAGATGCTGGTAGTATTGTCTGAGGTTTTGAAGAGAGAGGTTACATTTTTCTAATTCTGAACTCATTTTATTGTTTTTTCGCATCTTTGATTTTAGGAAAGTGATAAAATTATTTGATTATAGCTATAATATGTTATATAATACGTTATGTAATATGTTATAATATGTAGTGTCATAATTGTTTACTGCAAATGTCGAGAGTAAGACTTTTTCTGCAGCGGTTATTGCCCCGAGATGTCTTCTTTCTTTCAAAGAAAATGCTTTTGAGTAGTATTTTGTTAAGAACAATGAATAAAAAACCGTTTCCGGACAAAGTAGCTATCTGGCCATTTTGCCCGCTCTCTTTGTGGCCACTCTGCCCGGAATGACGCCATTACATAAATTGTGGCCTAGCATGTAATCTACATGATTTAGCCTTTTGAAACACACAATCATTTAAAAGCTTGTATTACACGGATCATTTTGCTACGTGCATACTTCTTGGTATCTCACATCATAATTAGGATTTTAAATAAAAGATTTTGTACTAATATATGTGTTTCCTCATTTTTTATGGTATTGCCTCGCTCATATGGAGATTAATGACGTTAAATTCGTTTGGGCCTAAAATCTGCCTTATGGATCCCATCATTTACATTTTCTTACATATAACTACAATACTCATTTATAAAGATCATGGTCATGCGTCGTAAAATTAGAGTATAAAGAAAATACATACATTCGATTAAAAAAAAAAAAAATTAGAATCCTCGTGTATAATGATAATGGTTCATAATAATTAAGGACTTTACGTTGTAATATCGAATACAAAACAAATAAGGTGTTGCTATCCAACGTACTATTTATTCACAAAATAAAAGATGTAAAATAAACATATGAATAAAATAAATCTCTAACGTTTCGGTTTAATCTTTAAAACCTTCGTTGGATAGCAACACCTTATTTGTTTTGTATTCGATAATGGTTCAGTTTTGCAGCAGTAGATCGCACTATATAAGGCCATACAAGGAATTTATGAACAGATTGTGAAAGGCGTATTGTGTAATGTGACGATTCTGTAGCTTGAGTATTGGTATTTTTGTGTGAATCAGATGTGCCGAAATAAAGATGTAATCAAAGGGCAGAAAAGTGCAATTCCCCTCTGGCTTGCATTAGACAGTAGAGCGTAGTGTAGTAAAAAATGTGCCTGGATATTCTGATCTATCATACAGTACAGTGAAACGTGTTTTTAGGCCGTGAAAAGAAACAATCTCGATATCGAATCATCAGCAGGCGAATTGCGTTCAAAGAAACTACTTCTTAGTCTAGAGCGCTGAACATTGTCACTCTAAAAATGCTTACAAATCGGCTTGCAACAATGCGGAAATTGCTGCAAAATATCAATACTAGACCGCAAATTCCAATTTCGAAGTAAACTTTGTGCAAAAAATTCCATAATATTAGTTATATGGAGAAAGCACGCAAATCACCAATGTTAACACATGCACACAAAACTATACATATTTTGAAATTAACCCCTTAAGCGTCGCACACCATTAATGTAGGCTACTCTGTTTATAAATTCAGATTGTTTGATTGCCACCACTTTTTTGAAGTAGAAATATTCACCTCATTTAATGGCAGATAAAAGGATGCGAGAATAAAGCCAATTACACTGTTTAAAAAACTGGTGGGAATCAAACATCTGAATTAGTGATGCAACGAATAATGGTTTGGCCGAATAACCAAATACCAATTATTCGGCCGCCGAATAATGAATTCGTTTTTGTCTAAAATAAAAATATAGTATGCACTATACGCACAATTCTTATATATTTCATATTTCACAATTAAAATGTATTATTTTCTTTTTAAAAATTTATTTATATGCAAATTTAATTTTTTAAAGCATTATTTTATTCTGAAAAAATATTTGGCTATGTTCGGCCTAAAAAATGCCTCAATAAAATAATTTGCACCCCCCTCCCCCCCAAAGAAAAAAAATCTTAGCAAAAGTTCCTCCTCAGGTACTGTACAGTTACATTTTAGTAGATATTATTATGTATGCTGTTGTTACATTTTAAAATAATGATAACATTTTAAAGTACTAGAAAATATACATTTCAACTTTCACTTGAAAGAAAATAAAAAAATGAGAAATCTTAATATCTTAAGAAAAATCACTGATAGAAGAATATCCTCTAAAATGGTGGAAATAAATCACTGTAGACTTTATAAAGCTGACAATTAACAATTAACAAAAAAAAAAAAAAAAAAAACTTTTTTTTTATTTGGGGGGTGGGGGTGGGGGGTGCTATGTCACTATTAAGAAGTGCATAATGAATGTTTTCAGATTTAGAGGAAGGAAATATCTGTAAGGAAAATAAATTTCAAAATATTGACTATGCAGTATCTTAGGTACTGTATTGTTACAATTTAATAGATATTATGTATGTTGTTGCTGGTACATTTTAAAATAATCACAAAATTTTAAAAGTACTAGGCAACATAAATTTCCAGTTTCAGATGAAAGAAAATCTAAATTAAATAGTGATGTAAAACATACATACGTACACTGTAAAAAAAAATCTGTAGTTCTACAGATGTAAAGTTACAGGCTTACTGAACTTTCACCTGTAACTGTACGAAAAAAGCTGCAAATCTACAAAACTAGTTTCTGTAAAGCTACAAAAATCTGTAACTTTACAAATGAATCTGCTAAAATTTCAGTAATCTTACTAAACTTTTATTTGTAACCCTGGCTGCAGTTACATGAAAAGTTCTCGGAATCCCAGTTTCCAAAAAAATTCTTAGTAACCTTACAGATTTTTTGATTTTCGGCGCAAAAGTGTGTCTGTTACATGAAATCTTGTTGTTGCCGTTACATGAAAAGTTCTAGGAATCCAAGTTTCCTAGAAAAACTTTAATAACTTCACAGATTTTTTTTTACAGTGTACTGATTAAAAGAATTTAGTACTTACATTTCTTTCATTATTTAATAAGAAATAGTAACACACTTAAAAAAAAATTACTTAAATTATATTTAACTTTTAGGTGCATTTTACTCAAAAAAAAAAAAAAAATCCCTTAAGTATTGAAGCATATACGAATTAAATATTTTTGTTATACATACAATACACCGATATCTAATCTATAGTATATATTTATGTTCCTTATAGGTCTAATTAAAAATATCATTGAAAGAAAGATTTTTTTTAATATAATAAGGGATAAATATTAAACTTCCCATTATGCTTTAAAAAAACAGAATTTACTTAGTATGGCTCTATTAGGAAAATTTTGAATAGATTAATTTAAAATTTAACAGAATACGTTACCTTATTACTGATACTTTTTGTACTTATAAACACAGTATAAAAGTTTTAACATGATTCCTAAATGACCCTCTTATATAACTAGTATGTTGTGGCCATCACAAAACTTTCTTCTATATAAATCACAGCAATTAAATCATTTAAATAGTACAAGAAATAACAACGATTTAGCACCAATTCATATGAAAGTATATCTGTATTTGAAGTTGGATGAAAATTCGTGCATTAGTTCTTGAGATAGAGCTATAGCGGAAATTCTGAAAAAATGTAGTATAGCAGCGCCACCTGTTGAACGATTTACACCAAAAGTAAACAGCACTAAACGATATCAAGGTATACCCGAATCTGAATTTTTTTGTAAATCCAAGCATTAGTTCTTGAGATAAAGCTATTGCGGAAATTGCAAAAAACACAGCATAGCAGCGCCACCTGTTGAGCGATTTACACCAAAAATTAAACAGCACTAATTTATACGTCAATTCATGTCAAGGACTAACTAAATCTGAAGTTTGATGAAAATCCGTGCAATAGTTCTTGAGATACAGCTCTCGTGGAATTCGTGAAAAAAGTAGCACAGCAGCGCCACCTGTTGGGCGATTTACACCAAAAATTAAACAGCACTAATTTATATCAGGGACTAACTGAATCTGAAGATTGATGAAAATTCGTGCATTTTTTTCTTGAGTTAGAGCTATTACGATAATTATGAATAATGCAGCATACCAGCGCCACCTGTCGGGCGATTTTTACAAAAAAGTAATGAGCACCAAACTATATTTTGGACTAACTGAATCTGAAGTTTTATGAAAATCCGTGCAGTAGTTCTTGAGATATAGCTATTGCAGAAATCGTGAAAAATGCCGCACAGCAGCACCACCTGTTGGGCGATTTTCACCAAAAACTAATCAGGTCCAGTTTATATCGAGGTCAAACTAAATATGAAGTTTTGTGAAATTCCGTGCATTAGTTCTTGAGATAGAGCGCCCACAAAATTTTTGTCACATACAGACTCACAGACAGAGTGACGGAGTGACAGAGTGACAGAGTGACAGACAGACTCACAGACAGACATTTTCTAAAAACCATCAAATCGTGTTCTGGGCATTCTAAAACGTATAAATCCGTCGAAAACCGAAAGTCGAAATTTTTCACGAATCCAATACTTTCTTCTGTAAAGATAGAAGAAAGTAAAAATGGATAGATAAAACCCATTCAGGGTATGAAAGTCAGAAGGGGAAAAAAAAGTGTTTGTTAATTTCAAATAAAATTTTCATTATACATGATGAATATAAATTGTCAAATTAAAAAGATTTACTGTGTAAATATAAACACAATTTTTACAGTATTATTCGGCCAAGGCCGAATAATGGACTTGATATTCGGCAGGTAGGCCGAATGGGCCGATTATTCGGCTACGGCCGAATAATCGTTGCATCTCTAATCTGAATTTTTAAAAATGTAGTCTACACTGACCGTGAGAGTCACGGGCACGAAGATTAAGGGGTTAATTTACTGAAAAAAAAAACAACATATTAATTGTAATCTATGAATTTTTTCACAGAAATCGATTTCCAGAAGCTTTAAATATGCGCAAAAAATCAGCTCATTTCGCCAAGTACTTTTTGAGTTTTGCTTAACCCTTCACTGCACGAATTTTTCTATTTTTATGAAAAATTATTTCTGAAATCGATATATCGGTCTAATAATAGGGAAAATAGTAAGAAAAAAAATTCAAATTTTCAACTAAAATTTTATATTTTTAGTGTGTGCTATATGTACATATTTAGGATTTTAAAATATTGTATTACTATATTTTGCAACTAAATTAGTTAATTAATTTTAACACTCTGCAACTTTTTATATTAATATTTTTAAGTATTCAGTAAAAATAATGAAAGTAAGTCTTACCTTAATAGCTTGATCTAATTTTATTGTTGTTTCCATACACTGTAAAAAAAAAATCTGTAGTTCTACAGATGTAAAGTTACAGGCTTACTGAACTTTCACCTGTAACTGTACGAAAAAAGCTGCAAATCTACAAAACTAGTTTCTGTAAAGCTACAAAAATCTGTAACTTTACAAATGAATCTGCTAAAATTTCAGTAATCTTACTAAACTTTTATTTGTAACCCTGGCTGCAGTTACATGAAAAGTTCTCGGAATCCCAGTTTCCAAAAAAATTCTTAGTAACCTTACAGATTTTTTGATTTTCGGCGCAAAAGTGTGTCTGTTACATGAAATCTTGTTGTTGCCGTTACATGAAAAGTTCTAGGAATCCAAGTTTCCTAGAAAAACTTTAATAACTTCACAGATTTTTTTTTACAGTGTAGAACAAATTCTAATTTTTTGTCTACTGCAGCCTTCTGACATGGACAAAATAAGTGTTATTTCACTCTTTGGATTGCTCCTGATCAGTTACAATGATTGTATTAGCCAACTTCATAGCACATAATGAAAATTATAATGTTTTTAGGTATATGCCAGATATGGTACGTGGTGCAGTGAAGGGTTAAAAAACTACACGCATTGAAATCTGTTTTCCAAACGACGCAAAATTAACACTAAGAGTTTCAAACATGAATAATTATTCCTAAACTACTTAACCAGGTCATTTCCCTTTTAGTATCTTGAGCTGAAATTTATCAAAGAATCTAAATATAATGTTAAAAATTTTATTTAATTTAGCGGTATGTTTAATTGGTAAACGTTATTACTAATCGATTGGTATCAGTTGCATATTTACACGATGATTTGGTACATAGTAAGGGGGTGGGGTCTACCTCTTTTTTACGACTGTATATTTTCATGTATTACATGCTACGAAACAGAATTAATAATACGATTTGTGGATAATTTAAGCAAAAGATGCCCAAGCATATATTTCAGTAGTAATTTTTTTTTTTTTTTTTTAAATATTCTCTCTCTTGAAAGTCATATGAAAGAACTTTGAAATTTGCACCATATGCATGTTAACAAGCAATGAAATCTAAAAATTCTGGAGAGTTAGGTAGAAGTCATTAACGTTAAACCATAAAATGCGTTTATAGAATTACATCCGCCTACTAAAATGCCTGTCGCATTACAGATGTACTTTAAAACCAATTTTTTAAATAAATAATGTAATAATATGTTTATAAAATAAATATTTATTTCAATACTCTTAGAAGGTTACAAATTTGTTCCATAAGTAATTGTCTACAAACTGAATTGACTCTGTAAAAAAGCAAAAAAAAAAAAAAAAAAAAAAAAAAGTTAGAAATTGCACGTCAAACGTGGCAAATGAGGTGCTTTCGTATTATAGCTAGTTTTATAAATACTTTTTGCACAGCATATTGTACTGAATGTATATTTTAGTACACTTCAATAACTGCATATCAATTTCATTCTGTTCGAAAGGCTGCAACATCATTAAAATGCACTTGAAATATTCTTTTCCCCATTGGCCGTAATGTAACGGAAAACTATTGACTGTCTCTGTAATTAAACTGTACATCCGATTTTAATAAAATTTGAAATGTCTCGACAAAATATTGCAACAATTATATATTTAAAATTTCAGACCATTCGGTTGGGTGGTTTTTGCTCAGTTATATGTGGACGGACCGAACGACGACTATAGGTGATATGTATTTATATAATTACAAACGCACCTAAAAGGAAAAAACTGAAAAGTGCTTTTAAAATTTGTAAGAATGCAATTCTAAGCATGCAAACTAATTTTTGAGTTCCCACAGTTCTGATTCAAATGCTCAATAGCTGTTGCCACAAGTTCAGAGCAAAACAAAAATTGATAATAATAATAATAATAATAATAATAATAATAATAATAATAATTTTATTAAAAAATCAAGCATTATTTAGCTATTCAATATATATTTAAAAATCTAATATCACAAATTAAAAAAAAAAATCATATTACAATGAACGTTGCTGTTAATGATATAAATTAAAATCCCATTTCAAAGTAGCCCCACCAGTGGCCGAGAGGTTCTGCTCTCGAAGCTGGTAGACGGGGGGTGCTGGGTTCGATCCCAATCGCGCCCGTTGGCCTAATCGTTCGGAGTTTTCGTGGTTTTCTTCGAACCTTGGATTTCCAAGCGTTAATACGGGTTAGGTTCCCTTAGAAAGACCCCCACGAAGGGCATCCCCCCTTCGGCCTATATCCCTCGAGCAGATAATTGGCCGTCAAAAATGAACCAACCAACCCATTTCAAAGTAAGGCAGTTTTAGTCAGCTCTTAAAAACTTCAACAATTATATATCTTTAATGAAGATTGGAATATTATGTTAATTTTTTTTTCTATTCTGTGTAAAAGGTGATTTTCTGGAAGAATGTCTGCACTTGGATTTAAACAAGAACGCAAGCAGTTTTTTTTTTTTAATACTTCCTGTGTTAATTTATCCAAAGTTTAAATTATCCCGATTTTTAGGTAGATTTCGTATGAAATACTACCTATTGGGATCATTCCTATGTTGGAATTTCTGAAAAATTTTTGCAGATCTACACCGATCATGACCCCTAGAACCCAAAACCCCCCTCAGTAAAAAACTTTATATCTATCTATCTATCTATCTATGTATCTATGTATGTATCTATCTATATATATATATCACTTTCTTCTGGACACGATAACTTCCACAATTCTACACCAATCTCTTCCAAACTGATACATAAAATCAAGGGGCATAAAATCTCGGTCAAGTTCGTTAATGGGCAAAATCGGACCAAGGGGATGGAAATAGGGAGGGGTTTTGTGAAAACCGAAAAAACCCCATAACTTCTTAAATTTTGTACATATCGAATCAGTTTAAAGTTTTTTATTACTTCTAAAAATAGTGCCAAAAATTTATGTATCACAGATTTTTGATAAAGTTAAAAAGTGACTCAAGGGGCGCAAAAAATAGGGTTTTCGGGAGAAAAAAATTCATAACTTCGTCAATTCTCAAGATATCAAATCCAATAAATTTTATCATGAATCTCCTTAACATTATCTACAACTTTTATATTCACAAGTTTTTGGTAGGACCAATTCGTACCGCAAAAAAAAAAATAAATAAAATAAAATAAAATAAAAACGAAAACAAAAAGGGCGTTTGAAGAAGAAAAAAATCCATAACTCCGTCAATTCAAAAGATATAAAATCCCCATGAATTTATCATATATCTTCTTAATATTGTCTACAACATCTATATAGACAAGTTTTGGATAGGACCAATTCTTACAGCAAAAACAAATTAAAAATACATACTCATTTTACAATTCATTTTTACTCTCAAAGGCTTCCAATTGGTACCTTTTTTTACTCAGAAACTATATAATGTACCGTAATGGTCAATTTTTTGATAGAGGCAGAATATATTTTAAAACATGCTGTCAAAGTGGGCCTTTTGAACCGAATTTCCCGAAGCGGATTGTGTTGGAAAAATCATCGTATTAAAGGAGTATTCAAATCCAAACTGCTTATTTTCTGACTCATTTTTAAATTCATTTTTGCTCTCAAACGCATCCAATTGGTAGATTCGCTTATTCAGAAACTATATAATGTACCGTAATGATCGATTTTTTGACAGAGGCAGAATATATTTCAAAAAATGATGTCAAAGTGGGCATTTTGAACGGAATTTCCCGAAGCGATTGTGTTAGAAACAAAAAATATTGTCTTACTGAGAAAATAATTGTTTATATATCAAGTTTTAATTAATTGAGCGAAAATTAAAAACACAGGTCGCTTATAAATCTCTTCAAAAATCACGCCAACAAGTTTCATGTTTTTCCTATTAAAAATGAATCTGGAGTTATGCCAGAAAATTGCGAGTTGTTGAGCATGGAAAAGTATTTTTTTTTAATACCGCCCTAACATGATTCTGATAGAACCAATTATTATATAAAAATGAAATAAAAACTCGTCAAAAGCGGACAGATAAAATTGTTAAAGTGGGTTTATCTCTAATCATGATTTGGTTTTTGTTTGTGAAATTAGTATACTTAACTTCGAAATCTACCTCCGCCTGTAGGCCGGGCCGGCAGGGGTTTTTTTTTTTTTTTTTTTTTAATAACCATTAATAATAATATTTTAGTGTTTGCAAACTTTATATGAGCTTTGTTTTGTAATTTTGCAATCAACCTAAAATTTGTAAAAATATAACAGAATTTTTTCTGTGCATTTTAAATCTTATTTAAAAGCTAATTTTTTTTTTTTTTAATCCATTTAAAAAGAACTTATTCATGAAAAGATTATATAAAAACATTTAAAAGAAAGCTTGTAAATAAAACCATTTAAAAGAGTAACTTTCCTTTTTAAGAACAATAATATGACTTTGATCTCTGAAATAAATTCAGAAATATGTTCAAAGAACAAGAAACAAATTCAGTATTAATATTAATTAATAATATAATAAATAAATGGGCGCATCTAATAAGATGCACGCCAGTTGAAATAAACTGTTACTTGTTTCAAACGGATGTCCGGGAGAATATAGAAAATGAATTAGACAGATAAATAAATCATTCTCGGCTTAAGTAAACGTTCGAATAATACAGAGGAGAGCGTCACCTTTTTGACGCTTTGCATACGGTTAAATCGCCAGATCCATACTGAATCCGTATCCGGGTGTACAATGTGCGAAGGTGGAGGTCAAGCAAGAAACAGATAATTGCAAAAACCGGTGCAAAATTTTTTGACATTCATATCTACTTTCATTAGAAATCAGGCGAAAGATTGAACCAGCAGAATTAATAATAATTTTCAGACTCTTTTAGGGGATTTTAGTCAAAGTACACTGCTGTGTTGCGGCAGCAAGGCGCGGGGGGAGTTTACCATCCCTCGATTTTTGAATTTAATTAAAAAGAAAAATCTTTTTCTCGCATGATTTTGAAAAACGAATTTAAAATAATTAAATACTCAGATAAAAAGGAAATAAGGATTTTTCGGAGGACTCCCATGGCGTACACTTTTAGTTCAATCTTTTTTTTCTTTTCTTTTCTTTTTAACTTTCATGTGTTAGATTTTTTTTAATGTGAAGAGGGTGGTTCAGGGGCTCCTTCGCCCACATGAAAAAAAAAATCTTTGACTCCTTTTGACACCAATTACGTGAAATTTGAAAATAAGGTGCTAGTATTTTTGTATTCTCTGACGAAGGCTATGTATATAGTTGAAAGTACTAAGAATATTAAAGTAATTTAACACCTTTTCAAATGTTTTTTCATCTTTTAAGTAATTTGCACATAGTGTAATTTTGTGTTTAACATAGTGTAAATTTAGTTAAGTAGTGTAAAGTTTAAAGAAAAAACTGTTTCTATTCTTTATTTTTAGAAAAGCCGGTAGAAGCTCATTTTTGGATTTGTGTATTATTTGTTACAGTATATATATACCGGGTGTTTCAAAAGTAAAACGCGATAAAAAAAATAATTTATGGGTCGGAGAGGCATGTGGTTCCGTGAAGTCCGTAATTTCCAGACTCTTTTAGAGCATTTTAGACACGTTACAGGGCTGCCACTGGCAACATTTTTTATATTTATTATTTTGCCTATCACTATTTCAAAATAATAAACTTCGTGGTGAATTTCTATTATGATCTTCAAAGTAAATTGTTATTGTTTAGAAATAGCAGTAGGAAAAATAATAAGGTAAAAAGATTCGCCTGTGACAGCTATATTGTAATTATAATTATATTACACCAGTCCCGTCTAACTTGGGCAAGAAGAAAAAATATATATTATAAATCTCTTTCGAAAGTAATATTCAATCACTTTACGGAATTTAAAACCCAGAATTCTGTAAGTACCCGTAATAATTATATTACCCGTCTCGCCTAACTTGGGCAAAACGAAAAAAATAAAGATTATAAATCTCTTTCGAAAGTAATATATACATTACCTTTACAGAATTTTAAATGATTCAAGTCGATTTATCGAATTTGCATTCGGTTTATATCGGTTGGTAGGGGGGGGGGGGGGGGCTTATTTATGGCAGTTTTTTGTAAAATCATTTAGTGACATTTGTTTTCTATATTTAATTAGTTTCTCTAGGTACTATTATTATGCCCTTTTAGTTTACAATAAGAAATACATATTAATTAACAAGCAGGATTTATTACCTGTGTTTTATCATTTAAAGTATAGTTGGAAAATTTGCCCCTGTACATTTTTAGTTGACTGGAAAACTTTCCCTGAATACGGGACACATTTTTCAATGTAACATGATCAGACTTAACCATTTTTTGTCAAAAACTATATTTAGTTTTTTGAAAAATAATTGTACCAGTTTGTAGATAAAAGTCTAAGGAATACAATGATATCCTGTTGACCTCAAAATAGATTTAAAAAAAAAAATGCAAAAATAAAATTATAAAAAGTTGGAAAATTTGTCCCAGTATCCCCTACTTAGATTATTTAAATGTATTTTTCTAGATAATTTTTTAATTAATTTTTTTAATTAAATTTTTAAAATTAAAATTTTAAAATTAATTTTGATAATTTTAAATTTAAATTTTTAAAATTTAGTTTTTTAATTTAATTTTATAACTTTAAATTTAAATTTTAAATTAAATTTTAATTGCTTATTTAACTTTCCTATTTTGTTAGTATTATGAAATATATTGCATTTGTAAAAGTGTAACAAAAAGAAACACTTGTATCATAAAAAGTACAACATGCGCTCGCACGTGAGAAAATTTTCAAGGCACTCACTGAATGGTCAAACAACAAATTTTTTAACGTTATTTGGGATTTACCAAACATAAATTTTCAAGAAAATCATTTAACAGTATCCGGATTCAAGACAGATATTCACGTTCCAATTAGAAGATGAACATTGTAAATATGCAGATCATAAACTTCATTGCAAACTATTTTTTAATAATCCGAACATATTTTGGTTTGTCTCATTACTTCGTCGAATTAGCGGGGAAAATATTTCATGCAACCTAATTCTTCGAAGATCGCCATTCATCATGCCCCTTATTCGCCCCCGCAGTCACTGATCCCTGACCTCACCTTCTTATTTACGGGCCAAGGGAATTCTATAGAAACATTGTCTTTCATCTGTGACTTTAATTTAACTGCAGCCATGGGTTATAAATTTCTCATCAGTTTTATCCCACCAACCTAATCTCTAAAGAAATGTTTTTATTGGCGATTCGGGACACTTTACTACTTCAAAACATATTGCAATAAGTTAGGTAATTTCATTGTTGAGCTCTATATTCGCGTTTGATTGAAAATTTTAGAAAGGTTTTTATTTATTAAGCCATTCTTTGCTTGATAAATTAATTCTATCAAGTTTCATTTTTCAGTAAGATATTGCCATTTCATTGCAGAAATCAAAATTAATTAAGTAAGTAATTAAAGTTAAAATTAAAAATAAACAAGCTGGAAATTGCACGTCAAGTGTGGCAAATGCGGTGCGTTCGTACTATAACTAGTTTTATAAATATTTTTTGCACAGCATATTGTACTGAAGGTGTATTTTAGTGCACTTCATAAGTGCATATCAATTTCATTCTGTTCGAAAGGCTGTAACATCATTTAAATGCGCTTGAATTCCCCCCCCCCCCATTGGCCGTAATGTAACGGAAAACTTTTGATTGTCCCTGTAATTAAACTATACATCCGATATTCATAAAATTTGAAATGACTTGACAAAATTTTGAAACAATTATATATTTAAAATTTCAGACCACTCGGTTGAGTAGTTTTTGCTCTGTTATATACGGACAGACAGACAGGCACACGGACAGACAGACAGGCACACGGACAGACAGACAGGCACACGGACAGACAGACGGATAAACGACGACTATAGGTGCTACGTATTTGTATAATTACGAACGAACCTAAAAACGTACTTTCTGCTGAATTTCTCCATAAAAGTTTAATTCTGGAATGTTGGAAATTAAATTTGTTTGTCACAACAATAATGATAACAAAAAATGTCAAAATTATATCTTTTTTCGATACTTCGTCTTAAAGACGTCGATGACAAAAAAATATCGCCAAAAAATATCGATCTCTCCGATATCGGTTTTTCGACATATCGGTGATTACTTCCTAGCACATTAATGAATTCATTTTTGTTTGCCAAACGCGTGAAATTAGCATGTGCTCGTACACAAAAACTATGCAATTGAACAGTTTTTTCACATTTCAGTAAATATCTTTCAGGAAATGCTGCCAAAGTTGACATTTTGAACCGAATTTCCGGACACAACAGTGTAAGAAAGGAAAAAAAAACTGCCGTTCTACGACAGTGAACGCTTATAACTCAAGATGTAAATCATTTATGAAAAAAGTAGCCGATCACTTCAAATCACTTCAATAATCATGCCTTCAAGTGTCATGTTTTTATGTTCAAAAATAAATTCGAAAACCGTCCAAGGGTTTTGCACGTATCTTTCCTTTCCCCCAAAACAACTTAAATCGGTTGTGGACAAAAACAGTTTTAACATAATTTTATTTTAAGCTATATCTAAAATAAAAAGATATGAAGTGTATTTTAAAAGCAAACAGAGAAATAAAATTTAAATTAATATTAATTGAACGAATACTTTTATGAAAAGGCAGGAAGATCTCAGACCAGGGACCGATTTACGAATTTGTGGCCCCGGGCATAGATGCTTATTGGGGGGGGGGGGGGGGGGGGGGCTTGCACGAATGCTTAAAGGGGGCTTGTGTAAAAAAATATTGAAAACGGTACTTACTAAGATAACCACTACAAACTTTAATAATTACTTTAAAATATCCATTAAAAATTAAATTTGATAATCATTAATTTACTTTAAATAATTATTTGACAATAATTGACGGAACCTAATTTTTAGGGTATTTTAAGTATCATATTGTATGAGTTTTATTTTTATTTTTTAATCTGTAATTTGCTTAACTAATTTGTTACAAAAATTTAACATTAAATGTAGAACTAACTGAATGAAATATCTTAATATCTGTCCCTTCTCGGGCTTAAACAATGTAGGAAATAAATTTTGTTTTTTTAATTTGTTCTTCAAATTGTGTTTTTTTTTTTTTTTATGTGTCAAGCTTTTTAATAACTAATGCATTCAGGCGAACTCATTTCAAAATTAATAGAGGGTATTATCATCAGGCTTTGATGTATGCGGTATTGTATCACAATGTGTGATGCAGTTTACCAATGTATAATTCAAAATATTTCACCACTGTAGTAATGCAGGTTGCTGTAGTTTGGAGAAAAACTTCCAATTTGAACGTAAAAAATCTGTAATCAAAACATAAAAAAATAACTTCACTTAAATTTAGATACCTATTTCCCATTCAGGAACACTATGAATGCAAAAATAAATTGTGTTGAATCGTTACTGCTAATATTTAACAATATTATAGCTGTGATACAGTAAAAAATAAAAAATAAAAGTTTTACTTAAATTTTGTTACCTTATTCTCTCCCAAGAGGTTATGTGAACTCATCAGAAAATCATTTCTTAAGTTTAACTTGGGGTATAAATAGTTCTCATCTCAGAAAAAAATACATTTTAAAATTTAAGTTATGTAATTCCTCACTAAGTTTGCTACCTGCGTAAAAATAGCTATCCATTTGAAACTTTTTACTAAAGCATAAATTTGACCAAAGCAAAAACTTATTCTAAAAATATCCTTTTTATTTCCACTATGACGCCTTTCACCTTTGACTATTCACCTTTTTAATTCTTGAAAAAAAAAAAAAAAAAAAAAAAAAAACTAGTTCAATTTAATGTTTCACGTGAAATCGTTTCAACTAAAAAGAAATAAATTATTATTATGGCTTTTGAAATTTTTGCAACAATGAAGAAAAAATGTTACATTTTCTATGAAAAATGTCCGTTGATTTTCAATGAAAAAAGAGAAATTTGGAATTATTAAGAAAAATATTTGAATAATGCAAAAAAAAAAAAAAAAAAAAAAAAAAAAATTGTCCCATGTTTCTCTCTGGGTTATAATTCACCCATATGCAAAGGCATTTTACCATTCGTTTTGACCCTGAAGTCAGGTAAACGTTTTTACACTTTAAATTTATAATATCATTAAAATTGGTAAAGAATAAAAAGTGAGTAGCATCAGGGACAAAAAGGTGGGAAGAAAAAATGAAAAAGTTAGGATCTCCATAGGCTTTTCTATGTTAAAGAAACATTGAGAAGTGACACTGGAAATAAATAAGTATTGCGCTGCCACGCAATACTTAAATATACTATTTTTAATGGAACGAATTTCAATGACTCTGTATTTTCTCGCAGTAGTTTGGTATAAGGTTTATATATATATATACATATTGTACTGTCTAGTTAAAATTAAAATATATATATTTTATTTTTTCCCAAGTTCTCAAAGGATATACCGAAGACCTATGATTTGCAGCTCCAGGTGTTGATAAATAGCATCTCAGAAATTATGTAAATTATGACAGAATGAAGGATTCTTGTCTGACAGTGAAAGGATATTTATTTTCCCATTAACCGAAATATTTAAGCTGTATTAAACTATAAAATTTTTTTTCTTTAATTCAGTATTTTTTTTTTCTAAAAGAATGTAATCAATTTAGTTAGTTTTTTTTTTTTTTTTTTTTTTTTTAAATGGGTGAAAATCTTTCAAAGTTGATTTCACGTAAAAAATATAATTTCTTAGAAGTATCGATGTATCGGATATAAATTGCCGATACATAGACATATACAATATCACGATATATACATTATAATCGACGTCAATATACCGATAATTTTATTTCGGTACATCGATTCATTGCTAGCTATCTACATAGGTTCACTCTGCTAGATAATTATAATACCTTAGTAAATTAGTCGATTGAATTTTATTATTATAATTATGCACTGCAGTAATTAGAAAACTGTTTTATCAATTTGACATTCAAATGATAAATTATTATACTATTTGTATTTTAATATCATCCTCTCCCCTTAACGATATTAAGTAATATGACTTAAACTTCGTACATTTTTGTCGTGGTTATCGAGAAATCAAGATTTGTATTCCATAAAAATATTTAAAACTTATTGTTAATGAGTCATTTGATAGAAACATCCAATCCAATGACGTATTTAGTTAAGTGTAATAAGTAAATATATATATATATATATATATATATATATATATATAAGCCTAATACCAAGCTACTGCGAGGAAATGCAGAGTCATTGAAATTCTTTCCATTAAAATATATTGTTGAATATTTTAAAGGGAATAGTTTAAATGTCAATGAATAAATTTCTTTCTATTATCTATATATTTATTTATTTTTTAATTCTGATGCCCCAGAAATTTTAATGACTTTTACATCGTTATATGGTAATATGCAATGCAGTTAACATAGCATGAAAATCTTATAAATATAAATGCCTTAATTATCTTTTCTCTTTTAATTAAATCTACGGTTATTTTTATTCCACTTTGGAATAACATGCATTACAGTTGTTTCCTTGATGCTTTTACGTTTCTTTTGTAGTTTAAAATGTGTGTCGGATATATATATATATATATATAAATCTATCGTGATAAAATCATTTTTATCTCCATCTTGAAAGAAATTTATTATTACCTTTTAATTGACTGAGGTGAAAATATAATTCACCGAGACAGTGGTGCATAAAATCAGCACGTGCAGGGTAAGATAAAATGAGCAATTTATCCACTATTCTCGACACCAATACCTTATTTTAAAATGACAGACCATCTGTCAACGAGACACGCTGAGATGAACAAATCGAGAGGGTATAAAAGGAGCGGGGTGTTAATCTCTGAACTTCATTTAAAAATATAAAAAACCGTTTTACGTCAGAAAATTTTCGAAAAAAAAAAAAAATCCGCGTAATTTGCTTTAATCTCCATTCATCTGTCATCATTTAGGTTTTGGGATTCCTTTCATATCTTCGAATATTACGCTGAATTTGAAAGGAAGTATTTGCAAATAAAAGGGGTATTAAAAGTTTGAAGTTTGGAATGAAGTCAAAGAAGTTTTTTAACCCCGATATTTGTTTGATTTTTTTTTTTCTAAGTAAATCGATGATATGGGGTATCTAAAAACTGTTAGAAATAATGAAAGAGTTTAAAAAATGAATTTTAATTTACAATATTTTTAAACTATTCTTTGAAATTATGTGTCAAAAACCTCTTTTTATAAAAGTTTGTATATGCGCTTTCATATGCTAATAAACACAAGGGTTACAACAGATCAATGAATCCAGAGAGTGCAAAGAAAGGGGGATATTAAGATTTGAACTTTATTTAAAAATATAAAAAATATTTTACTTCAGAAAATTTATTTAAAAAAATTAAATAAAAAATCCCGATAAATTCCTTTTATCTTCATTCATTAGTCATAATTTTAGATTTAGAATTAATTTCCAGACACATGAATGTTGCACTCAGTGAATTTGAAAAGAAGTTGATAATAAAATAATATTAATTTAGGAATTAAAAATAACATTAATTTTTTTGAATCAGAAATGGAGATGGAAAAGTTTTTTAACCCCGATGTTAACTGAATTCTTTTTCAGTTTGTCGAGAGTATGTAGAAAATGTAAGAAATAATTACAATTTTATCCAAAATATTTTTCAGTCATGATTTTTTTAAAGCATTCTTCGGAATTATGTGTAAAAATCATTTATATAAAAAATATGTATAATATTTGCGTTTTTATATATTAATGACATAAGAGCTTACAAATAAAATGAAAAAATCTAGAATGTACAAAGGAGCGGAGGTGTTAATCTCTGAATGTCATTTTAGAAAATGTAAAAAATCTCGTGTGAGAAACTTTAGAAAAAAAAATCGATTAATTTACTTTAATCTTCATTCATCTGTCATCATTTTAGTTTTTGGATTCCTTTCAAAATCCTCGAATATTGCGCTGAATTCGAAAGGAAGTACAGTAGAACCTCGGTTATCCGAAGTATTTGGGACCGACCCTCTTTCGGAAAATCGAAATTTTCGGATAATCGAGAATGTTTCCATTTTAAGATTAAGGAGAAATATATGCAATATTTAGTATTGTGGTAACAAGTGCTTAATAAAAAATAAAGCAATAGCAAAATAGAAACAAGAATAAATTACCTGAATTTTATTTTGAAATAAAGTAAGTACCTTTTATCTATATCACAAGGGTTTGAAAAAATGTTTTGTTTGTAGCAGTATCGATTGCCCTTGCTTCGAAGCTCTATCACGGAGTTTTTTAATATTATTTGTTCACCAGTATCACAGTCTTTCTGCTGCTCCAGCCATGCCAAACCTTTTGCAAAACATTCGAAAGCTTCAGAATTGCTAATTTATTCGTTTTCTTTGTTCCACTCCTCAGCTTACGGGTGTTCCAGTTAAATTCAAAAGAACTCTAAGAAAGGCGATCGGCAAAGAAAATATTTATATGTACTCGTAACTCGGAAAGGACGCTTGCACACAAGGAATATCTTAGTTTAAAAAAAAAAAAAAAAGAAAGAAAGAAAGAAAGAAAAAGAAGAAGAAGAATCTTTCAAAATGGATTTTTCACACAAAGAATGTGATAGCTAAAAAAAAAATTTTTTTTTAATGGGTTTCGGTTAATCCAGAGTTTCGGATAAAAGAGGTTCTACTGTATTTGCAAATAAAAAGAGTATTAGAAGTTTGAGGTTCGGAATGAAATCGAAGAAGTTTTTTAACCCCGATATTTCTTGAATCTTATTTAAAGCAAATCGAAGACATGGGGCCTCTAAAAAATGTTAGAAATAATGAAAGAGTTTAAAAAAAGGAATTTTAAATTACAATATTTTTAAACTATTCTTTGAAATTATGTTTCAATTACTTCTTTTATATAAAAGTATTCATGAGTGTGTTCGTGTGTTAATAAACATACACTGTTAAAAATTTGCAGCATTCTGTCCAGTCATTCGACCGTTTTTTTGAAAATACGGTTTCACAACCGTAATTTAACTATATTCTGACCATAAAATGGCCAGAATAGTGTTAAATTACGGTTGTATAACCGTTTTTGGAAAAACGGTCAAATGAATTTGGCGAAATATTAAAGATATCGCCAAGTTGGCGTCACTTTTGAAGACTAATTTTGGTCGCCAAATTTATCGATATATCGTCAAATTGGCGATAAACTTGGCGGCATTTGACGACAGAATAGTGTCCCTCTATGGTAACTCCCTTACAGGTATAGAAATGCATTATATGTCTAATAGATATATAGGTCCCAGCAAACACACACCTTTCGGCACACGATCGGACCGCAGCCGGCAGTGTCGGTTCAGTATCGGCATCAACACAGTGGTTTCGGTGAAGTGTCGGCAGAATGTCGGCAACTGATACCTAAGAATCTGCTTTTTTCACTGCCGGTTACCCGTTATCGGTCCCGTTATGGTTATATATCGGCAAGCGACTTACACCGGCAAGTGACGCAGGACCGACATGTGATTTCTGATAGTGGCCCGATTAGATTTGCCAACATCGGTCCGAATTCGGAATCTTTAGACTTAGCCGACATTTTTTTTTTTTTTTTCGAGTTTGAGGTTTGATAAGAGTATATTGAATGCATGTTTTTTAAATAATGTATATTATATTTTTTTTTTTGCTTTTCCTTCGGGAAATTAACACTATCGGAAAAACCCCACTATTATTATATTCCGCTTTTATATGTTTATGTATTTTCCATGTTTTAAATAAAGTGTGTTGTGAAAAAAAATGATATAATTTTTCAAAATGAAATTAAAAATGTATTCAATATTTCGCACAAATTTTAAATAAAAATATTAGATGTGAGAACAACTACACTGTACAAGCCGCTTTCTTTCTTTTGGAGAGGGAGGGGGGGGGGAGATTCAGGGCCGAAACTAAGGGGGGCAGAGGGGGGCATGTTCCCCGGGCGCCAGAGCCAAGGGACGCCAAGTGAAAGATTATACCTTTGGAATCGATCATTTTCTTCTGATGGACTGATGGATTTCATTATTATGAAACAGCCATTATAAATGAAGTGTTAGGTGAAGATGAAAGAGCAGTCGTAAAAAGTTTGAACTCTGATTTTCTGGTCAGAATGGGGGAAAAAATGGCCATAATTTTTTTCTCTGATTTTCTGGTCAGAATGGGGAAAAAATGACCATAATTTTTTTTTTGCAAAAAAAAAAAAAAAAAAAAAAAAAAAAAAAAAAAAAATATGCCATTTTTTTTCCCCATTCTGACCAGAAAATCAGAGTTCAAACTTTTTACGACTGCCCTAATACTTCATTTATAATGGCTGTTTCATAATAATGAAATCCATCAGTCCATCAGAAGAAAGTAACTCGGTTAAAGCGGAAACTCGGATAATCGGAACTGTACTGTATAAGCAAACACTGTAAATAGCCGGTAATACATGCGAATTCTTTTATGTGAATGAACTATAATTGCAACAAACGTCACATTCAATTTACGTAGTTCAGTATTACATATTTTATGATTACATATTTTAAATTTTAAAATAAGTCGGCCATTAGAAAATTAGTAACATTCTCTTTGTAAATATACTTTGAGGAAGAAAGGGGGGGGGGGGCGCCAAAATTCATGTTTGCCCCGGGCGCAAAAAAGGCTAGTTTCGGCCCTGGGGAGATTAACATTTCAGGGAGAAGTCTGATGAATTATTATTATTATTATTATTTTTTTTTTTTACAAAGCAACAAATGGGATAGAACATGACCAAATATTTTTAAAGCTTTGGGTGCCGAGGGGGGGGGGGGGGGGGTTGAGTAAAGTGGGGAAGAAAAAATGGAAGGGAATAATTTATTTGATGATGATTTAATATTTATTTAGGAGAAAGTAGAAAATATGAGAGAAATATTGAAAAATTAAATGGTTTAAATAAAATAGTATTTAAAGTAGATGGGTGGAGTCGAATGGAAAGTCAGAGAAAGCTGAGGGGGGGGGGGGATTTAGATGATTTATCATATATTAATTTTTACAACAAACTAACGATGACTTTTTTTAATTAAAGATTTTTAATATTTTTTTTATTTTTGGTGCCAAGAAGGGGAGGGTCTAGAGATTTAAAATGAAAATAACAGTGAGGGAGGTGTTAGATAATGAATACTTTAGATGAATATCAAATGAAAATCCACCAAAACGCTGAAGTATCTTATTCCAAAAATAAATAGTTTCTCAAACCTCCCGTGTTTCATAAATTAACCAGTTTTTGATCAATTTTCAAAATATAACATACTGAAACCTGTGAAAACGGAACCTGTTTATAATGGAATCTGTCTTAAACGGAAAACATTCATCGCCCCGATGACAAAAAGAGTGCCACACAATTGTACCTCTTAATACTAAAAACTGTTAACAAAGCAATCGTTATCTGTTCGCAGCGATTCCGTTATCATATGCTTTACTGTAGTAATAGACATATTAACATGTAAAAATAATTTGAGATTTTCAATTAATAAAAATATGTCAACATTATGGCAGCGCGCCAAGTGCGTAATTCGATGCTAACTCGCCAAATCTGCATCGCCAGGAGGCCATGCAGGATGTCTTGGCTAGAGAAACTTGGCTACTTTAGGAGGGTTGTCTTGTTTTGTTTCTTGAAAAATGGCTGAACTGAAAGAGTTGAATTTTGCACGTGGAAAAAGAAATTGAAAAAAGTCCAGGAAAATCAGGTAAGATTGATTCTATCTATTGTTATTTGTTTTCTTACTTCTATTATTACTTTTATTTTGCTTTTGCTGTTGTTTTTAAGTATTTATTGACAACAAAAAGGTCGATTTCTTGCCCCGATAATCACAAACATTATACTTATTTTACTTATCTGAAAAAAAGCATGATTTTCCAATAATGTGTTGTTGTTGTTTGTTTGTTTGGTTTTTTTTTTTGGGGGGGGGGAATGGGGGGATTTTTTTTAGTAAATAAAATAGCATTTTACTTTTTAAAGCAAAATTTTATTCGGGATTCATTTATTCATTATAGTATAACTAAACCTGATTTTTTTTTTCTCACATCACTAGTAGGGTTCGTAAATATCATTATAATTTCAAAAATATTCGATTGATATAGATTTTCGAATATATTATAATTATAGATAATTAATAATAATAATTAATATAATAATTATAGATCCGAGATTTTCAAACTAGTCAACACACTGCTGACAATAAATATTTTCAAGTATACTATAAATTAGAAACTAAAACCTACTGAACTTAACTTTGAAAACTTTAACAATATTCTAAAAATGCATTTCTCTATTCCTTTGTTTTTCACTTAGAACAAAACTGAAGATTAACTAATTGAAAACAGATGCTATTTGCTTTATAGTACTACATTTAAAAAAAATACATAAGGGTCATTCCATGTCAAATCAACGAGAAAAATGCAATTTTTGGACCTCGACATCTCAGATTTCTATAATTTTTGGTTTATAGTTTGTATCCATGGAGTATATGAAAAATCTAATTTTTAAATTTTTTTTTTCTTAGCGGTTTATTTTTTACTGAATTTTAAAAATGGTCAAAAGTACCAAATTTAACCAAATTCTCAACCACAAAATCCTCTATAATTCTTTAACAAATTGGGCTAGAGAGTTAAGTTATATCTCATTTGAAAGCTCTTTTTATGAACTTTAATATGATATGCAACACTAACAATTTTGTGTATAATAAATTTTTTGACAAATTTTCAAAATTTTTGAATTTAAATTTTTCAAAAACACCATCTTTAATTTTTTTCAAAAAAATATATGTTAATCTTTGACTTTTTGGCTACAAGTATGCCAAATTTCAAGATGGAGAAATGATGGGGTTTTGAACTATTAATTTTTAAATATGAGTTATACATGAAAAATTTCAAGTATCAGGGCAAAATTAACAATTGTACAATTTCTTTCCATATATAATTCACACTTATTTTTCATTAAAAATTTCAGAGTTTGATGCTAAGCAAATTTATTTCTAAGGCATGAAAATTTTCTAAAGCATATTTCTCAAAATATAATTATATAATTTGCCCGTAAGGGGGCTCTTCATTCACTTGAAAGCACCTGATCGGTAAAGTTAATCCTATGGGCAGGTTGTTTTCGAATTTTCTGTTTAAATTTGAATATTTTTAAATGATTTTTTTTTACATAGGACAGTTGATGTCGATCTCTCATATGTCTATTTTTTACTTTTTCGATTTTGGTTGCAGATTTTTTAATAAAGATACTTTCACTTTCGGACCGGTTTCGAAAGTTACAGTACCTTTATTAAAAAAATCTGCAACCAAAATCGAAAAATTACAAAAATTCCCTATTAAAGATTGACCTCAGCTATCCTATGAAAAAAAAATCGTTTAAAAATATTCAAATTTAAATGAGAAATTCGAAAACAGCCTGCCCATAGGTTTAGCATTACCAAGCACATATTTCAAGTAAGCGAAGAGTGTTTTGACCTGGCACTTCTATCTTTTGATAGTTTAATTCTACAGCCATCACATATTTTCATACCCTTTTGAATATTAAATCTTAAACTGCACTACCAAGTTGTTACATTCCTAAGTTTTCCTGATTTTGAATGAATTGTTTTTTTATAGGGATTGATCTGGATGAGTTACCTCATCTATATAGCTTTTCTATTTCCATTTTAACTCATTTAATTATGTCTTTTTCTTAAACTCACTTTTGTTTTATTCTTTGTTTGGCACAGCATGTCCCTAAAGGGATTTTGTGCAATAAAACTCAATACAACCAACCTTTATAGGGATTGCAGCATTTAACAGAAAATAATGCCCAGTCTTTCTTATCTTCTGACATCATTAATAGTAGTAATTCAAGACTTCTTTGTTAAAGCATTTGATTAAAGTAAAATGAAGCTTGTTTATTAAATAGTTATCCTTCTATATGTAAAAAATAATAATAATAATAATAATAATAATTATAACGATTTGGGAATGTGCCAAACTATTTTGAAATGAACCAATGAAAATCTGCTTAAGTATCTCAAAATGCATCTGATTATTCAGAGCTTTCTGACTTTTCTTAGCAGGAATTGTGCTTGGTGAAAACCATGAAAGTAGAGAGGATGGGTGCGGAAAGGGAAGAATCTTCTGCATTTCGATAGACTTATTTAAGGGGTCGATGGCAAACTTACTTGAAATATGTGCTTGGTAATGCTAAACCTATGGGCAGGCTGTTTTCTAATTTCTCATTTAAATTTGAATATTTTTAAACAATTTTTTTTTTCATAGGATAGCTGAGGTCAATCTTTAATAGGGAATTTTTGTAATTTTTCGATTTTGGTTGCAGATTTTTTTAATAAAGGTACTGTAACTTTCGAAACCGGTCCGAAAGTGAAAGTACCTTTATTAAAAAATCTGCAACCAAAATCGAAAAAGTAAAAAATAGACATATGGGAGATCGACATCAACTATCCCTATGTAAAAAAAATCATTTAAAAATATTCAAATTTAAACGGAAAATTCGAAAACAACCTGCCCATAGGATTAACTTTACCGATCAGGTGCTTTCAAGTGAATGAAGAGTCCCCTTACGGGCAAATTATATAATTATATTTTGAGAAATATGCTTTAGAAAATTTTCATGCCTTAGAAATAAATTTGCTTAGCATCAAACTCTGAAATTTTTAATGAAAAAGAAGTGTGAATTATATATGGAAAGAAATTGTACAATTGTTAATTTTGCCCTGATACTTGAAATTTTTCATGTATAACTCATATTTAAAAATTAATAGTTCAAAACCCCATCATTTCTCCATCTTGAAATTTGGCGTACTTGTAGCCAAAAAGTCAAAGATTAACATATATTTTTTTGAAAAAAATTAAAGATGGTGTTTTTGAAAAATTTAAATTCAAAAATTTTGAAAATTTGTCAAAAAATTTATTATACACAAAATTGTTAGTGTTGCATATCATATTAAAGCCCATAAAAAGAGCTTTCAAAGGAGATATAACTTAACTCTCTAGCCCAATTTGTTAAAGAATTGTAAAGGATTTTGTGATTGAGAGTTTGGTTAAATTTGGTACTTTTGGCAATTTTTAAAATTCCGTAAAAACAAATCCGCTAGGGAAAAAAAATAAAAAAAATTAGATTTTTCATATACTTCATGGATACAAACTATAAACCAAAAATTATGGAAATCTGAGATGTTGAGGTCCAGACCCCACGTTGATTTGACATGGAATGACCCATAATATAGTTTTCAATATCAAGAAATCAGAAATTTATAAACAAAATTTTAAATACAAAATAGTTTTTTTTAATTGAAGAATTTTAACATAAATGTAAATTTATCTTATTTTTTATTCCCTAACGTGTTGTACAGTTTAGACACAATTAAACCAAAATCAGAAACGATTGTTTTCTAATGAAGCTGTATACATACTAGTTATCTAAATTAGACAGTTTATCTTTCAGTGGCTGTTCTGAATTAATCATCTCACATAATTATTAGTTCTAAATTTAAAAATAAAAGCTTCAAACTAAAAGCTCGTAAAAGATATTTCTTGCCTTTGGCTAAGAAAGTCACTGCCCGAGACAAAAGTTCTCTATGATTTATGTAGATAGTAAATAACAGTTTAAAATTTCATTTACACTTCTTTTGTCGGAAAATATCAAAATTATCTTGCACAGTGATATTTAAAAAATAAATATCAAATATACAAAATAATACATGAATCTAAATAGAGTAGATGTGCCAGTAATGTATACCCCTTGATGTTTTTGGTTCATAAAAAAATAACTAATAAATATTTAGATTTAATTATTTTTTTTATAATCCCCCTTTGCATGTTTTATAAAACTGGGTTATTGTTGACACTTTTAATCAAGCCAATCAGGAAGCAAAAATAAGATTTCAAAGTTCCGCTGTTTTTCTGTGAAAATCTTAATGAAGAGGCTAAGAGCTGGCTTCGTTAATTGATTTATATATTATTTATTTTCTTGCAAAATTTGAATGTTTTTGTTTGAGTAGCAATAGAAAACTTAGAATTTTATATACTAACGGCCATTTACAAAATTTTATTTATTTTTAAGGTTTTAAGACAGGGTTGCTGGCTTTTATCCAGGTCAAAAAAAGCCGGCCGGCTTTTTTTTGGTTTTAACCACTTAAAAAAAGCCGGCTTTTATTGAAAAAAGCCAGTTTTTATTTTTTAAAGTTGCTTTACAGTAAATTTGTTTTAAATTTGGATCAGTTAATTTTTAATACACTTATAAATATTTTCTACTAAAAGAAATAATAGATTTCTATTAAACTTTAAGTCTTTGTAACTTCTGGAAGACAACTGAACACATTATGTCTGAAAAAAAAAATATAAAAACATTGAAAAGGATATAAGTTAGGCTCCGAACTGGTGTTTTGAAATTCTATATTATATAGCTCCACATATACTACACATTTTAAAGATTATATTTAATTAAAACTGTTTTTAACTGCTCTGCTTAACAAGCGCAAAATGTTTTGACACATTTACAAATTCATTTTTTAATGGAAAGATGTAAAATTCGAAAGCCTGACCATGGAAGCGATTTGGAATCGAACCTGTGTTTTCCATTTTTTGATCCATCAATTACCTATTGAGTTATAAGGAGATGTTGATTACGTGACAAACATGTTTTTTCACCCTTTTCTGAGTGGTTTCTTCTTTTGTGCAGAAATTCAGTTCAAAACACTCACTTTGACAGTATTTTCTGAAAAATCTATAGCGTTTGCAAAAAAACCCAGAAAAAAACAGTGCAATTACATAGTTTCTGAACAACAACATCTGCTAGTTTCATGCATTTGTGGACAAAAATAAATTAAAACTTATGTCAGAAAGTTGCCCTTTTGGATTTAACAGCCTTAATGACAAAATGTAACACATCAAAATGGAAATGAGTGGTACATAAGTGTATAAAAAATAGAGAATTTAAACAAGAAAAAAAAAAAATTTTGAAAAGCTTGTTGCTATGCATATTCATGCATATGCTATTCATAATGTTTTTAATAGTGAGAAATGGTGGTGTTTTTATTAATATGACTATGTATAATTTTAAATGTTTGCTAGAAATAAAATAAGACTTGTATTAATAGCTCTTAAAATTAAGTAATAAAACATATAACTAAGTAACCATTGTCCTCTTTAATTTTATAAAGCAGTAAAAATGAAAAAATTGGCAGTTGGTATGGCCTTTTTAAAATTTAGCTGACATATTTGCAATTCTGAATACAAATCACTGGCAAAATCATCTAAGTTTTATTCCAGTATTAATGTCCTCATTATTGAGAAATTGGGTTACTTGTTAAACTGTAAATCAATTAAATGTCATTAAAACTAATTAAAAACACTTTAAAATGTGTAGTTTATAATTACAATGCTTTATTGTATAAAGGCCAATAATGGCCAAAAAAAGCCAATTTTGGCCAAAAAAATCGGTTAAAACCAATAAAACCCACCGGCCTGGCTTTTTAAAATTTTAGCCGGCTTTTTTGCAACCCTGTTTTAAGAGGGGGTGTCCACTACTGGGATGGTTAATTAGTCGTTTTCCAGTAATGGACACCCCATGTAGACATTGCTAAAAATGCAATTTCAGTAATGTTTATATAGTGCATAAAATATTTTAACTTCAAACCTAAATAATCAAATTTATTTTTTTAATTATATTTACCAAAATGTAATAACACCAAAACTTTTATAAATAGCTGATTTTAAGTTATTTTATGTGATTTATAAAATGTCAATATTTTATGCTTTTTTTATGCATATGTATCTTGCATATTTTATAATCTGGCAATCAAACAAACCAGGAAGCAGAAAATATTGTTTAAGAGCTCAGTCAAAGAGGGGCTCATGGGGCTTAATCCCTCTCCGTTTAAATAAAAACAATTAAGTTACAGAAGCTATTAAAAATCTATTTTCTGTCTTAAATTTTTGCTTATTTACCTCTGACTTGTCAGAGGTAAACAAAAAAAAAAAAAAAAAAAAAATGTAATATTAATGAAAGTTATGGGTAATATTCATAAAATTAGTAAATCTGCAGATCAGTGGCCTCAAATATCAGTTCTACAGTTTTATTTTGAAATTATTTTATTTAGTATTTAAAATATTCAACTCACAATATCATTTCTTTAATATTTGTAATATTATTATAAATAATATATCAAGTAGTCTCTGAAAGATTAATTGCTAAAAATAGTGAGACAAAACTAAACACTAATATTCTAAAAGTTTTTTTTTTTTTTTAATTGCCTGATATTTAATATTTTAAACTATCCATCTAAAATAATTAAAACATCGATCTTCTGATAATTACAATAATTGATGCAAACAGTAAATGATTATTAGAAATATTTTATTAATTACTGGTATCCTAATTGTTATATTTATCCGAAAATAACTATTTTCTTTCATTAGTAAGTATTTATTAAATTTTGGTTCTAAGTACAGTCATAAAAACAATTATATTTATTACTTTTTATGGGGTGTCCATTACTGGGTTTTTGAGTGTTTTAATATAGTATTTCTGTTATTTAAAATTAAATTGCAATTCATATTGGGAAATGAGGCTATAGGAATGGTTAAATATTGTTGATAGTTTAATATAATATTGAAAAAACTGGAATATAATAATTATAACTATTAATAAAAGAATAATTTTAAAAGAAACTCCTCAAAAGTGTCCATTACTGGCACATATACCCTATCAAGTATTTGAAAATATCGAAAGTATTAAAAATCTTGATATTTTAAAAATGAATATCGGACATATATATCAATGAACACTGATCACTTTCACTAGTCAAGTTTATTTCATTTAATATGATAATATTCATTATGATATTATTCTGCAGATTCCAATTGATTTTAAAGTTGAAGGACCAAAAATAAAGCCTTTTTTGCCTCTTAAGTTGAAAAGGGAAAATTTTTATGTCTAAAAAGATAAAACATTTTGGGAAATAATATCTTTTTAAATTATAAAATTTCCGAAATGTGTACATATTGTGCTTTTTCAGATTTTATATGTAACATACAAAAACACTTTTGATATAAAACAGTATTAACAAAATAATATTAGCTTAAAAAATGATTTGAAGATGTGTAACAAAACTATTAATAATTGTGTGTTCATCTTTTATCATTGTTTCTTGTTTTATGAAAGAAAAATAAAGGCATAATTAAAAAAGTTTCTTTAAAAATCACTAAACAAATGCATTTATATTTTAATTGTATTTTGTGCTCATAATGCATGCACATGCAAATTTTGTGATATATCTGATTTTTTTTTTTTTTTTTTTTCATATTTGCATACATTTTAACATAAGCAATGGTCTGCCCACATTTTTCACAGGGTCCTGTTTTTGTGTAATTATGAAATTGAAAGAAGCGTTGTATTAAGGTTTCTATTATTTATCTATTTTTAACAAGAATTTTTATGTACAAAAAAGCTAGATAATAGGTTCTTTGTCGGCTTCAGCTGTTTGACAGATGTGATTTCATTTTTAAAGATTACTACATTTGTGAGAGGTTTTTTTCATTGGAGCAAAAACATTTTGTCAAATGTCAATTTTTTAGATTAAAAAAAATATATTGTGAAGGATTCTGTTTTAAGACGAAAAAATGTGGAGTTGTGAACAGCGTGTTACATTTGGGAAAAATCTAGCCATAATATTGTGAATTTGAAATAATCATTATATTCAGGTTCTTATAAAATACATTTTTAAGAAGATATATATGTATGTAAAATACACATATTTTCTTTACATAGGTAAAAGTGACAGGTCAGATTTTATTTTAAATGATTAAATTTGACAAAGATTCAGCTTAGAAATGGAAAAATTTTGTGAAAGACCTATTTTTAAGATAAAGAATTTTGTGAAGGGTCCTGTTTTAAGTTTAAAAGTTTTGTGAAGAGTCCTATTTTTAAAATAAAAATTTTTGCAAAGGGCCCTGTTTTGAAATAAAAAATTTTGTGAAGTGTCCTTTAAACGACCCAATTTCTTGCTAAATAGATCTCTGATAGTATAAATAAAGGAAATAATGGGGAATAAAAATAGTGGTAAATAATATTTTACTTTACCAGCATATCTGTTTTACATGTTATATAATGTCTAAATATGTTATTTTATGTATTTGTTTTGTTGATAATATTTATTTTTGCATGTTTATGTGCATTTTTATTGCAATAATAACTTAGTATCGTATTATGTGCATAAAACAGAAGTTTAATATAATAAAAATGCATAAAGACGTTACAGGTAAGTGATTGTTTGTCTAATTAATGCTTCAGTTGTAAAACATTTTACCTTCAGATTATTTTCTGTCCCTGTAATATCTGTTGCAAACGCTTTGAGAATTTTCTGCTCCGGTAGTTTTCGTAATTTCTTTATGGGAAAACAAAATCTGACCAGTTATTTAATTAATTTAAAAGGATGTTAAACTGCCAAAGCATTTGTCTTGTTTTGTTTAGTCAAAACTCAAAAGTTATTTTTACATGTAGTCCTCTTTGTGTTACAGTGGTATATATATTTCTTAAAAGTTCAATATTAATCACACATTATTTAAAATAAAAGTTATAAATTGGCATTGCACCCGGTAGCAGAAAGTTCGAGACTGGAGATGGGCGTCGCAGATTTTCTTTCCTCTTTTGCAGATTCTTTTTCATCGAACCTTTTTATTTTGCTTTATCTTATATTTAGTTCTTTATAACTTAATACAAAAAGTTATTATTATTATTAATAAAAATTTATAAAATGCCTAAAAGCGCTACAGGTAAGTGATTGTTTGATTAATTAACGCTTCAGTTGTAAAAATATTTTATCTGCAGATTATTTTTTGCCCCTGAAGTATCTGTTGCAGACACTTGGAGAAATTTCTGCTACTGGGGCATTACATATTTATTATTTTTTCCAGTGTAAGGGCCTTGGCGAGAGAATGAAATTTGGCAATGAAGGGTAGATGTGCCAGTAATGGATACCCTTCAATGTTTTTGGTTCTAAAAATGCAATTTCAGTAATGTTTATAGTCCATAAAACATTTTGAATTACTAACTGAAAACCTAAATAATCAAGTTTCACTTTTAGGTTAGACTTAGCAAAATGTAATAACATCAAAACTTTTATAATTAGCTGCTTTTAAGTTATTTTATGTGGTTAATAAAATTTCAATATTTTATTCTTTTTTTATATATATCTCTGCTTTGCATGTTTTATAATCTGGCAATCAAACCAGTCAGGAAGCAGAAAATATTGTTTAAGGGCACAGACAAAGAGGGGTTCATAGTGCTTAATCCCTCCCCTCCCCATTTAAATAAAAACAATTCTTGTGATAATCACAATAATTGACTTAAACAGTGAATAATTTTCACAAAAATTTTATTAATTATTCACAGCACCGAGCACATGAGAGAAAACTGCACCAGAGCAAAGTTTCAATTCCCCTCCCCCCCTCCCCCTACAAATACTTTGTGACATGTGTCACAAAATTGAAAAATGCAGAAACAGAAATAAATTCAATTGAATACATATTTCGAATTTATTTTGGAACTTTATGTTTAATTTTAATTCAGAAACTCCAAACAACTAAGTAACATAAGAGAAAACTGCATTTAAATTTTGGCAAAGAGAATCTGGGAAATGAGTGTGGAAAAAATGTATCTAACAGTACAGTATAGCAGTTTACAACCCTTTTGTATTCTCAGACGAAAACCCTATGCTAGTATGTTTTTATCACAAGAACAGAATGAAAATTACAGACTTAGAAAAGAGAAGGTTAAGCAAAGAGACTAAGATAAAACCTGAAACAAGTTTTGAACAGAAATAAGTCCTTATTCGTAAATTTTGTACTTGGTTGCAGGGTAAGGGACCATGTTATGCACATATACCTTTGAAACGAAAAATGAACTTACTTTTATTGAGAAAACATTTCCAATACGTAATTCTTTTTACAAAAAAAGGGGTGGCTTAGATGTGTTATTATCCCGGGGTCTGCCATCTTGGATTTTTTTTTCTTGCATGAAAACTCCTTTTTCGCCAAGTAGTAATGTCGCCAATGGTTAAATATTGTTGATAGGTTAATATAATATCGAAAAAACTGGAATATAATGATTATAACTATTAATAAAAAAATAATTTTTAATTCAAGCCAAGACAAAAATACAAGATGGTGGACTCCGGGATAATAAGACATCTGTTCCAAAGGGTTTTGTAGTATAAATTTGGCACCCCCTCATTTTCTGCACCACGAGGTGAGCGCTCTCCGCTTCACACGTCCCTGATTATTGAAATTCTAATTGTTAAATTTATTTGAAAATAACTATTTTGTTTCATTAGTATCCTTTCATTAAATTCTGTTTCTAAATAGTCATAAAAAAACAATTATATCTATTATTTTTTTGTGGGTGTCTATTACTGGAATTTTGGATGTTTTGATATAATTCCATTATTTACAATAAAATTTTGATTAATATTGGGAAATGAGACTATGAGAATGATTAAATAGATTAATATAATGTTGAAAAAATTGGAATATAATAATTATAACTATTAATTAAAAAATAGTTATTAAAGAAAAAAAGGGGTGTCCATTTTTGGCATATCTACAATATAATATATATATATATATATGTCGTAGGCTAATTCAGAAATCAGGCTCTTTGCAAAGAGCCTAGGCTGCCCCTTTTTCCAATTAGCCGGATATTTTTCAGGCTTATTGCAAAGAGCCTAGACAGCGTTAGGCTAATTGAAAAATGACCATTTTTTTCTCAATCAGTGCGATATTTTCAGGCTTCTTAACCCATAACGAGACCGAACACGAAAAAAAAAAAAAAAAATACAACACATGGAAAAAAACGAAATCTGACATGAACCAAATCTGAACCCGGCAAAATGATTCCAAAGAACCATAACCCGATCCAAGTAAGACAAAATAATTTCCGGGGACATGCAACCTGACACGAACCTAAAAATTTTGTTTGAAAAAAAAACCTGAACCAAATATGAGAACCAACAAAAATAGCCTAAAGTACCATAACCCGATTCGAGCAAGACAAAATAATTTCCGTGGACATGCAACTCGACCTGAACCTAAAAATTCCATTTGAAAAAACCTGAATCTGACTTGATCCGAATCCGACAAAAATATCCCTGAAAACCATAACCCGATCCGAGCAAGATAAAATAATTTCCGTGGACACACAAAACGACCAGAACCTAAAGATGAAAATAAGGAATTTTGCTTAGTGGCCACTGGCCGGTAAGTTGATATTTATTAGTAGCCTGTTACTGGCTAGTGAGATTAATTTCTTTAGCCGCCAGTAAGTACATTTATGTCACTGAATATTTAATTTTAAAATATATAAGTTTAGAGTAAATAAGTAATTTATGTAATAAATAAAAATATTTTAATTCATATTGTTTTGAATAAACTTGAGATACTAATTTCCAATCTATTTTAAATTTTAAATTAAGTTAACAGCAAAGTTATATGTAACATGCTTATATAGCTAACTGCATAAGTCCACTATACTTATTTTTCAAAATTTAAAAAAAAAAAAAAAAATCTGAAATTTACATCAAATTTTCTGAAATGTAAGGTGGGGGGGGGGGGGGCTGAGGGGGTCTCTTCTGGCACTAATTATGCATTTTTTACAAGATACTTTAACAAAATTCGCGTTTTTCCGCGATCTATTGGCGATGTTTGTATTTCTTCCGCGATCCTTTGATAAAATGTGCGTTCTTTTTAGCGATCTTTTGACAAAATTCGCATTTTTTTCGTAATTTTTTGATGAAATTCGCGTTCGTTTTCGCAATCTGTTGACAATATTTGCGTCTTTTTCGCGATCTATTGACGATATTTGCGTCTTTTTCGCGATCTATTGACGATATTTGCGTCTTTTTCGCGATCTATTGACAATATTTGCATTTTTTCGCGATCCAATGACGATATTTGCGTTTTTTTCGCGATCTATTGACGATATTTGCGTTTTTTCGCGATCTATTGACGATATTTGCGTTTTTTCCGCGATCTATTGACGATATTTGCGTTTTTTTCGCGATCTATTGACGATATTTGAGTTTTTTCCGCGATCCATTTACGATTTTGGGGGGTTTTTTCGCGATCCATTCACAATGTTTGGGTTTTTTTTCGCGATCCATTCACAATGTTTGGGGGGTTTTCGCGATCCTTCGACGAAATTTACGTTTTCTTTCGCCATCTTTTGACGAAATGTGCGTTTTACGTGATCTTTTGACGAAATTCTCGTTTTTTTCGCGATTCTTTGACGATATTTGCGTTCTTTTTTGCGATCTATTGACGATATTTGCGTTTTTTTCGCGATCCATTCACGATATCTACGTTTTATCCGCGATCCATTCACGATATCTACGTTTTATCCGCGATCCATTCACGATATCTGCGTTTTATCCACGATCATTTGACGAAAAGTGGGTTTCTGAGCGATTCTTTGACGAAATTAGCTTTTTCGCGATCTATTGGCGATATTTGATTATTTTTGCGATCTTTTGACAAAATTCGCTTGGGTTTTTTCCGTGGTTCTTTGACGAAATCCCTTTGGAAAATCCTGCATTTGGCCGGTACCTTCCATATTTTTAGTCGCCAGTTTTTCACGTTTAGTCGCCAAGTGGCGACTGGCGAGTGCTTATTTTCATCTTTACCAGAACCTGAAAATTCCATTATTAAAAAACCCGAATCTGAACCCGAAATTTTTTTTCCAAAAAAAAAAAAAAAACCTGATCCAAGCAAGGCAAAATAATTTCTGTGAACACGCAACCCAATCCAAACCTAAAAATTTGTTTGAAGAAACCCGAAATATGTCCCGAACCAAATATGATAATCAACAAATCTATTCCAAAGAACCTTGACCCGATCTGAGCAAGACAAAATAATTTCCGAGGACATGCAACCTAACTTGAACCTAAAAATTTTGTTTGAAAAACCCCCTTAAAATGACCTGAACCAAATATGGTAACAGACAAAAATAGTCTAAAGTACCATAACCCGATCCAAGCAAGACAAAATAATTTCTGTGGGCACGCAACCTGACCAGAACCTAGAAATTCCATTTGAAGAAAACTGAAATCTGACCTGAACCAAATCTGAATCTGACAAAAATATCCCCCAAAAACATAACCCGATCTGAGCAAGACAAAATAATTTCAATGGATACGCAAAACAACCAAAGCCTAAAAATTCCATTAGAAAAAACCTGAAATCTGACACAAACTGAATCTGAACCTGACAAAAATTTTCCAAAGAATCATAACCCGATCCGAGCAAGACAAAATAATTTCCAACATGCAACCCGATCTGAACCTGAAAGTTCTAAGTTAACCCGAAACCTGACCAGAACCTGATATAAAAATACATTGGGCCGTATCCCTATCTGAGCAAGGCTAATTTCTGTGTACACTCAATATGACGAGCATCTGAAAATTCCATTTGAAGTTAACCTGGAACCCGATCTGAAAACGACAAAAATATTTCAAAGAACCATTACCCGGTCCGAGCAAGACAAAATTATTTCTGTCGAAATTCAACCAGATCCTAACGTAAAAGTTACATTTGAAGTCAATACGAAAATTGACCATAACCCGGGTTCGGGTCAAGTTTCGGATTGAGTTGAACTAGAACTTTCAGGTTCTTATCCGGTTGCCTGTTGACGGAAATTATTTTGTCTTGCTCGGATCGGGTTATGGTTCTTTGGAATATTTTTGTCAGGTTCAGATTTGGTTTGGGTCAGATTTCGGGATTCTTTTCAAATTGAATTTTTATGTTCGTGGCGGGTTGCATGTCCACAGAAAATATTTTGTTTTGATTGGATCAATTATGGTTCTTTGCAATATTTTGGTCGGTTGCCAGATTTCAGGTTTTTTTAAATGAAACTTTCAGGTTCGGATCGGGATGCGTGTAGACTAAAATTATTTTGTCTTGCTCGGATCGGGGTATGATCTGTTGTAGTTTATTTTTCGGGTTCTGTGTTAACAAGCCTAAAAAATCATCCTGATTTGGAAATAAGTGATCATTTTTCGATTAGCCTAACACTGTCTAGGCTCTTTGCAATAAGCTTGGAAAATATCAGGCTAATTGGAAAAAGTGAGATGATTCTCCAATTAGCTGGGCTCTTTGCAAAGAGCCTGATTTCTTAATTAGCCTACAACATATATAAATCGTTTAAATACATATAGTTCATATATAAAGAATCATTGAAAGTTTATTGGATTTGTCTTCATAACTGTTATACCTATTGTTTGACATAATTTTTTTTTTCTGAAGCCTGAATTAAACCGAGTTATTTAAAGTAGAATATCAAGGCGTTACAGTCATAAAGTAACTGCATATTTTAACATTTTAATAAGAAAAAAAGGTAAATAATAGTGATTTTTAAAAAATTCAAAATCTTTCTTTTGTGACTTATCATTGTTTATTTTATTTTAAATTTTAAGGTCTGTTACTTATTGCTGACAGCACTGTAAATGGAGTATCCTACAAATGTCCCATAGACAGATAAATTAAGCCTCACGGATTCAGGTTTGTGCATTCTTTTTATATAACATTCAAAATTCTACTTGCCTTTTGTTTTTATCATAAATGTATATTAATGTAAAAAACTTTAAAATAAATAATCTAATCATATATATTTAGAGGTAGAGGTAGCCATTGATGAGAGTTTACCCTAGATATTTTCATGGGACTGCTGCAACCTGCTTGCCATTTGGTTTAAAAAAAAAAAAAAAAAAGTGCATCCTTTTTACCATTTATTCAAAATGTAGTATTCTTGCCCCTTGGCCAAAATAGTTGTGGGCTTACTGGCTTATTTATATATTAAAAAGTTTGCTTGTAAAGTAAAAAAAATAGCTTGTTGTGTCTTGAAAAAATCAGCTTGATTTTTAAATATTAAGAGTGCTCAGAATAATTATGCTACTTTTATTGCAAAAACTTTGACATTTCTTTGTTATAGTGCCCTCTCCCCAATTACTTTTATGCAAGGCATGGCTTAAATTGTGCTTGAGCTCAGCTCTTTTACTTCTCTGTTTTTGGTAAATATTTAAATATTGGTTGGAATTCACCAGAGCTCATAAATTACAGGGCTCCAGAGCACAATAAAACAGTGTGCTTCCAAAAAACCGAAGCGTACATTATCCTTTCCCTCCTATCTCCAAGCTTTTACATATTTTTCTATCAAAACCCTTATATGTGATGTAATGTATCGCACACATAGGATAGGACTGCTATAATAGGACACTTAATATAGGAGATTGAGATGAAACGGGCTCAATTTTTACATTAGTCTTTTGGCTTGGGTAGGAAGGAATCGATTACAGTTTAAGAAATGAACCTTTTATAGGAATTTGAAAAATTTCGTTCGATTCTACAGCATATAAATATTAATCTCTTTAAATTTCATTCTTTTTTTTTTCATAAAAACACTTACCTGCAAACTATTCCCTTTTTTTTTTTGGTTAACAGAATTTCTTAATGATACTCCTTACCATATTTAATTGCAGAATTCTGCAATTAACATTAAAATTAGGAAAAGCTTACTATTCAGATAGAGGGATAAAAGTGAAATAGTTGAGAACCTAAGTGTATGCAGATAGATATATTTAAAAATTTTATTTTGGTAAAGAAAAAAAAAATGCTTTAAATTTTGCAAATAATGTATGAAATATAAATATGCAGATTGAAGTGACGGAGAGGGGGGGGGGGGGGGGCTAAGCTACGGTTATTAGCACTGCAGAATATTAGGGCTCCGTTACTTTTTTTGTTAAAAATTAAGCTTTGATGTAAGGCTCACATTCCTGTTTAAATGTTTGGATTTTCCTAAAATTTCTAAAATTATATTAAAAATTTTATCGTTTCCTAAAAAAATTTGAAAAAATTCATAATTGCTTTTTTTTTAGTGTATGATTTTTATTGAAGAAATCTTTTGAGCACTCTAAAGTCCCAAGGACCAGTGAGCATGAGAATTTACTGGTCCGCAGTCATCATCACTGGCCTGCTACATAAGATTCTTTAAGTCCATTTAACCCTTTGAGTTACCCCCCCCCCCCCTCTTAGAATATAAACCAAACTTCCTTTGCAGTTATCCAAAATTTTCAGCATAATAAAATGTAAAATTATAATTTATTAAAAATTAAATAAACAGTACATAAAGAAAAACTATAAAATTAAATAACCACTTATTAATTAGATATTTTACTTCTGGTTATTTATTTCAACTGATTAAGGTTTAACGCATTATTTATTTATTTATTTAAATATAATATAATTGTGTGATTTGTGTTTGATTGCAGAATCCTCAGGGACAGGGAAATTTAAGTTTACCTGTGAGAGAGGGGGGAAAAAATTACTGGTCCTTGAGGACCAGTTATTTCCACTAAATTTTCTAATTAGTGGTCCGATTGAATTTTTGGTGGTGTTGGGCCAGCAGACCACAAGGATTTCGAACACTGACAAATATTACTTTACCCTAAAGGTCATTGCTCTTTTATAAATACTCTTAATTTTTTTCTAAAACTTTGCATTTTATCAGTGTGTGATTTTAATTGCGTTATTTTAAAAAGTGAAGCATTTCCACCTGTGAAAGAATTTTAAGCCGCTGGAATGAAAATGATGCATTTCTACAAAAAACATATTTCAGTTTTAAGACTTAAAATAGATGCTTTTCTTTTATATAAATTGACGTCATTTGCATCCGTTAAAGATTTCCAAATTGATGATATAGTCTTAAACAACATCTGTAGAAAAGTATACATATGTCACTATCGCAAATTAATACAGAAACCCAACAAAAAGCAGTGTCATAAACTCTACAAAAATAAAATCCGCTATCTAAGGATTTGTATGCCTTCATTTGTTTGGTGCATTACTATGGACACTAAAAATTAAATATATGGTTTATGGTGCTCTGTTTTATCAGAAATCATTCTTTTTTTCTTTTTTTTTCTTTTTTTTTTTTTTTTTTTTTTTCAAAAGAGCATGTATTTTCATTACATTTTTGTTAGTTGTTATGAGAAATGGCAACTAAAAGATATAGTAATCTACTATTTTTACTTTCAACAGAATTGGAGTACTTCAATTGTACCAGGGTTGGCAAAAAAATCCAGTTTTTTGTGGGTTTTATTTATTTTTCTGTATATTTATATAATATATGTGTGTATTCGTTAAAAAACATATTAAGTTACATTTTTTTTATTTCATTTCATGTATTTATTACTAATTAATATTATTTATAATATCAGTTAATAAATTTATTCTATTCCAATATTAGTATTAACTTAATACTAATATCAGAATAAATTTATTAACTGATATTGTAAAATAATATTTATTATTAATACTATTAAGTGATAAAAGTGAGTTCTCATCTTATTGCTTTTAAATACATTTTAATTGTCATAATGAATAATTAATTTTTATTTTTGTAGTAACTATACTAATGAAAGTTGCTGTATAATAATAAGTAACTATAATAATTAAACTAGTTGGCTTTGCTCGCTAGCGGGGCCCCTCCTTTTATCGGGGCCTCTAATTATACAGGGTTCCGAGCATCATGGAAAGTCAGGGAAATTTCAAAATATATAAGAAAAGTCAGGGAATTTACGTATATTTCCTAAAAAGTCTTGGAGAAAAAATTAAAAATGACACGAAATTCATCAAATAGTCTCGGGGAAAAAATCACAAAATTCCTCAAACGATTGCAAAAAAAAAAAAAAATAAATAAATAAATAAAAATCTAGAAATTTGAAGAACGATCACAGAAAAAAAATCTCTAGTTTTGACAAGGGATTGTGAAAATAAGTAGCAAATTTTGTTGTGGCCCGTTTGATCAAAGAATTTTTTGAAATTTGGTCAGGGAATTTTTCAAGATTTGGTCATGGAAAGTCAGGGAATTTGCCAGTCTTGTTTTACTGGGAACCCTATAATATGAAATCTCGAAGCGAACGAGTCCCCTCTGTGGCGTGCTGCGCACGCAGTGCAAAATCTTGTAAAAAGGCCAAGTATGCTCGAACGAACCTCGAAGCGGGTTCCCACTGCCTATGGCCCTGTATAGCAGGCATGCTGTGCATGTACTGCATGGCTCCTCCTTTGAAATGAATCTGATGTATACATGAATCTCGTTCTGTTGAGATTTGGAAGAAATTGATGGAATCAGAAGAATTGAAACAACACAAGGAAGTTACACTGAAATGCTACAAACAGATTATCGGACTTGATCTTTTTTAGCTAATGCAATGGATGCAAAGTTTAGAGGGGAAAGGTTTAATTCAATGGAAGAGGAAGAAGCTGAAGCATGGATAATGCAGTATCATTCAGAGTGGTTACCTGCAATATTGGGATTTAAAATTAAAGACAGACTATTTTCCTAAATCACTTTTCTTAGAAAATATTGTGCCTCAGTTTTCAGCTTCAAAATGGTGGGAAATTCTTAAAGAAAAAGAAAAACAACAAGTTAGATTCTGATTTTTGTAATTTTTTTCCGATCTCTGTATTCTGTTCCATCTAGCTCTACTTCATTCAAGAGGATTTTCTCTACATTTGGATTCATATGGTCTAAATTGCGGAACAGGCAGTGTGAAAAACTAGTAAAGATTTATAAATATTACCATAAAAATCAAAGTGAATGTGATTTTGATAGGTAAACTTTAAAAAAGATCAATTATAATAATTTTAAATACATTACATTATGTAAATCATTTGAAATATATTAAAAAAATAAATATTCCGAAAAGAACTACCACCTGATTACCACAAATACGACTGATTTTTATTTATTTCTTTTTATGTAATTTTGATAAAAGAAACCACCTAGGTTTTAGGCTTAAAAGGTATTTTGTATTTCTAAACACTATAGGGGAGATTTGTAGGCTCAGAAATGATTTTTAGCAAAAACCCAGGTGGGTTTTTGTTGGTGGACCTACCCAGAAAAACCTGGGTGGGTTTTCTGGTCTGGGTCCACTTTGCCAACCCTGTTTGCTACCATCAATAACTGAAACAATAATAAGAACTACAAAAAAAAAAAAAAAATTAATATCTCAAAAATGAGTTGATGCAGTTTTCAAACAAATTGCTGTTAAAAGTACTTTTTTCCCCCTATACCTATACAAAGATGTAAAAACTGAAAATGTGTGATGTTTAAAAGTTTAAAAAAATTGCAGTGGAAATTATCAATATTTAACCTTACAATGTTACATCTGCGCTTCATTTTATGGCTGACTTCTGTAATGTAACATTATTTTTTAGAGGTGACACTTTAATTGTTGAACGAAAGAAATAAGATATCGGGCAAAAATAATCTATACAGAATTATGTATGATAACTGTCCATATTTAGGATAACATACCAGTTTATTTAATTTTTTTCTTTTTCTTTTTTTTTTCAGTTGCTATATGTTCCAACTGAGAATTCAAGGAAGTGCCCACAACTTTGACGACAGTTGCATTATGCTGGAAAGATTTTAAAAAAAAATGTGTGATGAAGATGATTTAAATTATTGTTATTTTAATTTATGTATTTTTAAAATATCTTCAATGGATTATGATTTAAATAAATATAGAATTTTAAATTGTTTTTGATTTTAGATATGTTTTCGTCTTTTTTTTCTTTTAACTAGCAATGCTTATTTTCATCTTTTTTTTTTCGGCAAAAGCTATTGTGATCGAGTAAAACACTGTGATACAAAAAAACTAGTGTCGTGAAGGAATTTTCACCTTGTTATTAATATAAACTTTAAAACATATCATAATTACTTAAAAGGTGACACAAACATATAAAAATATTATTTAACAGATTTTAAATATCTTTATATGTTTGTGCCACCTTTTAAGTAATTATAAGTATGTTTTAAAGTTTATAATCTGTTTAAAATAGCAAATTTGTTATTTACATCTGACTATTAACAGTATTTGGTAAGCGTCACAATTATTATTTAAAAATATTTTCAACTATAGAAGCGTAAAAAAATAACGTTAAATGCACCAAAAATGTAAAAAAAATTTCGTGCATTTAATGTTATTTTTTACACTTCTATTATATTGCACCAAGCTCCTTGATAATTATTGCTCAACTATTTCAGAAACTGTCTTTCAATATTTGTGGAAAAGGACCAAACATAAAGTGTGGATAGACAATAAATGATATAATACAGCTTATTTATATTAATAACACTGACTGCAAAAATTTGATAATCTAATAAAATATTTCTCCTGTAGATAACAATTCAATTCTCTTTCGAAAGTATTTTTATGTGATTCTAAACCATTTTAAAAAATTTAGACTACATTTTGTTTATTAAAAAGCAAGGTTTTTCCCCCTCTTTTTTTTTTTTTTTTTTTTTTTTTTAGTTTGTGAATAAATAAAATTTTCACTTTGAGCCCAAGTATTGGTATAAATAATTAAGCTTGTGCCAAAACTGTCTCATTTGTAATATATTCCTGTAATTTTAACAGAAACTATATTATATGAATTTGGCAACAGATAGTGAAATATCAGTTGCAAATTTCAGTTATATCATTGTTTTCAAAGAAACTCAAAAAGCAGTCTGGTCTTAAAGCGATATATTATGCAAAACTTGGTTTTACCTTTAGTTAGATACTTTTTCTCATGGTAAGTTTGCTATATAGTACAGTTGTTTTTCGGCATTTTTAATGGTTTAGATACAAAAGTACTTAAAACCATATGTATAATATTTGTAATTTTTTTTCTCACTTTATCATTTTAACGCAGCATTGTTTCATTGAGAGGTTATCTTTGATAAATGTAGGTGCAAGAGCAAACAGATTTCAAAGTTACAGTATTGCTGAATTAAAAAGTGAATATTATGGGAGGGGGGGGGGGGAGAAGTAAATGCAAAAATGCCACTCTGGGCACATGCAAAGTATCATATGATCTAACCATCTTTTTTTTTTTTTTTTTAAATCAGATATATATACTTTTTTGTTTAATAAAGATTATATCTTTCCTTCCATGACATACATAGTTGTATGTATTCATTCATTAAATAAAATTTTCGTTTGAAATATTAATTTCATTTGGAGGAGAAAAGAAAAAAAAGGAAGATTGGCATCTATGTAAGTGTATTTTTTTGAATTATTAACGTAAAAATATCATGTAGTAGGACTATTTAAGTTGGTAGATATTGTAAAGGTACATTAACAAATGTTTTTATTATTTTTCATTAAAGTGATCAAAAGTAAAATATGGGTACTCTAAAAACTTACTTATTTATATTCAACCAGTCTGAGTCTAAGAATATAGATAATTCAAATGCCATTCTTAAAATAATTTCTTTATTTGCAGAAATCATAGCTGCTAATCTAGCTTTTTCCAAATGTAATAAAATCAGAAATTTTATTAAATAGAAGAAATTAGTAATAACATAGAAACAAACATTCAATGAAATAACTTTTCAGACTCAAATTGTTAGATTTGAAAAAAAGTTTGACGGTTTGAAGAATTTATTTGACAAAAATTTATCTTTGTCCTCCTGCTCTCCTTTCATTTATTTGTATGAACTATTAAGGGGCCATCCGCAAATGATGTCACGCTTGGAGGGGGTGGGGGGAGGGGGCTCATGAAATTGTGACTAGGAGGGGAAGTTATTTTGAAATTAAAGTATTTTGTGTTCATACAATAAACACAACATTTAAAAAGCCCAATATATTAAATTCCAAAATACTGCGGTTTTTAATTGTTCTTTCATATTAATATTTTATTACTATTATATATTAAGTTTTTTGTTGTAAATCTTAATCTTATTTCATACAAAATAAGTACACAAATCATTTTTATTACTATGCTCACAAATGTCCTTAAAACACATATTTAACCCCCTCACTGACAAGCCCGTGTTAATACATTCACTAAGCTCCAGGTTTCACTGTAATACAAGCAATATTTAAAGTAATATAATTCTATTGATTTAATGTATTTTTAATACACTGAACAATGATTAATACTTACAAGGATTGCATTCATATTCGTTATTAAGTTTTTTTATAAAATGTTCAAAGAATCATTTTTTTTAGCATTTAAAACAAAATGCAGAGAAAACAACATTACAATTTTGCCCTTTTCCAAGACAGTTGGAGGGTTGAAAGTTTCAAAATAAAATTTGAAATATGATCTATAACATAGTACTTGGTTTTTGAACTGCGAGTATATGTTTATGTAATATAGCGTGACATGTGACAAGAGGGAGGGAAGGGGGTATGGTGAAGTGTGACACTTTGTGACAAAAGGGGGGGATGGGGCTCAAAAATATTGAAAAAAAGTGTGACATCATATATGGATGACCCCTAAGGAAGCTAATTAATAGGCATTTTAATGAAAAAATAGGTGAGAATTTTGTCAATTCTCTTACTTGCCTAGAGGTTAATAGGTAAAATTCAATTAATTAGTTTAGATTTGTCAAAATGTATATAAAAAAATAATTAAAAAATCTCATTACAAATGATATAAAGTTTTTTGACAGTAAGACTTTGCATATAATTGCACACTTATTTACTATCATTATGCTGGTATTGCAGAAATAAATCTCTAAAATGAAAAGGGATATTTCTATTAACATGTTGGCCGAGGAAATAATTATTGGATAGTTTAGAAACATGAGGTTTGGGTTATTAAATGGAATTATGGTAATAATTCAAAAATGCTCTAAAAAAAAAAAACAAAAAAAAAAAAAACAACCCACCTAACTAATGCAAAAGCAATATGCTTTTGCATGAGGCAGAAAACCCTGCAAATGAGTAAACTGAACCCTGCTTAATATATGCTGTAATGTAACTGCTTATTTAGCTCATAAAACATGAAGAGTGGAAAAGTTTCTTATTTCAGATGGGGGGGGGGGGTGCAGCTTAAATGTAAAAAATTAAATTTCGCCTTTTCTAAAAAAATAAAAGAAATTTAATTATAATCAAGTGGGTTATACCCTCCACAAACACCATTTCTGCTGCTAGCACCCATGAGAAGAAAAGGTTATATTTAATTTAGAAAAATGAAAATTGAAATACTGTCATCAAGATGGTGAATAAAAATGTCTAAAACGGAAAAAGACACTTTTCTAAAGCAAATCACTCTTGTACAAAAGCAAAGAAAAATGCTTTTGAAGAAGGCAAAAGAAAACATTTAATGCCTGCTTAATATATGTTGTATCTGCAGAAACAGTTTTTATAATATCCGAGGTCAATATAATAATGAGAGGAAGCTGGGATTGCTTAAACTCAAAAAAATAACTATCATTATTTTGAGAAAAAAGTGATTTAAGAAAAATTTTATTAAAATAAAGCTGAGATTATGCTCCTCACGCCCTGCTGCTAGCACTCATGCAAAGGGGGTGCTTTCGGCATTTTAATGTTTGCTGATATCGGACCATATTCGACAATAGTACGGATAGTTATCGCGGTACGGTCGGCACAGTATCGCTGCCGCCGTTGCTGGTACCGGGCCGTGTTCGAAATGTATGCGGACTACGGTCGGCACAGTATCGTTGCCGGTACCGGACCGTGTTCGAAATGTATGCGGACTACGGTCGGCACGATATCTCGGCGTTGCCGATACCGGACCATATTCGGTAGGTGTGCGGATAACTGTCGGTGTGCAGTCGGCACAACATTATGCCGACGGTGCTATCGGCATTGCCGGTACCGGACCACCTGTGCGCCTATCTGTCGGGCGTCTCTCGCCCGGCGTGTCGAAAAAGATACGGAACCGGTACGGCAGCCGGTATCGTGCCGATACCGTCGGTAACGGCAAAGCGGCTGTCGGCCGATTGTTTACCGATAGCTCTGTGTTTGCTGGGGTTTTTTGAAGGAGTTGGTAATCGCCACCTATGGTCCAGTGGTCAGCGCACTAACCTTCCATACAGAAGGACCATGGTTCGATCCTGGGAGCGGTGAAAGATTAAGGGGTGCAATGAAGCTCGCCTCCACGTGGCACATCCTGGGTAACGCTAAGAAGCTTATAGTCCTCTGGGTGGTCCGGAATCGATCCCTTGAGTGGGAGAGAAGACCTGAAGCCTGGCTAGAGGGACGGGACTACAAGATTTTACGCCAAATGATTTTTTTTTTTTTTTTTTTTTTTTCAAATTGTGCGGGGTCAGAATGCAAAAACTATTAAAGTGGTCTTGTTAATTTTTCTTGGATCGATCTTGCTAAACTGATATAATTTATTGGAGCTTGGACCACTTTCTAAAATTTTTATAAAAAGATATTTTTAGAAGTACGCCAAATTGCGCAAAAACGGGTCGGAAGAAAACCTTTTTTTCCAAATCGATGACACTTTGTTGATTTTCAACACTTTTACCTCAAAGAGGGGCCAGACAATATTGTCTTCTTTAATATTCCTTAACGGAAATTCCTGCGGTCTATCAGATCCCATCCAACTGGAAGTGCATGTCGTGCACGCTAGGGCCATTCTTATACCAGAAAAAAATTGCTAAAAAACACCTATTTTTTGGCCTGCAGGTAAAACTACCCTTACTTACTGGCTTTAATTAACAAAAGTCCAATCGGTATGTGCCGAGAATAAAAGGTAGCTTTCATATTCCCTCTTTTTTTTTTTCTTTTTTTTTCTTTTTTTTTTTTTTTAATATAGCTTATTTTACTCAGTTTCAATAAAAATTCTTTATTTCTTGGTTTTAAAATTTTGAAAATATTAGCCAAATTTTAAGTAGCTAAAATGCGACGAACCCGATAAAAGAATTTTCGTCAATTCTAAATTTCAATGAGTATTGCGTCAAATTAGTAAGCTGTCTTTAATACACATGTACGTAACATTTCACAATTCTCTCTTCCAAACTGTGCATTTGCATAGCATTACAGACAGACAGACAAGTTTTCACTTTTATATATTAGACTAGCCGCCCTTGGGGACCAGTTTGGTCTCCCTTAAAATTTATTTTTGGGAAAGCATGTTAAGCATTGTATCGTTATTTTTATTCATAATTTAATTTACTTGGACTTCCTTAAATATAATTAATATAATCTCTTAAGCTAATATTAGTTTTTGTTGCATTAAAATATCTCAATTTGTCGATTTTCTATAAGCAAATAAACCTTATTGGTTTACAATGAAAGTCTATGGGAATTTGGCGAAATACTAGAGATATCGCCAAGTTTGCATCACTTTTGACGACTAATTTTGGTCGCCAAATTTGGCTATATATCGACAAATTTTCGATTAAATTGGCGGCATTTGACGACAGAACAGGATCCCCTATGGTAACTCCCTTATATGTATAGAGATGCATTATATGTATAATAGATATATATAGGTGTTTTGAAAGAGTCGGTCATCGCCACCTATGGTCCAGTGATCAGCGCACTAACCTTCCATACAGAAGGACCCTGGTTCGATCCTGGGAGCGGCGAAAGATCAAGGAGTGCAATGAAGCTCGTTTCCACGTGGCACATCCTGTGTAACGCTAAGAAGCTTATAGCCCTCCGGGTGGTCCGGAATCGATCCCCTGAGTGGGAGAGAAGACCTGAAACCTGGGTAAATGGGCGGGACTACATATAGATTTTACGCCAAATGATTTTTTTTTTTCAATTTGTGCGGGATCAGAAAGCAAAAACTATTAAACTGATCTTGCTAATTTTTCTTAGGTTGATCTTGCTAAACTGATATAATTTATTGGAGCTTGGACCACTTTCTGAAATTTTTATAAAAAGATATTTTTCGAAGTACGCCAAATTGCGCAAAAAGGGGTCAGAAGAAAACCTTTTTTTCCAAATCGCTGACACTTTGTTGATTTTCAACACTTTTACCTCAAAGAGGTTGAAATACCAGACAATATTATCTTCTTTAACATTCCTTAACGGAAATTAATTACAAACGACTCCTGCGGTCTATCAAAACCCATCCATTTGGATGTGCATGTCGTGCACGCTAGGGCCATTCCTATCCCAGAGAAAAATTGCTAAAAAACACCTATTTTTCGGCCTGCAGGTAAAACTACCCTTACTTACTGGCTTTAATTAACAAAAGTCCTTTCGGTATGTGCCGAGAATAAAAGGTAGCTTTCATATTCCATGTTTTTTTTTTTGTTTGTTTGTTTGTTTCTTAATATAGCTTATTTTACTCAAACAAACGAAGCTAAAATTAGTGGACCTCGATTAGATGTTTCAATAAAAATTCCTTATTTCTTGGTTTTAAAATTTGAAAATATTAGTCAAATTTTAAGTAGCTGAAATGCGACGAACCCGATAAAAGAATATTCGTCAATACTAAATTTCAATGAGTATTGCGTCAAATTAGTAAGCTGCCTTTAATACACATGTACGTAACATTTCACAATTCTGGTTTCAAACTGTGAATTTGTATAGCATTACAGACAGACGGACAAATTTTCATTTTTATATATTAGGCTAGCCGCCCTTAGCGACCAGTTTGGTCTCTCTTTAAATATATATTTGGGAAAGCATGCTAAGCATTGTATCGTTATTTTTATTCATAATTTTATTTACTTGGACTCCCTTAAATATAATTAATATAATCCCTTAAGCTAATATTAGTTTTTGTTGCATTAAAATATCTCAATTTGTTGATTTTCTGTAAGCAAATAAACGTTATTGGTTTACAATGAAAGTCTATGGGAATTTGGCGAAATATTAGAGATATCGCCAAGTTGGCGTCACTTTTGAAGACTAATTTTGGTCGCCAAATTTGGCGATATATCGCCAAATTGGCGATTAATTTGGCGGCATTTGGCGACAGAGCAGGGTCCCCCGATGCTAACTCCCTTATAGGTATAGAGATGCATTACATGTATAATAGATATATAGGTTTTTTGAAAGAGTTGGTCATCGCCGCCACCTATGGTCCAGTGGTCAGCTCACTAACCATCCATACAGAAGGACCCTGGTTCGATCCTGGGTGCGGCGAAAGATCAAGGGGTGCAATGAAGCTCGCCTCCACGTGGCGCATCCTGGGTAACGCTAAGAAGCTTATAGCCCTCTGGGTGGTCCGGAATCGATCCCTTGAGTGGGAGAGAAGACCTGGAGCCTGGCTAGAGGAGCGGGACTATATATAGATTTTACACCAAATGATTTTTTTTTTCAAATTGTGCGGAATCAGAATGCAAAAACTATTAAACTGATCTTGCTAATTTTTCTTGGGTTGATCTTGCTAAACTGATATAATTTATTGGAGCTTGGACCACTTTCTGAAATTTTTATAAAAAGATATTTTTAGAAGTACGTCAAATTGCGCAAAAAGGGTCAGAAGAAAATCTTTTTTTCCAAATCGCTGACACTTTGTTGATTTTCAACACTTTTACCTCAAAGAGGTTGAAGTACCAGACAATATTATCTTCTTTAACATTCCTTAACGGAAATTAATTACAAACGACTCCTGCGGTCTATCAGATCCCATCCAATTGGAAGTGCATGTCGTGCGCGCTAGGGCCATTCCTATCCCAGAGAAAAATTGCTAAAAAACACCTATTTTTCGGCCTGCAGGTAAAACTACCCTTACTTACTGGCTTTAATTAACAAAAGTCCTTTCGGTATGTGCCGAGAATAAAAGGTAGCTTTCATATTCCATGTTTTTTTTTGTTTGTTTGTTTGTTTTTTAATATAGCTTATTTTACTCAAACAAACGAAGCTAAAATTAGTGGACCTCGATTAGATGTTTCAATAAAAATTCCTTATTTCTTGGTTTTAAAATTTGAAAATATTAGTCAAATTTTAAGTAGCTGAAATGCGACGAACCCGATAAAAGAATATTCGTCAATACTAAATTTCAATGAGTATTGCGTCAAATTAGTAAGCTGCCTTTAATACACATGTACGTAACATTTCACAATTCTGGTTTCAAACAGTGAATTTGTATAGCATTACAGACAGACGGACAAATTTTCATTTTTATATATTAGGCTAGCCGCCCTTAGCGACCAATTTGGTCTCTCTTTAAATATATATTTGGGAAAGCATGCTAAGCATTGTATCGTTATTTTTATTCATAATTTTATTTACTTGGACTCCCTTAAATATAATTAATATAATCCCTTAAGCTAATATTAGTTTTTGTTGCATTAAAATATCTCAATTTGTTGATTTTCTGTAAGCAAATAAACGTTATTGGTTTACAATGAAAGTCTATGGGAATTTGGCGAAATATTAGAGATATCGCCAAGTTGGCGTCACTTTTGAAGACTAATTTTGGTCGCCAAATTTGGCGATATATTGCCAAATTGGCGATTAATTTGGCGGCATTTGGCGACAGAGCAGGGTCCCCCTATGCTAACTCCCTTATAGATATAGAGATGCATTACATGTATAATAGATATATAGGTTTTTTGAAAGAGTTGGTCATCGCCGCCACCTATGGTCCAGTGGTCAGCTCACTAACCATCCATACAGAAGGACCCTGGTTCGATCCTGGGTGCGGCGAAAGATCAAGGGGTGCAATGAAGCTCGCCTCCACGTGGCGCATCCTGGGTAACGCTAAGAAGCTTATAGCCCTCTGGGTGGTCCGGAATCGATCCCTTGAGTGGGAGAGAAGACCTGGAGCCTGGCTAGAGGAGCGGGACTATATATAGATTTTACACCAAATGATTTTTTTTTTCAAATTGTGCGGAATCAGAATGCAAAAACTATTAAACTGATCTTGCTAATTTTTCTTGGGTTGATCTTGCTAAACTGATATAATTTATTGGAGCTTGGACCACTTTCTGAAATTTTTATAAAAAGATATTTTTAGAAGTACGTCAAATTGCGCAAAAAGGGTCAGAAGAAAATCTTTTTTTCCAAATCGCTGACACTTTGTTGATTTTCAACACTTTTACCTCAAAGAGGTTGAAGTACCAGACAATATTATCTTCTTTAACATTCCTTAACGGAAATTAATTACAAACGACTCCTGCGGTCTATCAGATCCCATCCAATTGGAAGTGCATGTCGTGCGCGCTAGGGCCATTCCTATCCCAGAAAAAAATTGCTAAAAAACACCTATTTTTCGGCCTGCAGGTAAAACTACCCTTACTTACTGGCTTTAATCAACAAAAGTCCTTTCAGCATGTGCCGAGAATGAAAGGTAGCTTTCATATTCCTTGTTTTTGTTTTTGTTTTTTTTTTTCTTTTACAGAAGAGTAGAGATTTTCAACAGTTTATCGATACAGATGAGACATTTTGTTTCTTTTTATGATTCCTTTCGAAGAATCTTAGCTTATTAAGGCTGTTCTTAACTGCTCTGCTCAACAAGCGCAAAACGTTTTTACACATTTACAAATTCATTTTTAACAGAAAGATATAAAATTGGAAAGCCTGGCCATGGGAGCGATTAGCAATTGAACTGTTTTTCCATTTTTTGATCAATCAATTACCTATTGAGTTATAAGCGTTTTGGATCGCGTGACAAACACGTTTTCCGCCCGCTCTTGAGTACTTTTTCTGCCTTCTCGCGGAAATTCGGTTCAAAACGCCTACTTTGACACTCTTTTCTGAAAGATCTATTGCATTTGCAAAAAAATGGAAAAAACAGCTTAACCCTTTGTTGCATACTGTCCACTACAGTGGACAAAATTGGCAATTTTTTTTTTATCCAACCTATTTCCTTCACAGTTCCTATTTAAAGCTTATGCTACTTTTTGACATTCATGCTTGCAGGGAAAAAATCGAGTTGGCGAAACAAGTCGGTTAACTTACTTCTTGAGATAGAATTAATGTGGATGTCCCATCAGAGTGCCTGTAAGATGTTCAACATGAACTAAAATGTTTCTAAACCTATAATAATATTATTTAAATGATACTTTGTTCATTAATTATTGTTTTTAGATGTCTTGGCTTAATAGATAATTGAAAAACAAGTATAAGAATACTTTTTTGTTTATTTTATGGAAGGTTTTACATAATGTCCACTATAATGGACAACATGTGCAGCATGAACTGAAGTGGGCATCATGACTGTGAACAGTGAAAATTTTAAAATATAATTTTGATGTGTTTATGTCATTTTAATGTTATGCAGGCATATTTTATATAAATTTTCATCTCTTTCGCATTTTTAAAAGTTATAATTGCCTGACTTCATTGATTTACGCAATTTATTAGTTTTTAAAAAATTGCATATGTGTTGTTTGAAATAGATCTGTATGATAATATTGAAAAACAATAAAATAACAATAAACAATTTTAAAATTAATATCTATGGAACATCTTTTTAAAATATTTTTAAAAATTTTAAATGAAAACTTATTTGAATTAAAGAAATTTTGTTGTATACAGAAGCTTGTTTCCAAATTGCGACATACAATTTGGAAAATTTAAACTGGCTCTAGCAAGTGGCCTCATTCAGTCAGTGACGCGACAATCTGGTGAACCTTATTTGATTCCAGACTGTGAAAATGGGATGTGCTGGAAGACAAACAACTAAGACAATTGACTGTAAGAGCAAATTCTGTACGCAAGGACACCATATATGACAAGGTGGGACACTTTCCCCTCAAACATCCCAAAATGCACAGCGATGCAAGATGGAACCATGTAAAAGGAAGTCAATATATCCATGCGTAACATGTAAAATTTACCTTTACATCGATGCAAAAACTGATTGATTTTTCAAATTTCATCACCAATGAATGTTTTCTAAATTTTAACAACAATTATTTTTTAAATATGATAATATTCTAGAAGAAAACTATCATAAATTTTATTTTCCTAATAGCACTACATTTCAATTCTGTGTTCATAGTGTCCACTATAGTGGACAAGCTGTAACTCAAATAATAAAAAAATATTACACATAAAATAATTTTTTTCTCGTCTAGCATGATCCTTTTAGTAGAAAATACTAAATTTAACATTGGGGATTTGCCAATTTTAGAGTATGCAACAAAGGGTTAATGACACAGTTTCTGAACAAGAACACCATCTAGTTTCATGCATTTTCGAACAAAAATAAATTAAAACTTGTCAGAAAGTTGCCCTTTTGGATTTGTGAACACACTTAAGTTTTTTTTAAGTTGAATGTGTAAAAGCCGGGGCAATTCTAGGAGTTTAGTAAGAAACCGGGACATTTAAGACAGAAATGTCCAGGCGCCTGACAGGACATTAAGACTGAAAATGGACACGGTCCTGGAAAAGCCGGTAAGCCAGGTGACATTAATACTGAACATATAGTTACAGTCGGCTCTCGTTAATTCGAAATCGGATAAATCGAATCTTCGCTTAATTCGAACTAAACATGAAGTCCCGAAATTTTCAATGGCAGAGTAACGTTAAAACTTTTCATTTATTCGAACTCATTTTCTCTTGACTTCGTTTAATTCGAACTAACGAGAATTCCATTTTTTCATTTTTCCTTACTTTCTCACGGACTTCAGATCCTTGAAATAACTTTCTTTCTTTCATTTTTGTCAGAATTGTTCTGAACTAGTATAATAATTCCATGCATTTGAAATCCGCTTTCTTAGTGCGCCCTGTCTGTCCATCAATGACACATTCGCCCTTTCTTCCATTGTGCTTTTCCTAATCCCTTCTGTAGCATTTGACCCAGTGACATTCCAAGAAATTCACTGAGTGGACATCTGTTAAAGATAGGGGAAACCTGTTTTATCACTACATTCTACTTTCATTCTGGAGATCGAATTTTTCAGTCAATGGTTTTACTTACTGCTAAATTGTTTTTTGAGAAAGTAAAAGATCTTGTTTCTTTAAAATATGGCTCCACGTGGAAGTTATAAATCGTTAACTCTAGAAGCCAAAGTGGAAATTATTAAAAAGGTAGGATGTGGCCAAATTAAGACAGAAATGGCTGCAGAATATGGAATAAAAAAGAATACGCTGTCTACTTACTTGAAAAATAAAGAATTCATCCTGAAATCAAGGGAAAAGGAAAGATTTGATAAAGGACGAAAACGTATGAGAACAGCAGCCCATGAGGATTTAGAGGAAACTTTACTGTTATGGACAAAAGATGCATTGGCAAGAAATGTACCTTTGAGTGGACCTATATTGACAGCTAAAGCGAAAGAACTTGCACTACTCATGGGTATTAAAAATTTCAATTGCAGCGAAGGATGGCTGACACGTTTTAAGCAGCGAAATAACATCGTACACAAAACTGTGTGTGGTGAAAGTGGTGCTGTAGACCTCGCTGCTTGCAATGAATTCTGCGAAAAGCTACCCGAACTTATTTCTACTTATGCAATGAAAGACGTGTTTAATGCCGATAAAACAGGGTTGTTTTATAAACTTCTTCCTAATAAGACTTTAACATTTAAAGGTGAAACGTGCACAAGTGATAAACTTAGAAAAGACAGGATAACTGTGATGGTAGGTGCCAATATGGATGGAAGTCAGAAGTTAAAATTGTTAGTTATTGGTAAATCAACTAATCCACATTGCTTCAAAGGAGTTAAAACACTGCCTGTTGATTATGTGGCAAATACCAAAGCCTGGATGACGCGTGAGATCTGCATCAGTTGGTTAAAAGAACTGGATAAAAAATTTTCTCGTGAAAACAGAAAAATTCTATTGCTGCTAGATAATGTGCAGAGTCATTGTAAACTACCAACACTGAGCTCTATAAAGATTGAATATTTACCCCCTAATACTACAGCACAACTGCAACCGATGGACCAAGGAATAATTCAAAATTTAAAAACTCATTACCGTAAAAGGGTTCTAGAACAAATTTTATTTTCGATTGACCTTAAAAAAAGCTACGACATAACATTACTCACGGCCATCAACGATTTATATGCAGCGTGGGACGCCGTACAACCTGAAACAATAGAAAAATGCTTTCGACATGCCGGATTTATTCATCCATCTAAAAAGAGTAGTTATAATGCAAATGACGAAAACGACAGACCTTTTGAAGAAATAGAATTTCCAAACTTTTCTGAAAAGTTCCAATGCGATATTATGTTCGCAGAGTATGTAGCAGCCGACAATAGTTTAGAAGTATCTGGACCCTTAACTGTGGAAGAAATTGTTGAAACAATTCACGAAAAATGCAATGAGGAGATGGAATCGGATTCTGGTGATTCTGCTACTATGTCCCAAGTGCTTTCCTTACCCACAGAAAAGTTAATTGCACAATCAATTGAGTGTTTGCGTACATTTATCCTGATGCAGCTGCCATCAGACAAAGAACTTAACTGTTTGTTACAAATAGAAAAACTGGCTAAAAAGTCAAAAATGAATAGGACTAAGCAAACAACAATTAATAATTTTTTTCATAGAGATGATAAATAAGTGTAAATAATTTCTTAAATGTTCATCTAATTTCAGGTAAGAAAATTATAGTACAATTAAAATGTAATTTTAAATGCCGTTGTTCTATAGTGTATTATTAATTTTTATGTTTTATTTATATTATTTTAATATTATTAATTATTTTATGTATTTATATCTTTTAATTTAATATTAAGTCATTCTAACGATAACATCCGAAATAAAAAAAAAAAAATACTATAACATTAATTCCTTTGTAATAGTACCCCTTTAAACATGTTTTCTCTCATACTTTCCATAATTCGAACTCTGGATAATTCGAACATTTCTTGTGGTCCCGACGAGTTCGAATTAACGAGAGCCGACTGTATTTAGATTGTATTAGGGGTATAGACCATTCGCAAAGTGGGTTTCGTTTAATATCTCTTTTAGAATACTTTTTCCTTAAATTAATAAATCAAAATTGTTAATTTTTATTATTGAATATTTCATAAATGGCAGCACCATTACATTTAATTTTAAAATAATTCAAAAAACAATGTTAAATCAAATAAAAAATATTCAAATAAAATTATTTAAATAAAATTAATAAATCCGAATATTTTTTAATTCAACTAATTCAAAATTTTAGCGAAAGTATAAATAAAACGTAAATTTTTTAAAAGCAAAAACTTCTTTAAAATATACTAAAATGTTGAAATAATTCAGGAAAAATATGTATCAATTCTCTCACTTTCCAAACACTCACTAGATGGCACCAAAAAGGGATGTTAACATTTATAAAAATTCGAAATAAGAAAGACAAAACACCCTTTCAATTCCTGAATAATGCTTAATGATAACTTCGAAAATATTGTCCACTATTATTTCAAAAAATTGCCAGTAGATGACAGCAGCAAACAAAAATATTTATTCCAGTCTCCAGATTTTTTAAAATTGAAATTCCAGATTTTCTCTATCTGAAAAAAAAAAAAAAAAAAAAAAAAAAAAAAAAAAAAAAAAAAAGAAAAAAAAAAAAAAAGAAATTTTAAAAATTACCGCTGCGAAAAAAAAAAAAAAAGGCCATCTAAAAAGGAAGCGTAATAATAATAAAAATCCGAATGTTAAAGTTCCTCCTGACAGATTCGAACCTACAATCTTCCGCGTGGAAGACGAACTCTTTACCACTATGGTAGACGGGAGTGACTGTGACTCTCTTGACAGAAAGCCCTTGTGATGTTTCCGAACGTGGCATGACAGTGGGTTTTTTCCCTTCGGCGAAATTTCCATTACCGTGTTCTGGTTAGGGACTGCGATGCGCAACACAGAACTTGGTTTCGACCAAGGCCCATAGCCTCTCGCAGTTCAAGTCGTGCATGCGCCCCCTGAGTGGTCCCGTCGGATACTAGGTCGGTGTCTTGGACACCTTTCTAGGCTGAAGCATGTACGGCGCCCCTCCTGGTGTTCCCCAACTAACCCTTTGAGTGAGGGGGTGACGAGGAGTCAGGCCGCGGACGCTGTGGTTCCGAACCGGCCACCCTAGGGTGGAAGGTGACCTGAAGCAGGGTTCCTGTCGGGGTTAATTGCTTTGGGGGCGTGAGGGTTGTGGTCCCCTTCCAAGCCTTGGTGTCATAAGTGTTTGTGTGTCTAAAAATTTGAAAATGAGTAAAAAGCAAAAAAAAATCTAGAAAATAAGGAAAATGAAAAAGTAAAAAATGTGGTAAAACCTATAAAAAGAATGATATGAAGTGTTGATGTTTGTTCAGGTGGGGCCCCTTCCTGAGTCTATGGGAGGCAAGTCTGGCCGGTGTCGACTGCAAATAGTGTGGGAGCTTGATTCATGGGCCCGCCGACTTGTAGAAGGAGAGCGTTGAATGACGCCAACCGCGCTCTAGTGGAGGACGTGAGCTCGGGAGATGTGGTGAGGTACGAAAGACCGGTGTCGACTGTGGCTGGTGAGGGTAGCATAACGACGAAGCTTAGCTAACTGGCAGGAGGTGTCTGTCGACCGGATTACCGAGCCCCCTCTCGGGTTTTCCCCCAACTTTATATTGTGATGTTTTATGTGAGTGTTGTGTTGCTTGGGAGGTGGGTTGCCAGAACTACGTCTCCGGAGTAAAAGCCAGTCCGGCGTAACTATGCGCAGACGAGACTTACTGCGTCCATCTGTCGGATGAGCAGCCTTCTTTTTCTTTCTCTCCTTGATGTCGGGTGGCACGGAGGTGCGTGCCATGTTGTGTAAACCAACTGGTTGTCTAGGTTTGGGGCTGCGATGCGGCTTGGGTCCCGGCTGGAAATCTTGGGAAGCGATGATCCGCCCGTTCCGTTCCTGTACGCCCCTAGGAAGGGTTCGACTTGTTCGATACCTGAGGGGGCACATGGTGACCTTCTCTATTAACTTGTCAGTTGGGAGACATACCTTGATATGTGCACAGCATGCCGAGTCGTAGTCTGTGTCGTAGCTCTGAACCTGGATTTGAAGATACTGAGAAGCGAACCGCCTTATTTAAGCTTTTTAGGTATCTAGGCAGAGTGCCGAACTCACTTCGGTACTTAAGGGGGCACATTGTGATCTTCTGGAGGCATAATGCCTTTAGCGTTGGTGGTAGACTGATGTACGGATGTCGATGGTATGGATGTCCAATCTTGTCTCTCTAAGCAGAGTACCTGATGCAAGTCACCTTGGGTACCTGAGAGGGTAGCCGCATCCCCTCGAGGTTTGGCTAGCGGCAAAACGCAGGATCTTTGAAGGATAGCTTGTCCATATGAAGTTGTCGATTTGACGATGTCGTTGTCAGTGGCAGATATTTTGCGTTGGTTTTGCTTTGACTGGCCACATAGGTGTTTAGGTTGTTTCGGCTCTGCCGTAAGTGTGCGTCGTCGCCCCTGGTGTAGGCGTTTTCTTGAGTATCGAACTCGCCATAACAGTCCACGGGGCGAACAAAATTAGGCCGCAGCACAGACTTTGCGAAGTTCTAGGTTGTGGTTTGGCCTTGTGTGTCCCTAACTTAGTTGTTTCGAGTGGTGGGTTGTTGTCGTAGCGACTGGGCGTCACCTGGTGCCTTGAAGGACAAGGGATCGCTATGCGATCTCCTCTGAAGGACCGCATGGATCCATTCGGATTCAGATCGAGAAACTATTAGTTTTACCACTATGCTACAGATAGTCTGCCGTATTTGCTGGAAATAGGATTATGTTTTGAAATCGAAAAAGAACTAATTCATTTATTAAAATAAAATAAAATAACTTTTTCAAAATTTTATGATTTTGGGTATGACAGGGGGATTCAGCTCTACGTAAAACAAAAATCAAGTCTGTAACTTAAATAGTTTCCGAGTACGAGCGCTGTGACTGACAGACAACTGAGCGAGACTATAAGGGTTTCGAGATGAACGAAACTCTAAAAAATGTAAAACAAAATGGTTTATCCACTACAATTTTATATTTTTAATAAACAAAAATTGCTAATTTATTATTTCGAGGTTTCATACAAAATTATATCATTATAATGCAAAATATTCAAAATTGTTTCTGCGCAACATTTCTATTCATGCATTCGTTTTATTTCGACATTCTTATCGAGTACAGAAAGAACGTAATTTCAAATATGATTTCTTCCTTTCACATGTGAATTATGTTGATACTCTCAAATCGCAAACTTTTTTTATTTTAAATGTGTCTTTTGGTAGCTTCCGTCACAAAGAGTAAGAAGCTGCCTATTGCAGCGGTCCGAGGAATAGAAATGCCGAGAAATTCACCGTTCATCATCATGGCCAAAAGAATCAAGCCGGTCAACTCGGTTTTACCCGAACTCGAACCGACATTAAGAGTTCCAAACTTTAGACCGGCATATTTCCTGAACTACAAGACGGAATGACTTCCTGTTTGAGATCCTAAAATAAAATTTATCGAATAACCCAAATATGATATCAAAATTAGGTGATAGTACTGAATGTTTTAAAGTTTGGTACAAATTGTATATGTAAATGCCCCCTAAGCAAATTTTAAGTATATCATTAATTAGTAGCCGATTGGTAACAGTCATATTTTTATACAACGATTTGAAGCAGAGTAGTATGGGGACGTTATCTCTTTTTCTTTTTAGACGATTGTACGTAAAGATTAATAATGACTGATATATCGATAATACACTGCTCATCAAAATTAAAGGATAATGAGAAAAAATATGCTCACTAAGTTAATGTTGCAACCAATGCGCAATGCTGCAGTTATTTATGTTAATTAAATACAACTGAACACAAAATTGCACTTCCGCGCACATGTCATAGCCGGAAATATGCAAATTCGGTGATTGACAATGTGGTGCGCAACGGGCGCGTGTTGGAATTCTGGTCTGTAGTGTTGTTTAAAGTGAACGTGGTGCTGAGAGTGATTAGTATTTATTAGTTATGGCTCAAAGGCATCCTTTAAGTGAGGATAAAAAATGGCGAATAATTGGTAGAATCGAGGAAGGTCAAACATAAATGGAGGTCCCCCAAGATTTCAATATTCCTCAAAGTGTCATATTAAGAGCTTGGAGCCGCTTTTTAAGCACTGGATCCATTGATAGACAGCCTGGTAAATCTGAACAAGAGCAACAACTGCATCCAAAGACAGTTTTCTACCATTGTCGGCTCGAAGAAACCGCGAAACGACTACGAGAGATTTGGTTTCAGACCTTCAGGTTGCCACAGGAACTCGAATTAACCGTTCTGCTGCTGCATGAAGACACGAGTGTGGACTGTATGCGAGAATACCAATAGTTTGTTTCTCCAGCTTCCAGAGGAGCCCGTTTAAACTGGTGCCGTCGTCATGTTCAATGGAGCAAAGAAGACTGTACACGAGTATTGTTTACTGACGAGTCCAGATACAGTCTGAACACTGGTTCTAGTTTTTTTTTTATCTAATACGAACAAGGCACACGGTACTTGCCTTCCCTTGTCCATGAAATATCCCGTCTCCGCGACCGCGGTTTAATGGTTTGGGGGGAATTATGACAAATGGCCGCACTGAGCTGCATATCTTTCAAGGAGGTTCTGTAAACGCTCGGAAATAGGTGTAGGAGATATTGGAACCCCAAGTTAGACTGTTTAGGTATGCTGTTGGCCCAGAGTTTTTGCTAATGGATGACAATACTCGGCCACATCGAGCATATGTGGTGTCAGAATACTGGTGGTGTCAGAAGATATCATTCGAATGGACTGACCACCTTACTCATTCGACTCGAACACGATTGAGTATGTGTGAGATTTCTTAGGGCGTCGACTTTCAACGCGCCAAATTCCTCCCTGGACACTCCAGGAGCTCAAAAGTGCACTTTTAAAAGAGTGACTCGCAATTCCACAAGAAATGATCAACACTTTGGTAAAGTCTATGGAATCAACACTGTAAAAAAAAACGGACTAAAAAACGGAAATACTACTAGCAATCTAGACGCCAGTACTATTTCCGTTTTTTTACGGAATTTTTACCCATAAATTACAGAAAAATTTCCGGTTTTAATAAAAACGGAAATTTTTCTGTAATTTATGGGTAAAAATTCCGTAAAAAAACGGAAATAGTACTGGCGTCTAGATTGCCAGTAGTATTTCCGTTTTTTAGTCCATTTTTTTTTACAGTGAAGATATGAGGTATACTGTGAAGTATCTATCCTAAGTGACCGTACACCATATTAAAGAAAAAAGTTTTCCATACGGGGTGACTTAATTTTTCCATCATATTCCAATTTCCATAAATTTGGTTTTAATTTCAATATTTTGAGAATAATCAACTGCCAAACAATGTAATTTATGTTAACTAATGCTTTTGTACAAATTTCTATTAATAACTTTTCATTAAGTATCAGTTACGTTTTATTTCTGTCATTATCTTTTAATTTTGATGACCAGTGTTTTTGCGTACGACGTTGTACTGCGCATTATCTGAAAAGAAAAATGTGATAAACAGTAGAAATGACAAAAAATAATAGGGCACTTTATATTTAAAACACTTTACATCGAAAAGATATTCTTGTATTCATTAAGCAGCATAATTGTTGAAGCTGCAGCAAATCAGTAAGAAAATTAATATCATTTGCAAAATTTGCGCACAAAGTATCCTGGAAAGGTCCGTAAAAAAAAAAAAAAAAAAAAAAAAAAAAAAAATTAACCTTTTCTTTCGATGTTAGATACCAACATGAAGAATTTCCAAATTAATAATCTTAAATCTTCTAACACCGCATATATGCACTTAAAAGTTAAAGAACGTTGGTTTCCTGTTTGATATCCTAAAGTAAAATTTACCAAATAATCCAAAAATGACATCAAAATTAGTTGTTAGTATTGAAAGGTTTAAAATTGGCACAACTTATATATGCAGATCCCCATCCCCTCGCCTAAGCGAATATTACGTATATGATTAATTAGTAACAGATTGGTAACAGTCATATATTTATACGACGATTTGAGTTAGAGTTAGTATTAGAGGTCTGCACGGGCCGACATTTCTAGGCCCGGGCCCGGCCCGACTGAGAGAAAAGAAAATTCAGCCCGGCCCGTAAAAAAAATTTATTGGCTCGGCCCGAGTGAATTTTTACAAAACATTGATTTTTACGTCGATTTGGTTAAAAATTTGTCTCGTACGAAGAGTTCAGGCCAAAAATATTTATCTTAACTTTTCTTTTCATGTTTATAATTTTCATTTTTATAGAAGTGCCACAGGGTGCGATAGTTATTTTTTTAATGAATCTCTATTTCTTGTATCTAAAAGTTTCAGTTATCATTAATATTGTTAATCCATATTCCATGTTCTTTTTAAGTATTAAAAATCTGAAAAATGCTATACAGTAAAATCTAAGACGGAATTGCATAGAAAAGAAAAAAAATGCGTTTTAGACGATTTCTCTTTCTTAGCAAGTGTAAATGTATTATATATTCTTTTACATAGTAGTATATTAATTTGGCATGGACCAACACGTGTTTCAGTTTAAAACAAGATTCTGTCATAGGCAGGTTCTTTTTCACACGTTTTACTATATTTTAATTTAACTATATTTTAATAAGCGTAGAAATCTACTATTCTTTAAAAAGGATGAATATGAATGCTTAGTTGTAGAATAATGGCGATTTAAAAATGTATGCATTTTTTTTTAATTGTGTCAAGCCTAATTTTACTGACCTTTGAACGGACTAGGCCACGCCGAGACAATGATTTTCATACGGACTGGTTCAAAACTAGGAATGAAAATTTTTGGCCGTGAAGATTAGGAATGAAACCAGTACCGGCTCTGTGCAGAGAAATAAGTTAGGCCCGGCCCGGCCCGAACCATCAGTAAAAAATTAAGACCCGAGACCGATCCGGCCCGTAAAGAGTAGTGACTAGGCCCGGCCCGGTCCAGCCCGAGTGCCGGGAAGGAAAATAGGCCCGAGCCCGGCCCGTGCAGATCTCTAGCTTAGTATGGGGACGTTATCTCTTTTTCTTTTTAAAAGATTGTGTGTAAAAATTAATAATGACTGATAGATCGATAATATTTGCGTATGATTTTGTGCTACGCATTAACTGAAACGAAAAGCTAACAAACATTAAGATGTGATAAACAGTAGAAATGACAAAAAATAATTGGGCACTTTATATTTAAAACTATTTGTATCGATAAAATATTTTTGTGCCCATTAAGCAGCGTTAGTTGCTGAAGCTGTAGCAAATCAGTAAGAAGAATAGCGTCATTTGCAAAGTTGCGCACAAAGTATACTGGAAAAGCTCATGATAAAAAAAAAAAAAAAAAAAAAAAAAAAAATATATATATATATATATATATATATATATATATATATATATATATATATACTTATCTTTTCTATCCATGTTAGTAGATTCCAACATGAAGAATTTCCAAATTAATAATCTTAAATCTTCTAACACCGCGTATATGCACTTAAGAGTTAGAGAACGTTGGCGCCAAAATAAATATCTCAGGTTGGATATGTCTCTTTTAAGGTTCCCGAAAGAACGAGTTTCAATTTCGTTCAGATAAAGTCTGTTGATACTTAACCTGTTGAAGAGATGGAAAATGTGTTTCTTTGTTTCGAATTAAATTTTGGCGTTTGGAATTGTCTATTTTCCTAAATATTTTATTTAAACGAATTTAATAAAATTTTACCCCTGAGAATTCATTTCACAAAACTCAGGAAACTCTAATTCAATTTCGGAATTTTCAAACGTCTATTTGTAAAGCTCAATTAACGCACGTTTCATTCCACAGTCTTTTGTATCTGTTAATTGCTTCTGGTTTCACTTGTTGTGTTCCGATTTAGTTGATATAATTAGTTTTACAAACGAGTTTTGATTTCAGTCGGATAAATCGTGTCAATACGGCTGAAGATATAAAATGTACGTATTTTCTGGGTTTTGAATTAAATGTTTGTATTTGTAATTGACTCTTCCTTCTAAATATTTTATTTAAAGGATTTTATTTTTCCCTAGGGATTCATTTCATGAAGTTTAGACAACTCGAATTCAAGTTCGAAATTTTCAAACGATTATTTTCATTGCTCAATTAACGCAAGTTTCAATCCACAGATTTTCGTTTCTTTTAATTGCTTCCTGATATCGATTTCTCGGTTACCCCTGTTTTAGTTTACATAAATAGTTTTGTGAACGATTTTAGGTACATTTCGTAAAAAAATACTACCTATTTCATTCTCCCCTATGTTGGAATTTCTGAAGCATTTTTGCAGATCTCACGTCGATCATGACCTCTAGAACCCAAAATCGGCACAAGTTCAAAACTTTATATATATATATACACACAATAACTTCCATAATTCTGCACAAATCTTTTCCAAACATAAAATCAAGAAAATTTCGGTAAGTAGAAAAAGGTAGAAAATTTCGGTCAAGTTCGTTAATGAGCAAAATCGCACCAAGGGGGTGGAAATAGCGAGGGATTTTGTGAAAACCGAAAAAAAAAACACGTAACTTCTTAATTATAATACATATAAAACCAGTTTAAAGTTATTATTACTTCTAGGAAAAGGGTCAAAAATTTATGTATTACATATTTTTGTTAAAATTAAAAATGGGCTCAAGGGGCGAAAAAAAAATAGGGTTTTAGGGAGAAAAAAATTTATAACTTCGTCAATTCTCAAGATATCAAATTCGCTTAAACTTATTGTAAATCTTCTTAATACTATCTACAACTTTTATATTGACAAGTTTTTCATAGGACCAACTCTTAGAGTAAAAACAAATTAAAAACTACAAAAAAGGGGGAAAGGTTCAAGAAGAAAAAAATTCATAACTTCGTCAATTAATAAGATATTAAATCCGTTTGAATTTATTATGCATCTTCTTAATATTATCTAAAACTCTTATACTGACAAGTTTTTTATAGGTCCTACTACAGCAAAAATAAATTAAACAAAAATAGAGTTTGAAAAAAAAATTATCGTATTAACATGATTCTGATAAAACCAGGTCTTGCAGAAAAGTGAAATTAAAAACTCGTCAAAAGTGGCCTGATAAAATTATTAAACTGGGTTTATTTCTAATCGTGATTTAGTATTTCTTGGTGAAATTAGTACTTTACTTCGAAATCTACCTCCGCCTGTAGACCGAGCTGGCAGGGATTTTTTTAATTATAAAGAAGAATTTTTAATAATGTTCCATATTTTTTAATTTATTTACTTTTTTAATTTCTGAAACAAAACCCTTTTCCTGTTGCAATTTCTTACATGATGAAAATCTATACATTCCTGTATAAAAGTTTATGAGGAGCTAATTTTTTATTCTTCACTTAGCAATATCTCCTCTGATGAAACAATTTTTATGGGTGAAAACAACCTAAGGGTACATTTAAAATTGACTATCTTGAACAAATTCAGCTCCAAAACTTTTTGAAATATCAACATTAGATACTATACTGTAAAAAAAAAAAAAAAAAAAAAAAAAAAAAAAAAAAAAAAAGATGTAATTCTACAGATGTAAAGTTACAAAAACATGTATGCTTACTAAAATTTTATGTGTACACTGTACAAAAAAGATGCAAATCTAAAAAAAGTAATTTTTGTAAAGCTACAGAAATCTGTAACTTTACAAAAGGATCTACTAAAATTACAGAAATCTTACTAAAATTTTATCTGTAACTCGGGGATAATTAAAAATTTCTAGGCATCTCAGTTCCTAAAAATTTCTTAGTAATCTTACAGATTTTTTTTATTTGCGTTGCAAAAGTGTATCTGTTACATGATTTTTTTTTTTTTTTTCCCGTTACATAAAAAATTCTAGGCATCCCAGTTTCCTAGAAAATTCTTAGTAACTTTATAGATTTTTTTTTTTTTTTTTTGCAGCGTACCAACATTATAAACAAATAAATCCCCACACGGACATCATAGAAGGAAATAGGTTAATAGGAATTTTTTGTGTTTCAAGTGCAGGCCCTATACACAGTGTATAAATATGCATTACGACATATTTTAAAATTTTAAATCAAATTATATACCACGACCAACTGCCAATAGTTGGGCGTTACGATGGAGAAAAAAAACTGCTACTTAAAATTGATGAAAATCAGAATCCAAAAATGCTTTCGTATTGTACGTCATAGAGAAATCTTCAATCAATCTAAAATTTTTCGAGCTGGTCTTAATGAGACTTTTATTCCATTACAAAATGTATCAATGCTATTAAATTCAATGAAAAATGTGAGGATTCACGACAGTTTGTCAAGACTTTTGTTTCAAACTGATATAAATTGGCAGGGAAAAACAAAAATCTTCTAGATATAAAGGAGAAAACGTATGACTTCGTTGTATTTATGTAGTTATGTTAAAAACATTTTTGGGGGGTGGGGGTGGGGGATTACCTTTTGGATAACCTAAAAAAGGGCAAATTGACTCGTCATTGTTAATGCACTTTTCAAATTTATTGTTAATACACTTTTCAAATTCATTGTTAATGCACTTTTCAAATTCTTTCTTAATGCACTTTTCAAATTCATTGTTAATGCACTTTTAGTGTTCACTTCCTTTATGTGAATAAATGTTCATTTAAAAATTATATATAAATAATATGTTTCAAATGAGGGGAAGGGGGGGGGGGAGCATAATTTTAGAGATTCTTAGGCCGCCGAACTTCTTAGGCTTAGATTGCCTTAAACCGCTAAAAGAAATCTAAAATTCCTCTATATCTTGAAAATTAATTATTCGAATGAGCTGTAAATTTTCACTCTCATGTTTTTGAAAATTTTGGTCCGCTTTATGGAAAACTAATGAAGATTATAACTCATAGTTTTTAATATGAATTTCTTAATAATTTTCATAATTAAAAATTTGTCTTTGAATCGAAAAAATTCCTGGAATATGTCGGGATCTATTCATTCTATTAAAAGAAAAAAAGCAACTGGATGGTTGTTAGAAAGATATAAGTTCAAGGTCGTCACGTGCATTTAACATTAACATATTCAAGTTTCTCAAATGTGACATTTGTAACTCTAAGGAGATTCAAATATATATATATATTCCGCGGGCTGTTTTGATCCAAAGAACTAAAAAATTTTTAAAAATTCAAAAGTCATTATTACCTTTTCAAAAATTCAAGTTATTACAATTTTCAATGCGTAGACGATCCCTTTTCAATTATTGCATCCAAATTCGGAAATTATACAGGATTATCTGTAGATAAGTAACTCTGGAATCTCTCTGTGATAATTTGATTATAAAATAGTATGGCAGGTTGCGTGTGTGTTGGGGGGAGGGGGTCCCACTTTCCTTTCTTTTGAAGGGCTATACAAATGAGTGTATTTATTATAAATTCTGCTAATGAGCGATTTTCCTCATGTAAATTATCATAAGCTAAAAATCTATAGATTCCTGTATTAAATATTATTTTTTTAAAAAACTGTGTTTATTCTGAGACAACTACTAAGATTTTACTGGCTCAGCTTGTATTTTATAAATCAGTAAGTAGACTATTTCTAATTGCTAAAAGGTGTAAGATTAAAACTTTAAAAACAGTAAAAATAGTTTTATTTGACTGTTTACATGTTTCAACTCCAGCCGAGGCATTTTCAAAAAAATAAAAATAAATAAAAAATCCACCTGCATAGAGCTATAAAATATTAAATATTTACTCTCTTTTTTTTTCTTTTGAAAAAATAACTCGGCTAGAGTCGAAACATATAAAAAGTCAAATAAAACTATTTTTACTGTTTTTAAAGTTTTAATCTTACACCTTTTAGCAATTAGAAATAGTATATTATTACAAAGTGTTAATTTGTTATATATACAGTCAATGGCGCCAGCTTATATGGGCCCATAGGGCACGAGCCCACCCAGTTTCAATTGATTTAATTCGTAATTATTTTATTTAATCGCTAAAATGAAATTTGGTTTTATTAAAGTTCTTTTTTTTTTTTTGAAAAATAGTAAGGACATCATCAATTAGACTTACAGGAGCCCTGAAACCCCTTCAGAGGATGTATAGTTAAATTCTCACGAAAACAAAATTCCTGCCTATTTTGCCATCTGTTTTGATGCATTGATTTGATAAAGCACTTAGGTGACTAAAGTGTATGCTATACGTTTAGTTTCCACGCTTTCAATAGTTAGCAATTCCAATTATTTTAAAATAATTATTAATGTATTTATAAGGAATAACTTATAAGAATATAATTTAATATAATTATTTATAAAAAATATAATTAAATTATAATAATTTAAATATTTGTTAGGAAAAACATCATTTATTTTCGAAGTATTATCTTTACTCATTCGCTTCCCCCCTCTCTCTCTCCACACACACAGACACACTAAAACAAAAAAGATTATGTATGTGTTATTGTACTCAAAAACTTTTGAGCACACCCAATATTTTTGAAAAGTTGACGCTACTGATTACAGTAAGTAAACATAGTTTAAAATTGCAAATACGATGAAAGTAGTAAATTTTTCAGTACGATGTGATAAATTATTAATGAGACAAAAGTGATAATTTCTTTTCTAACCCTTTAACAAAGAATAGAAGCACATACTAAACAAACTCGTAATTGGCTTGTTCGCAATGACCACATATTTCCTTAAAAAGCATACCTCGCAACGATTGTGTAATAAAGCTTTGAGATATTTACGAGAATAACAAATCAGTGTATTTATTATTACTTCTTCTAATGTGCGAGCTTGCCAGAGTCCATCCTAATAACTTGATGAACAAGAATGTAACATCGTAACAAAAATTCCCATGATGATCACGTCACCTTAAAATACGACTGAACTGACACTGTCCTTCTGGCAGAGAACACAACTGAAATTTATCCTCTGTCCTCTCTTGGTGGGCAAACGCTGATTTTTTCTGTGCCTGGAGGCTCCTCTATGATTTAGAGATGACGATACTATCGAATTAGTGGAGGATGATTATCACAATAGCAGAAACATTGTCGTAAATTGAATCAACAGATATTATAGGATTTGAAAAGAAAAAAAGGGGAGAGAGGGAGGATTCGACACAAAAGACTGACAGATCAAATCTCGTTCATGCAAGACGTGGAGATATGACATCAAAACCAAGAAAAAGATGATAGTGATAAAAAAATGTCATATTTAAGTCTAAGTCTTGTTGAAAGCAATGGAGAAAATTGGATCCGAGTATCTCTTGATTTAAAGAAACATTATATTATAACGTTCTAAATGCTGTTATCTTTTCAATTTACGTTATTGCTTTCAATATTATGCTTTAGTGTTCAATTCTGTAGAGAATTTTTATTTAAATATCAAATATTTTGTTATGCTTTAATTATCCAATTAGTGTAGGATGATTACCACAAAACCGGAAATATTGTCGTAAATTGAATCAACAGATATTACAGGATTTTAAAATAAAAAGAGGGGGGAGAGGAAGGATTTCGCACAAAAGACTGACAGATCAAATCTTCTTCATACAAGACGTGCAGATATGACATCAAAAAAAAAAAAAAAAAAAAAAAAAGAGGATGATAGTGATTAAAAAAATGTCATATTTAAGTCAAAATCTTACTGAAAGCAATGGGAAAAATTGTATCCGAGTGTCTCTTGATTTAAAGAAGCATTATATTACAACGTTCTAAATGCAGTGAATTTTTCAATTTATGTTATTGCTTTCAATATTATGCTTTAGTGTTAAATTCTGCAGAGAATTTTTATTTAAATATCAAATATTTTATGAGGCTTTAACTATCGAATTAGTGGAGGATTATTATCACAATACTAGAAATATTTTCGTAAATTGAATCAACAAAGCTTACAGGGTTTGAAAAGAGAAAGGGCCGGGAGAGAGAAGATTTGACACAAAAGGCTAGCAGGTTAAATCTTCTTCATACAAGACGCGGAGATATGACATAAAAAAAAAAAAAAAAAAAAAAAAAAAAAGAGAGATGATAGTGATTAAAAAAATGTCATATTTAAGTCTAAATCTTGCTGAAGACAGTGGGGAAAATTGGATCCAAGTGTCTCTTGATTTAAATAAGCATTATATTACAACGCTCTAAATGCTGTGATCTTTTAAATTTACGTTATTACTTTCAATGTTATGCTTTAGTGTTAAATTCTGCAGAGGATTTTTTATTTAAATATTAAATATTTTATTATGCTTTAACTATCGAATTAGTAGAGGATGATTATCACAATAGCAGAAACATTGTCGTAAATTGAATCAACAGATATTATAGGATTTGAAAAGTAAAAGATTGGGGAGAGGAAGGATTCGACACAAAAGACTGACAGATCAAATCTTCTTCGTGCAAGACGTGGAGATATGACATCAAAATCAAGAAAAAGGTGATAAAGATTAAAAAAATGTCATATTTAAGTCTAAGTCTTGTTGAAAGCAATGGAGAAGATTGTATCCGAGTGTTTCTTGATTTAAAGAAACATTGTACTACAACGTTCTGAATGCAGTGAATTTTCCAATTTACGTTATTACTTTCAATATTATGCATTAATGTTTCATATTGCAGAGAATTTTCATTTAAACCGCGAATATTTTATTGTGCTTTAACTATCGAATTAGGGGAGGATGATCATCACAATACTAGAAATATTGTCGTATAAGTTTAAACAACAGAGTTTACAGGGTTTGAAAAGAGAAGGCTTGGGGAGTGGGAAGTTTTGACAAAAAAACCGGCTGGTCAAATCTTCTTCATGCAAGATATGGAAATATGATATCAAAAACAAAATAAAGATGGTAGTTTTTTTTCTTTTGTCATGCTTAAGTCTGAGTCTTTTTTGTTGATAGCAATGGGGAAAATTGAATTCGAGTTTTTTTTTTTTTTTTTTTTTTTTTTTTTTACTATTTAAGAAGCATTATATAATGCTCTGAATGCCGATAATTTCTAATTTTTCTCCATGTAATATTACGTTTTAACGTTTCATACTGCAAACAATTTTCGTCTAAACATCAAAATTTTTATTATGATTTAACTAACAATTTAGAGGGGGATAATTATCTCAATACCATAAACATTGTCTTAAATTAAATCAACAGATATTCTAGCATTTGAAAAGGAAAAAAAAAGGGGGGGGGAGTCGACACAAAAGACAAACATGTCAAATATTCTTCATGCAAGACGCGGAGTTGTGACATAAAAACCAAAACAACAATGGCAATAATTTTAAAAAAATCCCTGCCGGCTCGGGCCTACAGGCGGAGGTAGATTTCGAAGTTAAGTACTAAATTCACGAACAAAACTTAAATCAAGATTAGAGATAAACCCAGTTCCTCCACTAAGAATGAGCTCTAACAATATCTAAAGCTTCTAAACATTTTGTGAAAATTCTAATATACACGAATACACACACGCATGTATATGGAATAGGTTTAAAAAATAGCTAAAGCAAATTCAGAGAACCTCAAAGTGTTAAAATAAGTTAATATTTCCATAATCGTGTTTTTATCATGTTTTAATACGTTTTCTCAAACTCGTATGACGTTACATATTCACCAATTATGTCCATTTTATTTCTAATATGACGTAATATATATATATTTTTTTTTAATTCGCCAAACTATTTATTTCATTTTGAGTTTTCATGCGGAAATCTTGCTCTAGAAAACTTATGACGTAATATTCAATTTGCTTTCAATTCGTCAAACTATTTATTTAATTTAATTTTTCACGTGAACTTGCAATAGAAAAGCAATTGTTGTGGTGAGAATTTTATTGCTTTTTTTTTAATTGTTGGCAACTGTTATAATGAAAAATATTTATTAGGTAGATTTCGTAAGAAATACTACCTATTGCAGTCGTTACCATGGTGCAACTTTTGAAAAATTCCTTCATAACTTTTCATTTTATGACCCCAGGAACTCAAAACCACCCCCACTTAAAAAGTTTATATATATATATATATATATATATATGTATGTATGTATGTATGTACTAAATTTTGTCCGCACGATAAAAGTCGCAATTATGCACGGATCTTCTTCAAACTCGCCAACATCTTTGATATGGTTAATATCTCGGCGGGGATTGAAAATGGGGAAAATTGGCCCAATGGAATGGAAATGGGGAGGGCTCAAAATTTTGAATACCGTCTTAACATGATTCTGATAAAACCAGCTCTTACACAACAATGACAGGAAAAAATAAATATTTTTCGTTATAGCAGTTGCCAACAATTAAAAAAAAAGCAATAAAATTCTCACCACAACAATTGCTTTTCTATTGCAAGATTTCACGCGAAAAATTTAATTAAATAAACAGTTTGACGAATTGAAAACAAATTGAATATTACGTCATAAGTTTTCTAGAGCAAGATTTCTGCATGAAAACTCAAAATGAAATAAATAGTTTGACGAATTAAAAATATATATATATTGCGTCATATTGGAAATATAATGGACCTCAGCAGGTGAATATGTAACGCCATGTGAGTTTGAGGAAACTTATTAAAACATAATAAAAACCCGACTATTGAAATATTAACATATTTTAACACTTTGAGGTTCTCTGAATTTGCTTTAGCCATTTTTAAACCCATTCCATATACATGTGTGTGTGTATTCGTGTATATTAGAATTTTCACAAAATGTTTAGCTCCCTTAGAGCTCATTCTTAGTGAAGAAACTGGGTTTATCTCTAATCTTGATTTAAGTTTTGTTGGTGAATTTAGTACTTAACTTCGAAATCTACCTCCGCCTGTAGGCCCGAGTCGGCAGGGATTTTTTTTTTCCTGTCATTGTTGTGTAACAGCTGGTTTTATCATAATCTTGTTCAGACAGTATTCAAAATTTTGAACACTCCCCATTTCCATTTCCTTGGACCGATTTTGCCCATTTTCAATCCCCGCCGAGATATTAGCCATCTCAAAGTTGTTGGCGAGTTTGAAGACGATCCGTGCATAATTGCAACTTTTATCGTGCGGACAAAATTTAGTACATACACACATATATATATATATAAACTTTTTAGGTGGGGGTGGTTTTGGATTCCTGGGGTCCTATAATGAAAAGTTATGAAGGAATTTTTCAAAAGTCACACCGCGGTAACGACTGCAATAGGTAGTATTTCTTACAAAATCTACCTAATATGTCTAATTGAAAACAGCGGAAAAAATTCGATTATTGTATGGTTGGTTTAGTTTTTAGTTCATGTTACTGCCTGTAATCTTACGTTTTAATGTTTTCTATTGCTGAGATATGTTGAGTAAATATTTAATATTTTATATCATTACACAGAAGATTTGACTGTAAATCTTGATATCTAATAAATCTTGGAGACTTTCCATAGTACTACAAAAATGCAAAGCATTATTCACAATTTTTTATAATCGTTTATTATTTTCTCAAAAAAAAAAATATATATATATATATGTCTACCCTATATATATAAAATCCTAATGAAACGAATTTATGAAACGAATATGTGAAACGCCTGAAATTTAACGATTCTTTGAATCGACTGATCAAACAACTGATTATGTTTCACGGTGATTTCTCCTAAAAAAAGGAATACTCTGCGATGAAATTAACACCAAAAATCAATATTGATCTGCAGATTTCAAAACTGGTATTAGAATTTTTAAATTCGAATTAGTTTTCGAAATATTAATTTTTTTCTAATTTTATATACATTTTTCTAATGATGGCAACTCAAATTTTAATCAAACAGATATTTTTTTTTTCAGATTTTAGAAAAGGTTACTATTTTAAACTAATTTGGCGAGAAGTTTGGCCTCCCTTAAATGTATGCTAAGAAATGCATCATGTTACTTTTATTCATAATTCAATTTGCATTTCATTATCATTTTATTTAATACAAACAGAAACATTTAAAATAAATGGCTTTCACTTCTTTATTTTTTTTTAAACGAAATGAAAAGAAAACTATTAGGCACAGATGTCATATACGCACCGGGGTGCCAAATTGGCGCAAAAATGGCATTATTTTGGTTGCCATGGTAACCCGGCTATTGTTGTTTATTTAAGTGTTATTGTGTTTATTTACTTTATTTTCTTTTTTTTAATTACATAAATTGTTTTGTTCTATAGTTAATTTTTTTTTTGGTTATTTTCCTTTAAAAATAAAAAATAATAGAAAATAATTTAAAAAATACGGCACTACTGAGTTATTCCATCGACCCATTTCGCCAAATTATATAAATCGCCAAATTATACAAATTTACATAATTTTTATTTTAAATAACGAAAGAACAAAGAAAATAGTATAACATTAATAAATATACAAATAAAACGTCGAAATAAAAATCATTTGATGACGTAAAGACGCGTAACTAGCTTAAAGTCAAGTGAATGGGACATTTATCAACCATTATTGGCATTTAATCTTATAGTTTGGTGATAGATTTTTGGTCGACGGGATAACTAAGTAGTACCAAAAATACATATGTAACTGGTATTCAAAAACGAGGATTTCGCCAAATTCTCGTAAAAAAATCACGCCAAACCCGGTGCGTATATGGCATCTGGCCAAATATTAAATGATGTAACAAACGATGACATTTAATTTCAACTTCAAAGCAATGTTATAATTTACCACTCGAAAAATAAAAAAAAACTGCTGTCTGGCGAGTTGAAAAATAGTTATTGGCGAGATTTGCACCCGGCTAGCGTAACAGTACCAAGAATTCTTTGCGACAATGCTTTTATGTAGTATTATTCGAAAAAAAATTGATTTTTTTTAATCGAAATGGAAATCTTTCGGCACAGATGCCACATACGGTCCCATATTGGCGCTATTTTTTTCTGGCGCAAATGTCATATACGCAACGGGTACTTAACTGGCGCCATAGTATCGTTATTTTGCTTGATTTGATAAGCCGGATGTTGTTGTTTATGCTGTTGATCTTTTCCCCAGAAAAAAATCGCGCCAATATGGGGCCGTATATGATATCTGGGCCAAACTTTCATATGAAAAGCGAAGGGATCAGAGCGTATTTATTTATGGCAGTTATATGACTTAGACTATTATAATATAGATGAAATGATGGCGATAGAATAATGTTTGGCGACTTATCACCTGTACCTGGCTAATATTCAAGTACCAAATTGGCACCAGGAATATAAAAAGCGAAGTGGTTTGCCCGGAACTCTTGATGATAGTCACATAACTTTGGCTATTGTTATAGAAATTGTTTTAAAATATCGGGAGACAAAGACTCTGCACACTTAATTCCTTTTATTTTTAGCTTCTTTTCAAACGTTTAACTGATCCCCTTTAATCAAACACGAAAACAGCCATTGGATGTCTTAACAGCAATTGATTCGGCCTTAAATTTTTGAAATCAAAGGAAATTGAATGGAAACCCGTTTACATGGAGATCTGCACAGCTTTTTTCAGTATAATTCAATCTTCTATAATATCTTTAAAACCGATCAGATTAGCGTGTTTTTAGATTCTGCGGTGTCTGGACGGGGGTTGGCGAGCGTAGCTTGCAGGGGGCAGAGCCCCCTAGTATATATATATATATATATACTAACAATAACATAAGCAATTAAATCCATTACGATCCTTCATTAATTTTTCCAAATTAAAAAAAAAATTCAAAAAATAATAACAGCAATAACTCAATCTTGTATAATCCTGTACAATTATTCTAGTTGAAAAAAGGCCAAAAAGAAAAATGACACAAACAATAAAAAGTACGAATAGTAAAGCAAACATCAATCGTCGGTTCTCCCTTGATGGACGAAAGCTGATTTTTTCTGTGCCTGAAGGCTCCTCCATGATTAAGAGAAGATGATGCTATCGAATTAGCGGAGATGATTTTCACAATACCAGAAACATTGTAATAAATTGAATCAACAGGGATTATAAGGATTTGAAAAGAAAAGGGGTAGGCAGAGGGAGGATTCGGCACAAAAGACTGACATGTCAAATCTTCTGCATGTAAGACATGGGGATATGACATCAAAACCAAAACAATGATGATAATAATTTTAAAATATGTCATACTTAAGCCTAAGTCTTGTTGAAAGTAATAAGAAAAATTGGATTCGAGTGTTATCTGTTCTTTTTTTATTTATTTAAAGAAGCATCATATAATGTTCTGAATGCAGAAAATTTCTCAATTTACGTTATATTATGTTTTATTGTTTTATACTGCGGGGGATTTTTGCTTAAATGTCTAATATTTTATTCTATATAAACTATATTTATTCTATATCTAAAAAGGTATAAGGAGTTTTCATAATATCGTAACAACATGAAAAGTGTAATATTTAAATCTGCTTTCATTTTTCACTAATTTCGCCCTATGAAATTGAATGTAAAAAAGAGTAATAGGTATAACCGATTTATTCCGCTGATATCTTTGACTATTCTTTCTCAATTAAAAACAGAGTAATATAAATAGCTCAACTTTGTACAATCTCTTACAATTTTTTAGCTGAGAAAAAAGCCAATGAGAATAACACAAAGAATTTAAATGTCGCAATAGTAAAATATACATCAGTTTATTATTTTGTCAATACTAAATATGTGTATTTTAAAATTTATTTGCAATACTAAAAGTTGGATTACCTCTTTTAAGTAAGTAATAATTAATTAAATTTAATTAATGTAGGTATAAACAAATCAAATACAGGTTCTACAGTTCATTTTTTATTATTATTGTGGGGGGGGGGGGGGGCTTTATCGTAGTTAAATAAAAGTTCATGTTTTTATTTTACTTTATCGTTATACTTAAATTGCACTTTAATTTTTCTTTTTATTGTACTGTTATCACTTAATTCATTAACTGCAAGGAATGATTAACCTTATTTTAAATTTTCTTACCCATACCAAACCAAGAAACTTCAAAAGTTTTCTATTAGTTAATATTATTAAGATACAAATTAAATATATGTCTATTGAGAAACTTTTGTAACGGATTTCTTTTACATTTTTGAATGATGAAGGAATAATTTGTTTTCTGCAGAAAGTCATTAGGTGAAGAAGTTTAGAATTCCTGGGAAAATTATTTTTCATGCTGCTTCTTTCTGTTATGTTATAGTAATAAGTATTCAAAACACATTTGTTTGATTTTGAAGCATTTTAACAAATTTTATGTATAAAATTTAAATTATGAATATGGGGAAAAAATCTATGAAAATTTTAACAGAAGTCAATTTCTAGAAATTTTCATTATGTGTAAGCAAATTTTCAGTTCATTCCCCCCAAGTAGTTTTTGGATCTATTCTTAAAAATTCACCAACATTACAGTTTGAGAGACAGTATAGTCATTAAAATTGATCACGTTCTCGTTTTCTCCCTCTTAACCATTGTCATTCGTACACTGTCATTTTTCAGGCTATAATAACTTAATAGTGAAATAATGTACTGACTTCAAATTTTTGAACTTTACAGCCTTTAATAGTATTGTTAAATTTTAGTAGTAAATCACTACTAAGATATTAGCAGTTTACTGTATTATAGAAATTCAAATCGAGAAGTGATATGTTACAAAAGTAAAGTGATTTTGGGGATTTCATATGTTTTATTTGAATATTGATGCAAATGCGAAACATAAAGTTTGATGCAATGTGTCACTGTTCCAACCTTTTGAAATATTGAATTCATTTTTTTTTATCAATAATCTTTCGTTATTTTCGAAGATATAGAAAATTTGAAAAGATCCAGCAGTAATACACGAATACAACTGAATTTTACGTTATCCACATTATAAAACTATGTTCATAATTTCGTACATAATGTGATTTGTTTCACCCATTTTATAAAAAATCATCTTCATTTATTGCATTTGTACACTAAAAAATCTTTAAATAGTTACCGTATTTCCTATTATAGAGCTTTATTTATCAATGGCGGCATGGCAATATGTCCATTGTTGTGATTGTTTACATCCAGCATAATAAACATTGATGCTGTTTTCAAAATAGCTTTATTGTTGCTTTCTTATTTATTATTTAAAAAAATTAAGCAAATCCAGAATGCCCCTAGCAATTCGATTTTTTTACTATTCACTTTATCAATAACCTTTCGGTATTTTCAAAGATATGTAAACTTGAAAAAGATCTAGAGATAACACACGACTAGAAGTGAAGTGACTGAATTGTCGGCTACTACAAGGCTTTGCCCTGATATCAAGAGACACTATAAACAAGTGGTATTCAAACAAAGTTTTTTTAATCATGAAGTAGCCAAGACAAAGTTTTTTAATCATAATTTTATTTTTTCCCTAGAGGTATAGACTCATTGTTAACAAAAAAAAAGACAATGCTCTTCCTCAAAAGCCATTTTGCCTGTCTTTTTAGTTATTTAATTATTTTAGGGTTAAAAATATTAACCTTAAGTTGTTAGTTTCTTTAAACTTTTTTACTGCAATAACTCCTATTTAAAAAAAAAAATCACATGACTATGATAAATGTCATTTCAAGCATATGAATTTATGTAACAGAAATTTGAGAAGAAAAACTATGTTAAGAGTTGCTGTTTTGATTGACAGTAAAGTTAGTTTCTGAAATTAATTTTTTCCTTCAAGTTCTATAAATTTTCTTACCCTAAAATAGCTTTATGTGTATAGTGTGCATTTAGTTTGATTATAAAGCTACTTTTATATCAATAGCTTCAAAAAGCATACTTAGTTAAGGTGTTGTAGAAATGCAACAATGTACAGGATGTTTGCTAAAAATATTATTTTTAAGTCATTAGACTGATTGTATTCGTTGAATTTCATCCAAATCGTGATCATAAAGCAGCAAAGAAATACACTGTATTACTCTAAAAATAAATGCATTTGGCGCAATAGACAATATTATATCTAGAATCGTTTTACCTTATCTTCATCCCTTCAACAAAATTTATCCTCATAGTTCGCCATTGGATTACTTTGCATATCCCACCCGATGACTTAAAAAATATCCAATAATGAATAATATATTTTACGTAATTATAAGAAAAAATTAAATAGTTTGAAAAGAAAATCCAATAATGAATAATATATTTTACCTAATTATAAGCAAAACTTAAATAGCTTGAAAAAATCTAATTATGAATAACATATTTTACAAAATTATAAGCGAAACTGAAATAGCTTAAAAAATTTAATATGAATAATATATATTTTTTACGAATTATAAGCAAAACATAAATAGCTTGAAAAGTACAAAATTATTTCAATGCTTTTCCACAAGATTCATGTGTTAAAAAATTTAATAATTCAAATGCATATTCAAATATGGTTGCAGTTAATATTATAAATTGTAGCTCTTTTTCGCATCTTTGCATAAGAATTTAATTTTCAAAAAACTGATGTCTGTTAGATAATGTTATTAAAAATAACTAAATTATGGTAGCAACATATTCAAAAATTTTAATTTTGAACAAGATACTAAGTCCTCCTCGCCCCCCCCCCCCCCCCAAAAAAAAAAAAAAAAAAAAAGTTTCTTCATATTGCTTGATAAGGCATTTCTCCATTTTTGCGTCATTCAATACTGTTTGCATTTTATATTATTTGCAAATTTGAAAGGTGTTCATATTGTATAAAAACTTAACCTCTTGTTCCAAAGCATATACCGGGTGAGACAGAAGTTCATTAAAACTTTAAAAACTCATAAAAAAGGAAGAAATTATGATAAAAAACTGCGCTTTGCAAGAAAGGGCTCACAAGGTAGTAGGATTGTTTTTTAGCAGCAGAAAAAAAAAATAGTAAAAAAAATCACATGTAGAGGACACTGATGAACCGAAACACAATGAACAGGACAACAATACGCTTCATTCATTTGTTCTTCCAATAACAAATGTTCAACATGACCTTCGAAGCATTCTACGACGCAACTGTTGTCCTGTTAATTCAACACGTCCTCTTATAGGACGTGTTGAATGTCTTGTAGGACGTGTTGGTTCATTGCGTTTCGAGTCGTCAGCGCCCTCTACATGGGATTCTTTAACTTTTTTTTTTTTTTTTGCTGCTAAAAAAAATCCGACTATCATGTGAGCCCCTTCTTGCAAACCGCACTCTTTTATCATAATTTCCTTTTTTACGAAGTTTTAACGAACTTTTGGCTCAGCCGGTGTATCTTGAACATGCTGCTACCATAAAAATATTCGCTACCCTTAAAGAGAATTTTGAAAACTAAAATCTCCATGCAACGATGAAAACGAAGTTACAATTTATTGAATGCAACCATATTTTAACGTACATTAGAAATGTTGTATTTTTTCGTCAACATGGATTGTGGGAAAAATGCGTGATATTTACTTTTTCAACATGTTTTTCGTAACATTATTTTATTTAAAAATAAAATTCTGTGTAAGATATCCTCTGTAACATCAAAACATTTGAAGTAATTATTTGTGAATACATTTTACTCAGCTGAAGTGAGAAATACAGGAAATTAAGGGTGTATTTCGAAAAAATATTTTTTCACCCTCAACAGCTCGAAAATTTCTGAGACATTTTCAGACTCAATTTTAAAAGTATAAACATGTAACTTGATGAGGTGATTTTTGAAGAGATGTACAAGAGGCCGTGTGATTTCATTTTTCGCTCAATTAATTAGAATTTGAGTTTTAAACAATTATTTTCTCAGTATGAATTTTTTTTTCATTCCCAGATCTCCCGCTTCGGAAAAATCGGTTCAAAACGCCAAATTTATCAGTAGTTTTTACAATATTTTCTGCATTTATCAAAAAATCGAGAAGCATGGCACATTATGTAGTTTCTACATAAGATAATTTCCCAGTTCGATGCGTTTGAGAGCAAAAAGGAATTTAAAAATGAATCAGAAAATAAGCAGTTTGAATTGGAATACAACCTTAAGGAAAGAAACTGTGATCCAAAATATATCAAAGAACAGGACGTCTTTTATTATTATTATTGTTGTTATTTCATAGCATTTTTAGAGATATATTGACACGCGAAATAAAGTAGGGAAATAAAATAACACTAGAAAAGCTTTATGTACCGTCGTACCTTGGTCCTTGCGGAGTTACTTTGGTCCATAATGAATAATCTTCATGATATTCACGAGTTTCACGTTATTCTTAATTTAAATCAAAGTTGGGAGAGCTTAGATGAAGAATTCACGATTCGTGTAAAATCATATTTAAGTCATCAAGCATATTTCACTACTAAAAGTGGCGCAGATGTTGTTCAGTTGTAAATAATCACCAACAAGAAATCCTTTAGAACATGTTATTGGCAATCCAATTATATACAAAATGTACACTATTTACATATTTATAGATGAAACCTATAATTAATACTTGAAAAGTACTGGTTTAAATATATCTAAATTCCACACTGGGAATCCAAGATGATTTCTTATTAAATTCAGGAATATTTATTTCTCCCTTTTTGGAAGATCAAGAAATAGACAGCGAGCATGCTGCGTTCGAGATTCACATTCACAATAAAACTAAACTAAAAAAACAAGAAAGAAAAAATGTTTTTTAAATAATTCTCTAGTCAGACCACGTGATCTGGCGTCTTCTGTCTGGCTAAGAGAGGCCCGCAAGAGAGTTGCAAAATATTCCACAGTCCAGCCCATAAAAAAAGATTTTATTATTTGTATTGAACAAGCAATACAAGATAATTTGGAGTTTTTGCCCTTGAAAAATAATTTATACCCTACTATAGGGTATTTGAATAGTTTTGGGGTAATTTAATTTTTTTTAATGGCAACACTAAATGTGTTTGTAAACAACTGTTTTCATGTGTAGATTTTAACTCTCCAAACTTTCTATTGTGAAACAATCTTGATAAGAGCTACAAATAAAGTAAGAGTCAAAATATTACCTTTAGTAACCTGTAACCTATGTGTGATCATAATTTTTCCTTTAACTTTTTATTTTGGTAGAAAATGTTTACGGTTTCATAAAGCTAGCATGGGAACTAGTATTTCGGGGCTACTTTGTGCCAGACCTGTTTTGGTCCGAAAATAGCCCCAATTACTTAGAAATGCCTTTCATACAACCAAATCTCTTGAAACATGTTTTAAGTAACTTTTTTTCAAATGTTACATTAATTGAAAGAAATTAAGTTGAAACTGGTGTGCATGAATAAGAACAAAAGAACTTCTTAAACACCATCAAAAACTTTTAATTGTGCTAGGCCTTTCGAAAGATCTGAGTCTTTCTTCGTCAGGCGCAAAAAAGACGTGCTTCTACTATGAAAGCAGCAGCATGACTCAAATGCTTTCATAGTAGAAGCACGTTTTTTTTTGCGCCTGACGAAGAAAGACTCAGATCTTTCGAAAGGCCTAGCGCAATTAAAAGTTTTTGATGGTGTTTTAAGAAGTTCTTTTGTTCTTGTTACATTAATTGTTTTTGTTCCAGTTGCTGAGGATAACATGACGAAAACTGCTTCTCGTTTCTTTAATATTAACAATTGGTTAATTGTGTTTAAATGTAAAAAAAAAAAAAAACATTTGTTTATCGGGTTTGCCGTCTTAATTTATTAGCAAATGCTATTGGCAAGGGTTTTCCATAAAAATGTATTCATTTACATGTGAAATGCATTTATTTTATATAAAACTAAGTGAATGGAACAAAGAAGCCCCTAGCAGCGGCTACTTTGTTCCAAAACTTTAAAAATAGTTAAAAAATAAGAAAATTCCTTTTTAAAACCATACAGTTTGGTTCATTGTTTCATGTTAATTATTTACAACTCTATTTCGACGTTAAAAATCACATTTAATATTTTTTAATAATGGAAATGTGAGTGGAAAAAGGAAAAAAGTGGCCCAAAGTAGCCCCGCCCAGTTCTACGATATTGCTCCAAAGCAAATTTCTGGATATATTGCAACAATATATTTTATACAATTATCTTTTTTGAAAACTGAACATCTTATGTAAAAATGAAGAAAAAAAAAGAGGACATAATTTGTACTATTGACTGGAACCATGTTTGAATATTCCTTTGAACTATTACATTTTTTCAGCTACGTGAATCGTATAAAAAGTACTTAACATTTACTTTTCCACATTTTTTTTTTCAATAACATCCTTATACTTAAAAATAATTTTGTATGTAAGATAGTCTCTGTAGCATACAAACATTTGAAATCCTTATTTGTGAATACATTTTGTTCAGTTAGGAAATATAGGAAATTGAGGAAAGAAACTGCAATCTAAAAATATATCAAGGAACAAAAAGTTACTTTCTTTTGTATTCCATAGCATTCTCACATGAATATTGTCGCACAAAATTAAGTAAAAAAAAAAAAAAAAAAAAAAGTTTAATATTTTTTCCAAAGCATGTTTCAGGTTATATTTAAACAATAATTCTTTATATAAATTTTTGTCAAGGCATCACTTTTCTTAAGATTGAACGTCTTGTGAAAAATTAAATAAGGGTAGTTTAAATAAAAATAATTAATTGAATTTTTTTTTAAACCACTCTTTTATAAGAATTCAATGTTTATCCTAAAAACTACTCTTGAGTCACAACTGCAATTCATGTAGTTAATTTGGTGTGGGTCCCGATTATTGAAGATTCAACGCATTGATTGACGCTTAATAAAAGCGCTAGTGAATTCATCAAAAAATACACATTTTTTGCTCTGTTTCTTTTTAAGATATGGCAACAGGGGAGAAAAGCGTTATTTAAACGACCCATTGAAGATGTTAAAATTATTTTCTCATCGTATAATCATAATTTAATTAATATTCAACTATTAAATGATAAAAGAATATTTTAAAAAAATTGTACTCTTTACATTTTATTTATATTTTCTACGTTTTAGTGTTTAAAATATTTCGTTGTTACAGTTTCAAAGCCAGATAATTTTGGGGAACTTGGTTTGGCCCGTCATTAAAGCTGTTCTCAACTGCTCTGCTCAACAAGCACAAAATGTTTTGACACATTTATAAATTACTTTTTTAACGGGAAGATATAAAATTGGAAATCCTGACCATGGAAGCGATTTGGAATCGAACTGTGTTTTCCATTTTTTGATCAATAAATTACCTATTGAGTTATAAGCGATTTTGCTCACGAGACACGGCATTTTTCTCCCCTTATTGACTGGATTTTCTTCTTTCGTTCGGAAGTTCGGTTCAAAATGCCAACTTTGACAGTATTTTCTGAAAGATCTATTGCGTTTACAAGAAAACGGAAAAAACAGTTCGATGACATAGTTTCTGAATAACAACACCTTCCAGTTTCATGCACTTCGGAACAAAAATGAATTAAAATTAATGTCAGAAAGTTGACCCTTTGGATTTGAGAACAGCCTTAACTCCATTGTTGTTGCGATGCGTGAACAGCTGTAACCATAAAGAATAGTTGACGACTTATCACCTGCAGCTGGTTAATGCAAAAATGACTAAAAATTAATTTATTAGTTTATAATTAATTTCTAAAAATATTAAAATCTTGATTTGTCGGCGAAAACATGCTTGCGTACATAATTTTTTACAATTCTATCAGTAAGAGAGTGAAAAACAGAGTACAAAATTTCATCTTTACATACAAATACGAAGTTAAGGGGATTGATCTCTCAGCTTCCGATTTCCCCTCACTAATGTAAAGTCTATGAGCATTTGATGCATTCGTACATTTAAAATATTTCCTCGGGAAATTAATATTTTTAACTTCTATCTTTTGTGTACACTTTCTAAAAGATGTCCCTTTTTTTTAGTGCTCAAAATATTTCTAAAGTATAGACTTAATTTTATATGAAGTGTTAAAATCTTACTTACAGTTCGCCCGATTTTAACACATAAAATATTAAATTCAGCATAAATTTCAGAAATATTTTGAAAACTAAGGAAAAAAGAGACATCCTTTAACAAAAATACTCAGAAAAAAGATGTTAAAAATATGAATTTCCCGAAAAGATTAATATTAGAATGCATCAAAAGTCCATAGACTTAACATTACGGAGGAGAATTCCGAAGCTGAGTGACCAACACCCTTAAGTTAAAGGGAAAAGTGTAAAATAAAGTCACAATTTACAACATTGAATACAACTATATTTGAAAATGCATTTGAATGATTACCTTTTATTTTATCTTAATAACAACATGAAATAAGCGAAACTTAATGCCTTTCATGCATTTGAAATACACTTGCATCTAAAATAACTTGTATGTCTAAGATATTCTCTTTAATATCCAAACATTCGAAGTTCTTATTCGTGAATACATATTGTTCCATTAAAGGGAGAAATATGAGGAAATTAAGGGGAAAAATGCAATCCAAAAATATATCAAAGAACGGAACGTTTGCTTTATTTGTATTCCATGACATTCTTACAGAAATATTGTCGCACAAAATTAAGTGGAAATAAAAATGACACGTGAAAAGCTTTTTAGAAGTTATTGAGAAAAATTATCTTTGACTAGCTGGCAGATAAACAATTTTTAATCATAATATTCGACATCTGACCCAGAAAGTGTAGCTTTCCATTGAGAATTATATCAAAAATTATGATGAAGAAGAGTTAATAAATACATTTTTTTTCTTTCGGGAATTCAAGTGTAGCTGGAGGGCCAATTTTAACCTCTTTATTCTCGACAGCTTTCCAAAACCGAACAACGTGATAACTGGAATGTGCAGTGCAAAATTAAAATAGATTTTTCAGGTTGAAAAAGAGTGATAATGAACTTAATTTCAAAAGTATAAATTTTAGTTTTGAAATAAGTAGATATACCTTGAACCAGAGATTTGTCATTCAAGACCATTATAAGCAAGAATGCAGATCAACTACTGTCGTTGATATTTATATGCCAAGAAAATGTATACACGGTAAATACATACAACATACGCGAAATACATGCGGCAATACGTTTCCATGATAATGTCGTTGCTTTTTTTTTAAATGTGGATTGCTTCTCAAAAGTTCAGATCAATTAAAAGACAAAATACATTAAAGCAAAAACACATTTAAAAAGACTAAATTCTAAATAAAATCTTTACTCATATTTAATACGTAATATCACACTACGCAATATTTTTGAACATCGCATTATATCATATCATATAATATCTTTTAACGTTGTATTATTTTTTAATATCATATAATTTGGTGAAAATATTGCAAGTATATTTTGAAAGCACAGTTAGATTTTCTTATTAATTAGTCGAAACAAGCTAAGTCTTTAGTCATTAATCTTAGTCAAGCTAGTCATTGAAATTCTACATAAATATAAGAAAAAAATATTAGAAATTCATGGTTAAGACTGTTTTTTAGCTAAAAATCATAATTTCTAATATTCTGTTAGTAATTGAGCAATTCAATGTTGCATAAGGTCAAGACATCGATAATCCTTATTATCTGGATCTCATACAGTTATTTTCCTTTTAAAATAAAATAATACTTTTCTGTTTATACTAATTGGTTATAAATTATAGCAGCCCTCGTTATATCGCACATCATGGTTTGTGACGAGAAAAAAAGCGCGATATAATCAAGGATATTAAAAAATTAAATAACCTACTACAAATAAATGTTTCATATTTGTATCCAAAACGTAACTAGGTATAAGCATTCTATAACTTTTTAAAAGTAAATTATCTGTAAAGACACTTATTCTATCGACATGTATATAAGGTTACTTAAAAAGTGATGTTAACCCTTAATCTACTGACGGTACTTGTAAGTACCACTCATTTTAAACTTTCAACCCACAGTGAATATTACTAATATTCTAATGGTTCTTTTTAACTCCACTTTTTCAGGATACATGGTAGCAGTAATTATAGGTTTGTTATTTTAGCGAGGAAGGAGGATATCTTTGAAACAGTCGATGTGTTTTGTGCCGACATTTTGTACAGATTGTCACGCTCGTCTTTTTATTGCTGCAAACACAGTAAAGGATATAAGATAAGTGTGATATTTTTTGTACGTGCTCATTATGATCTTAGAATACAATTTGACTAGCTATTTTAGGTGAACGGCGTATGTATTTCATTAAAAAGTTGAACTACTCAGTGGTACTTATAAGTATCGCCAGTACACTGGGTGTTGGAGAAAACCTTCTTGTTTACTTTTCATTATAGCAGTTATCCATCGTTTTTATCTGCCTTAATTTCTATATTGTAGTGTAGTAATGATTTTCCTGGTATTTCTTTTTGTTTCATTATTATTTTTTATAGGCAATCGAGAAGATTGTGGCACCTGCTCTTTTTTGCTATGTTAGAAATGACATATGTAAATTCATATATTGCATATGAGAAGATTTGGGAGAACATGTTGTCCTTAATATATAGGCATCGCATAACTAAAGGACTGCTAACAAGATCGAAACCTAAAAAAAATAGTTTTTTTTAATGCCATCAGATTTTAATTTTTACTCATTTTTCATGCGTAAAATAAAACTGTGTCAATTTAATATTTTTTATAATTAACTTGACAGTGTCTTCCTGTTATTTAGAATTTTTAAGGGTTTAAACTTTATTTGAAATACCATGTTGGTTTTTTTCTTGCGAGAATATTTTAGGCATAGTGTACTGACGGTACTTTAAAGTATCACTTTAATTAATTACCTCTAATGAGTTAAATTTCTCACGGGTGATAATTTTTTGTATGTAGCTATATCCTTTAATTTTTATTGTAGTAACTGAAAAAAAAATAACATGAAATAAATTGCAGTAGATCATAATGGAGTAGATAAAAGGTTAAAGGTACAACAGAACTTTTTTCTTTTCTTTTCTTTTCTTTTCTTTTCTTTTCTTTTCTTTTCTTTTCTTTTCTTTTCTTTTCTTTTCTTTTCTTTTTTCTTTCTTTTTCAAGAGACATTAGGCAAGAGTGATATAACAGGGTCTAATATATCTAAATTTACTAAATCAAACACAAGCTTAATGGATTTATCATTAGTAAATACATGCATGATCGAAAATTAATGTGATCGATACGAACAAAGTGCAACCTTAATCTGACTTTTTCAGTGCGGAGGGTAACTCAGCTGGAAAATGTGGTTTACAGGCAAAGTTAAATCTATATTGAAAATGTAGGCTAAACATGAAACATTGAAAATGTAGGCTAGTACAGCTAAATATTTTAAGAAACGCGGGTGTTTTTTTTTTTGTTTTTTTTTAATGTGTTTGATTTTTTTTTTTTTTTTTTTTTTTTTTTTTTTAATCTTACTAACAGAATACTTGACAAAACAAAATTATCCAGAATTAAAATTAATTATGGTAAAAGAGTAGGAATATGTAAATTAACGTTTACGCTTGACAAAAAGAAAAAAAAGCAGACTAGGTGAACATAGTACTTAGATTTTTTTAAAGGGGGGGGGAGGGAGAAGGGGGAAAGACGCTCTTAAAAAAATCAAAGGTGATTTTAAAAGACATAACTCGGTTATGTATTTCATGAATTCCGATTTTGTTTCGGATTTAGAAAAATTAACTTTATCGAGGGTTTTCGTAATTATTAAAAAAAATCATAATAACTTTTAAAATATGAAAAAAATAACAGAATAGCATTATTCCAGACAGTATTTTCCAATAAATTGTCACGTTACTCTATAAAGAACTGTTTTAATAATGAATGTTGTCCTTGAATTAAAAATAGTTTCATGAAAAAAAAAACTAACCTCCAGGATTACAAAAAATATTTAATAGTTACATCAGAGAAGTCTACCAGCTACAATGCATCACGATCTACCATTGGATAAAAAGGTAATGAAATTGTGCATTATTTAAATTATTTTAAAATAAGTTTACTTCCCTCTTTGAATTACAAAAAAGTATTTAGTTTTCTACATTTTTTTTTTTTTTTCAATTCTTCCAAATAATTTTTGTAGCTTTTTTTTTTTTTTTTTTTTTTTTTTTTTTTTTTTTTTTTTTTTTTATCTTTCTTTGAGGACCAATCAGCAGCGTTACATAATATTTGATGTACCGTAGAGACTCGATTATCCGAGTTAATATGGACCAAGCTCACCTCGGATAAGAAAAAAACTCGGATAATCCGGATTTACACAAATCGTCACCAACTAAAGAGATGAAATATAAAATTTCACTTAATTCATTCATTTTTATGGTGCTAGTAACATTTCTTTAATGTACCTTTCTGTTACTTTTATGAAAAACGGCGAATGAAATTATTTATTTGAAAAACCCTTGATAGTTTCATGAATCCAAATTTTGCTGCAGTTTTTTTTTTTTTTTTAACCGTAGTATTACGCTACTGCATAGCTACCAGTTTCTAAGATTTTTTTCTTACCTAAAACTTACCAGTAAATTATGCCTAATTATCTTGCCGAAATCTAACAATTTCCAACGATTAAATATGGCAAAAATTTGCGTTCAATTTTAGAGGTAACAAAACTGTACACATTGACAGTTATATGATTCTATTAGTGTCATGAAAATTGCAGGTGTAGCCTCTTCTTTCTGCTCAAAGTATTAAATAAATTTTTTCAATCGAACTTATACCTTTGGAATGGATGATTTTCTTCTAATGGACTGATGAATTCCATTATTATGAAACAGCCATTATAAATGAAGTGTTATGTGAAGATGAAAGAGCAGCCGTAAAAATTTAGAACTCTGATTTTCTGGCTAACTTTTTACGACTTCTCTTTCATCTTCGCCTAACAGTTAATTTATAATGGCTGTTTCATAATAATGGAATCCATCAATCCATCAGAAGAAAATAACCCAGTTAAAGCGAAAACTCGGTTAAACGGGACTCGGATAATCTGGACTCTACAGTATCACGAGAAGCAATGCAGTAACGAGTTAACAATGGCATTTATGCCGAATATCTACACAGTTTATGTTAGGTCACCGCTCGTTAATGTTAATCCTATGGAAGAAATGTTTTAAGATATCTCATTTGCATTTTAAAAATTTAAATGATTTTTAGCATTGAATAGCTGAGATCGAACACTGCAAAGGACGTTTTTAAGTTTTTCGATTTTGTTTACATACTTTTTTTTTTATTCGGATACTTTTACTTTCGGAATAGGTTTCAAAATTGAAGGTATCCTCATAAAAAAAAAAAAAAAAAAACATGCAAAGAAAATCGAAAAAGTAAAAAAGGATCTTAGAGATCGACATCAGCTATTCATTGCAAGAAAAAAAATTAATTAATTAATTAATTAATTAATTAATTAAAATTAAAATATTGAAATGAAAACGAGATATCTTAAAATTTTTCTTCCATGGGATTAACATTAGAGAACTGGTGTTTTCGCGTGGGTGAAGAACTTATTAATTTAACACTTAATTTCAAATAGAAAGAAACAGTTAAACGTTTAAATAAGGCAATTTCGCTTTCGTATATTTCTACCCCTAAAGAGATTTCTTATTTCTGTTCGATTATTATTGTTATTATTTTTATTTTTATCAGTGACTTGTTATAGGCTTTCAAAAGCTATTAATTTTTCGTCTAAATAATAGTAAAATAAACTTAATATTGAAAAAACCCAGCAAAATACTATCATCAAACTGCAGTTCAAAAAAATTCGTAACAATAATGAAATCAAATTGCTAATACGAGCTGAAACAAAAATTATTAAAAAGGTAATTCTTTTCACTTAGAAATGAGTTGTTCTTTTAAACAACATATTAAAATTTTAATTTGATTTCAGCACTTTTATGAAATTTAGCTACCTGTAGAAAGACAAATCAACTCAAACAACGAAATCATTTCATACTTGTCATTTCATACAAAGTCTGGAAAAAAATAAATAAAAGGAAGTAAAGAAAAAGTCCGTTAAACGGAATTACTTTAAAGACTTCCTTAAAAGAAAAAAATGCAGGTGAGTGACCTACGAACTACAAAGTGCAAAATTTGACATAGATTTCATTTAGTTTCAGAAAAAATAGAAATATGTAAAAAAAAGTGTAATTGTCAAAAAAGAAAAAAAAAAAAAAAAAAAAGCTAGAAAACGGGAATTCTGCTTTTTCAGATTTAGTGTCGCCCCCGATGAAAAAAAAATATATATATATATAAATATAAATACTACAAAGCATATTTCAGTTTTAAGACTTAAAATATTCGGTTTTATTTTACATAAAACGACATTATTTGCTTCCGCTGAAGAATTCCACATTTACCACCCAGTCTTAAAGAACACCTATAGAAAAGTATGCATAGGACGTCACGATCGCGGAATAATACACAAACCCAGCAAAAAGCGATGATGTCATTCAAAAAACTCGACAAAAAATTCGAGTATCTAATGATTCATATTCCTTCATTTGTTGGTAAGATTAATATGGATACTTAAAATTAAATATAGTTTTTAATAGCTCCATGTTTTATCAGAAATCATTCACTTATATTTTGTCAAAATAGCACATATTTTAATTACAATTTTTTTTCCAGTTATGAGAAAATGACAAAAAAAAAAAAAAAAAAAGGTATACTATTTTCCAAATATTTTCTCTTTACTTTCTACAGAAATGGAGTACTTCAGTTGCCATCATTACAGAAATGGTATTAAAAACTACAAAAAAAAAAAAAAAAAAAAAAAAAAAAAAATCAAAAATAAATTGAAATGCAGTTTTCACACAAAGTGCAGTTAAAATTACTTTTTTCCCCTATACGAAAGTGCAAAAATTGAAAATGTACGATGCTTAGAAGTTCACATTATCAGTATTTAACCGTACAATGATACACCTGCTTCGTTTTATGGCTGGCTTATGTAATATAACGTTATTTTTAGGGACAACACTTTAATTGTTGCCTGAAAGAAATAGCATATCGGGGGCTAAAAAAAGGGAGGGGGATACACCCCCTACTTTTCAATCGTCACAGAGAGATCTCACAGAGAGAGAAAAATCTTGAGTTTTATCGATCGGGCTCTGAAAAATCGCGAATTTCGTTGGACGGGCACAAAAAATTTCCGAATTTTTTGGATCAGGAGCAAAATAATCGCAAATTTCATTGATCAGGCACGAAAGAATCGCGAATTTTGTCGATAATGCGCGGAAAAATTGAAAAATTCGTTTATCCGCTGCGGAAAAATCGTGCGTTTACCGCGAGAAAATATCGCGAATTTCGTCAATTTGCTGCGGGAAAAAATTACAAATTTCGTCAGAGTCAGTTAAGAATCGCGAATTTGGTTGATCGGGCAGGGAAAAAGCGCGTATTTTTGTCAATCAGGGGCAGTAAATTGCAAATTTCATGCATTGGGCACGAAAAAAATTGCGAATTTTGTCAATCAGACGCGAAAAAATCGCAAACTTCGTCGATCGGGCGCGGGAAGATAGCGAATTTCGTCGATCATGGGCGGAAATATAGTGAATTTTGTAGATCAGGCCCGGAAAAATCGCGAATTTTGTCAATCAGTTTTGAAAAAATTACGAATTTTGTCGATCAAGTGCGCGAAAATCTCAAATTACGTTGATCGGGCACGGAAAGATCGCAAGGTTCCTCCTTCCCCCCTTCGTTCATAAAGTTCACATTTTTTTGGCACTAGCCACTTTCATGCCTATGTTTGTCTTTCAGCACTTTTAATAAAACAAAATTTACTCCCCCGAATAAAGTCAAGGAATATTATCACTCCATAAAAATAATCATTGCTATGACTCTGTTATACACTGGTGTCCAAAATTAAGGATCAATCACAAAATGCTAATTTTCAAGTACGCGAATACTCAAAAGGAAATTATATAATTCGAATAATTACTATCTCTACAGCACAGCTAGTCCATATAACATCTCATTCATGTCACACATGGTCACAAGTGTCACAGTCACTACGGTGAAGCAAAAAAATAAGAAATTCCATACATATCATTATGAGTCTCAAATGATCATTATATGTGACTCCACTGAGTCGTCACTGTGACTGCTGCTTTGTGACGAGTCACCATGTGACTTTACAATCTAGTTACATTGTGACTCTCATGTGACTGTCATCTGTAGACTCAATTTCAAAGTCATCGCGAACGCTGCACTGTGATAAGTTATCAAATAATGTCACATTAAAGTCACACGATGACTTTCAGGTGACAGAGAGACTACTGTGAAGCCACTATTGTGCCCTTTTGTAAAAAGCCACCATGTGACTATAATGTGATATTGTTTGGTGACTTATCCTAATGCAACGTTCATGATGACTTTGAAATTGAGTCTAAAAATGACAGTCACATGAGAGTCACAATGTAACTAAACTGTAAAGTCACCTAGTGACTCGTGACAAAGCAGCAGTCCCATTGACGTCTCAGTGGAGTTACATATAGTGATCATTTGAGACTCATGATGAGACGTGTGGAATTTCTTATTTTTTGTTTCACCGTAGTGACTGTGACACTTGTGACCATGTGTGACATGAATGAGATGCTATATGAACTAGCTGTGCTGTAGGGATAGTAATTATTTGAATTATATTATTTCCTTTTGAGTATTCGCTTACTTAAAAATTAGCATTTTGTGACTGGTCCTTAATTTTTTACATCAGTGTATATACAAATGTAAACTGTTGATATATTCTTGCCAACTGAATTGGATATGTTGACTGGTTAGGGGAAGTAGAGGGGTAAAACTCACCCTCCCCTCTATTTTTTTATCTGATTACAGGCCACAGATCACCTCCCTAAAATTGAATTCACTCTGTGTTACTGATGTTGCCCTCGACAACCCAGACATTTTTGTAAGTGGTCCTTCTCTTAAAAAGGTTGTGCATCCCTATTATGAAGAAAAAAAAACGTCCGTTATTAACACCGCTGAGATTGACGGTAACAACGACTGAATTCTATTTCGCACAATCTTGAATTCACGGGGTGGCCAGGAGGGGGAAATCCCCCCGGAGCATTATAATGCCCCCCAGGGAAGGTTTGAGATTTTACGCTTTTTAATGGACAAAAGTGCAATTTCCCTATCGTAACTCCAAAACATATCGGGGGCTAAAAAAAGGGAGGGGGATACACCCCCTACTTTTCAATCGTCACAGAGAGAGAAAAATCTTGAGTTTTATCGATCGGGCTCTGAAAAATCGCGAATTTCGTTGGACGGGCACAAAAAATTTCCGAATTTTTTGGATCAGGAGCAAAATAATCGCAAATTTCATTGATCAGGCACGAAAGAATCGCGAATTTTGTCGATAATGCGCGGAAAAATTGAAAAATTCGTTTATCCGCTGCGGAAAAATCGTGCGTTTACCGCGAGAAAATATCGCGAATTTCGTCAATTTGCTGCGGGAAAAAATTACAAATTTCGTCAGAATCAGTTAAGAATCGCGAATTTGGTTGATCGGGCAGGGAAAAAGCGCGTATTTTTGTCAATCAGGAGCAGTAAATTGCAAATTTCATGCATTGGGCACGAAAAAAATTGCGAATTTTGTCAATCAGACGCGAAAAAATCGCAAACTTCGTCGATCGGGCGCGGGAAGATAGCGAATTTCGTCGATCATGGGCGGAAATATAGTGAATTTTGTAGATCAGGCCCGGAAAAATCGCGAATTTTGTCAATCAGTTTTGAAAAAATTACGAATTTTGTCGATCAAGTGCGCGAAAATCTCAAATTACGTTGATCGGGCACGGAAAGATCGCAAGGTTCCTCCTTCCCCCTTCGTTCATAAAGTTCACATTTTTTTGGCACTAGCCACTTTCATGCCTATGTTTGTCTTTCAGCACTTTTAATAAAACAAAATTTACTCCCCCGAATAAAGTCAAGGAATATTATCACTCCATAAAAATAATCATTGCTATGACTCTGTTATACACTGGTGTCCAAAATTAAGGATCAATCACAAAATGCTAATTTTCAAGTACGCGAATACTCAAAAGGAAATTATATAATTCAAATAATTACTATCTCTACAGCACAGCTAGTCCATATAACATCTCATTCATGTCACACATGGTCACAAGTGTCACAGTCACTACGGTGAAGCAAAAAAATAAGAAATTCCATACATATCATTATGAGTCTCAAATGATCATTATATGTGACTCCACTGAGTCGTCACTGTGACTGCTGCTTTGTGACGAGTCACCATGTGACATTACAATCTAGTTACATTGTGACTCTCATGTGACTGTCATCTGTAGACTCAATTTCAAAGTCATCGCGAACGCTGCACTGTGATAAGTTATCAAATAATGTCACATTAAAGTCACACGATGACTTTCAGGTGACAGAGAGACTACTGTGAAGCCACTATTGTGCCCTTTTGTAAAAAGTCACCATGTGACTATAATGTGATATTGTTTGGTGACTTATCCTAATGCAACGTTCATGATGACTTGATGAGTCTAAAAATGACAGTCACATGAGAGTCACAATGTAACTAAACTGTAAAGTCACCTAGTGACTCGTGACAAAGCAGCAGTCCCATTGACGTCTCAGTGGAGTTACATATAGTGATCATTTGAGACTCATGATGAGACGTGTGGAATTTCCTATTTTTTGTTTCACCGTAGTGACTGTGACACTTGTGACCATGTGTGACATGAATGAGATGCTATATGAACTAGCTGTGCTGTAGGGATAGTAATTATTTGAATTATATTATTTCCTTTTGAGTATTCGCTTACTTAAAAATTAGCATTTTGTGACTGGTCCTTAATTTTTTACATCAGTGTATATACAAATGTAAACTGTTGATATATTCTTGCCAACTGAATTGGATATGTTGACTGGTTAGGGGAAATAGAGGGGTAAAACTCACCCTCCCCTCTATTTTTTTATCTGATTACAGGCCACAGATCACCTCCCTAAAATTGAATTCACTCTGTGTTACTGATGTTGCCCTCGACAACCCAGACATTTTTGTAAGTGGTCCTTCTCTTAAAAAGGTTGTGCATCCCTATTATGAAGAAAAAAAAAAACGTCCGTTATTAACACCGCTGAGATTGACGGTAACAACGACTGAATTCTATTTCGCACAATCTTGAATTCAGGGGATGGCCAGGAGGGGGAAATCCCCCCGGAACATTATAATACCCCCCAGGGAAGGTTTGAGATTTTACGCTTTTTAATGGACAAAAGTGCAATTTCCCTATCGTAACTCCAAAATCTCTCATCCTCCACCCCCCCACCCCCCGGAGTCGCACAAATCCCTCAAGGGGAAAAATTTCGGAATTCAAAACTGAATTCGCATTTTTTAAAAATTTATTAACTTCAACTATCGCACAATTTCAACTTTTACACCGTTGAAAAAAAGATTTTAAAGCTTTTAAGTCGTGGTTTTTCTTGCAATTTTAATATTCCTTATGACGCTATTCCGTATTATCCAACTGGGTTGCCATTACCCGAAATGAGTAACTTTTTTTTAAAAGCTAAATATTGATATGCATTTTTTCCCACACTTTAAACGCATTAAAATCATGTTCAGAAATAGTCAAAGTTTGTTCCTTACTAACTTTTAATGTATCTCAGTTTTTTTTTTTTTTTTATGTTTACTTACAAATAAAAAAAAAAAGTGGTTTTCCATAATAGCCGAACTTCCTCTATCAATTAAAACAAACATAAAAACTATTTTTTAAGCATAGCCTCTCTATCGTGAAAATAAGATCAGTCAATAAGGCAGTTCTTGTTTAATTATTCCTTTTTCAAACTTTTATTTCAGAATAAAAGACATTGAAATGTGTCATACACTTTTTTTTCCCGTTCTCGGAAGTCTAGGCATTTTCTATATCAAATTTATTGAGTTAATAAATGAATGAAATCGATATGAAAGATGAAGCAATAACACTTGCTCAAATTCAAACGGCATTTCTGTTCGAATTTGATAGCGCCAATTACTAGAGGTGTCAAACATAGCAATGTAAATAGATAGTTACAGATAGTTATGATTTCATTGAAAATCGATACGAAAAGCACAGTTGGACTTTATCAGACGTCGAAGAGGCCGTAGTTTCCTCACGATAAGCCACTGTAATCACAAACATGGTAAAGCTAATTTGATTTATTAACTGTTAGAAGAGTGCGATGGCATATATTGATTGCCAGATTCCTTCAGTCGTAGAAAAGTTTCTTAAATCCAAGTCTCGCATCCTAAAACCCAAACAGTTATTACAGAATTTAGACAAGATCAATATTTTACTTGTGTTGCGTAAATATTATTTTAAAAATTAAATATTTATTCCATCATTTCGCTATTTAATATTTACATAATATAATATTACTTAAATAAATTTATTTATATACAAGCTGCTTGGCATCCCGCTTGTTGCATCTTTACATCTTCTGGAATTTTCACACTTTGCTCTGTAATTATGAAATGTGCGCACAAAAACTATAATAATTCCATTATTATTATTATTATTAAAAACTATTTTATTTATTTATTTATTTTACAGATGGGACGAAATTTTCAGGAAAATAGCAAAAGCATTTTGAAATTGGCAAAAACCGAAATTTTCATCTCTATTACTTTGGCAATTTCCTTTATTTTTCATTTAATATGAGGGCAATAGAATTTATGTTACATATCGTATATATTAGTCTATAAGTCGACGCCCCCCCCCCCCCCCAATTCTTAAGCAAAATTTTGAAAAAAAAGTGAATTTTAGTGTATAAGATGAACCGCATTTTTGGTAGCATGTTGAAAAGCGATTTGTAATCGAGGATAAAAAAATAATAATAAATTTTCATTAAATTAGTAAACTTACGTTTCTAATCTGACTTTTTTTTTTTTTTTTTTTTTTTTTTTTGATTCAACGTTTTAAAACTGTATAATTACGTAAAATCAAAGAAGCTTAAACTATTTTGAAACCTATTCACATCAATTTAATGATACTTAAAAAGAAAAATTCTTTCAAAAATCTATTCAACCCTTATTTACAAGGGTAAACAACTTCTTAGACTGCTAAAATATAGTACTTCTTTGTATTGTAGGACTTTTTGGAGAGATATCTAGACGTATTCTCAAGTTGAACTCTTTTTAAAATGGGGATTAAAATGTTGAAATGAATACCCCTGTATTGAAGGGAATACTAACTCAAAAGAAAATGGGTGCAGAACTATTACAGGGGCATTATTGTTGAACTGTTTTTGTCAATCACAAGGAAATTACCATTGTCTATTTTTATGTCTCTCTCCAGCCTAGTCCTATACAGTATTCCACAAAAGTGATGGTACAGGACGTATTTTTCGGAAAATATGCAAAATTAACCATGATGAGCGCAAATATAATTGAATTAACAAAGCAGAATTACTTAATAATAGTTTTTGCTACATTATACAAGAAAATTTCAAAAATAATTTCCTTTAGAAAGTTTCAAAATAAAAATACATAAAATATAAGCTCAAAATGCATCCACAAAAGTCAAGGTACACATGAAAAATTTTAAAAATTATTAAAGAAAAACCTTTTCTAATATTTAATTGCATATCCTTTCATTTTCAGGATTGCTTTAAGTCCGTTTATGATTGATTTTACCGAATTTTCTGTAATGCTTTTCTTAATTTCATTCCATTCTACAAGTAAAACACTTTTCAACTATTTTTTTTATTATATCATAACTGTTCTCTTGCTACTGTAAGATGCTCTATAAATGTTTAATGGATTATAAGTCTGGAATTTGTGAATGAGTGGCAAGTGCGAGGGGGGCATTGTAGAGCAGCCATAATCGGACAATATGAGCAATGTGCTTGGGATCATTATCTTATTGGATGTAACAGTTCTGCGAGACACCTAACTTTTATGCACTGTCCTCCAAATTTTATTTAAAATATTTAACTATTCAAGTCTGTCCATCATAGTTTCAGTGAAATCTAAATTACATACTTCTCAAACTGATATACAGCCCCAAGTCATTACAACTCCTCCAACATGCTTTGCGGTTTTTGTCGCATATCTGGGATTCAGTGCATCAGCCTTTATTCTATAGAGTCTAATTCATCCATTTATGCTGAAAATGTTAAACATAGGCTCATGTGAAAAAATTGTAAGTTTCAGAAATGCATATAAAGATTTTCTGGCAAACTCTACTCTCTTCTTTCTGTTGATCGGAGAGATGTACGGTTTCCTCGTTGCAGATCTTGATCTACACACAGCATTATTAATAATCCTGTTGATAGTTTCTGTATGTATTATTTAATTGCCATACTTTTGCAATTCTTCTGTTATTTTTCTAGCACTCATTGAGGGATTTTCTGAAATGTAGAGTGCTATTTTTCTAACATCTCTCTCTGTTGATTATTTAGGAAGGCCGTTTCAAGCTTTATTTACATTTTTTTTTTTTTTTTTTTTTTTTTTTTAACCTATTAATTACTTTTTTTATGATGGAATGGCTTCCAGAAACTATTTCAGCTATCTTACTATAAGATTTACCCTTTTTTACCATGAAGATTAACAATTAATTTTGTTTTCTTTACTGTAACTTCTGTTTGCGTAATTTTTAAAATTTATATAGGATGTCTTCTGCTGAGATAACAACAAATGCATTTACATGTGCTCTAGATTCAGTGGGTGTATGATTATGTTCAGTAAAATATCCAAATGAGTGAAAATTATTAAAATTTAACAAATGTTACCATGACTTTTGTGGAAGTATTTTTGAACTATAATAAGTTTATAATATTTTTTCAGTGTGTTCAAGAAACATTTCTATTAACATTTTATTGTATACCGTAACAGAGGCTGCTAGTTAATTATTTCAATTTATTAACTAATTTTATTTCTATTCACCACGGTGAAATTTGCATATTTTTCAAGAACTACTCTCTGTACCATCACTTTTGTGGAACACTGTATGTGATTACTTAAAAGACTTGCCCATCCGTCGATTATCTGTGAATTATTATTATTATTTCTTTTACTAACTCGTGTATAAGTCGACCGCCCATTTTCAACTCCCAAATTTTTCTCTAAAAATCTTCGGCTTATACTTATTCACGAGTATATACGGTAGGTAAATTTTCCATCTAAAATAAAGAATGTATTATATTTCATTTTAACTAACTATCGATTCAGATATTTGAATTATATTTTTTATTATACAATATCTAACTGCAGAATTGTTTTTTTAATTTTTCAAACTTTTATAATAATAAAAGTAAGTTCACAACCGTTTTAAATTCTGCAAAACTTTATTTGAAAATAATTTTCGTATATTTCAAGGCGATTATTCCCTGAAATATGAAAATTTTCCGTCGAAATTATTTTTACTTTCTTCTATCTTTACAAGAAGAAAGTATTGGATTCGTGAAAAATTTCGACTTCCGGTTTTCGACGGATTTATACGTTTTAGAATGCCCAGAACACGATTTGATGGTTTTTAGAAAATGTCTATCTGTGAGTCTGCCTGCCACTCTGTCTGTCACTCTGTCACTCTGTCTGTCACTCTGTGAGTCTGTATGTGACAAAAGTTTTGTGGGCGCTCTATCTCAAGAACTAATGCACGGAATGTCACAAAACTTTATATTTAGTTAGACCTTGATATAAACTGGAGCTGATTAGTTTTTGGTGAAAATCGCCCAACAGGTGGCGCTGCTATGCGGCATTTTTCACGATTTCTGCAATAGCTATATCTCAAGAACTACTCACGGATTTTCATAAAACTTCAATTTCAGTTTGTCCAGGATATAGTTTGGTGCTGATTACTTTTTTGTGAAAATCGCCCAACAGGTGGCGCTGCTATGCTGCATTATTTATGATTATCGCAATAGCTATAACTCAAGAAAAAATGCACGAATTTTGATCAAACTTCAGATTCAGTTAGTCCCTGATATAAATTATTGCTGTTTAATTTTTGGTGTAAATCCCCCAACAGGTGGCACTGCTGTGCTGCATTTTTCACGATTCCCGCAAGAGCTGTATCTCAAGAACTATTGCACGGATTTTCATCAAACTTCAGATTTGGTTAGTCCTTGACATGAATTGACGTATGAATTAGAGCTGTTTAATTTTTGGTGTAAATCGCTCAACAGGTGGCGCTGCTATGCTGTATTTTTTGCGATTTCCGCAATAGCTTTATCTCAAGAACTAATGCTTGGATTTTCAACAAACTTCAGATTCAGGTATACCTTGATATCATTTAGTGCTGCTTATTTTTCGTGTAAATCGCTCAACAGGTGGCGCTGCTATGCTACATTTTTCAGAATTTCTGCTATAGCTCTATCTCAAGAACTAATCACGAATTTTCATCCAACTTCAAAAACAGATATACTTTGATATGAATTGGTGCTAAATCGTTGTTATTTCTTGTACTATTTAAATGATTTAATTGACGTGATTTATATAGAAGAAACTTTTGTGATGGCCACAACATACTAGTTAACATTGTTATTGTAATAGCAACTTCGACGTATAAATAATTCAGACTTATTATAATAATAATTTAAAATCTAACTAACTTTTTGAAATTTATACTCAGAATTATTAATATTATCATAATTCGCTAGAAAACAGACACACTTCTTGATTGAGTCTTAACTTAAAAAAATAAAAATTTAAATTAAAATACTTGGTTAAATTTTTGCAACATCAAAATGTAACGTGAATATGAAATGGCAAACTAAAAGTTTTACTGTAAATTTAAAAAAAAAAAAAAAAAAAAAAAAAAAAAAGACGGAAATTGTACGTCAAACATGGCAAATGTTCGTACTATAACTAATTTTATAAATACTCAGATCTTGTTTCAATAGCTGTTGCACTCTTATACAAAAATGCTTCAATACAAAATTTATTACAATTATATATATTATATATTAAATTCAGTAATACGGAAATAATAGGACACCATCTTAAATAGGACGTAATCACCATGCAAACCTAGAATAATTATCTATCATGGGCGATATCATTAAATTAATTCCGTATGATAGGATTTAATAGAACGAAAAAAACTTTTATTAATACCTTTTTAAGTGTTGATTCGATTTTCATAAAATTTGAAATAACTCGACAAATTTCTGTAACGATTATAAATATTAAATTTCAAACCATTCGATTGGGTAGCTTTTGCGCTGTTATATGAGGACAGACGGACAGACAGACAGATGAACGACGACTATAGGTGCTATCACAGTATCTAGAACTAAAAAAAAAAAAAAAGAGAGATTCTAGATACCGTGGTTGCTACATATTTATAAAATTACGAACGCACCTAAAAAAAAGAAAGGCGGGGGTTTGATTTATTGTTTCAACCCTTTAGATGGTGAATTATGAATTCATGAAAATTTTATTTTTTAAAGCATTTTTCAAGAATTGTTTAAACTACATTAGAAGATTTACATAATCATTTAATAAATTTTAGAAGGGATTTTATGCAATATTTATAACCCCACTCGAAGTTTTATTTTAAATATTTTCTTAGTATTAATGTTCTTACAATAGAAATATAGAAATATTTCCTAACTGAAATCTCCCCCCCCCCCCCCTCAATCCTTCAAGAAAGCTGAAAACATGTAAAGGCAAAAATAATAATAATAATAATAATAATAATCTTTTTTTAAATATTTTTGTTTTGTGCAACCAATAATGCTTTTGGAACAAGATAAAGTAATGTATCTATAACTCATTCTAAACTGTATTACAACTAATCGCTGTATTAAATGAATTTTATAATAAGTTATTTTAATGCTACTTATAGTACCGTCAGTAGATAAAATGTTAAAGAACAATATTGAAATGGTTAACTGGTGGATCCGTAGATATTTTTCTTCTTTAATGTACTTTAAAATAAAAATTTTCTTAAATCTCTACCCACGTATTTTGATTCAAGACTGCAAGGGGAAAAACAGAGGTAGGAGTTCTCTTTTTTTGGAGACTCAGTGACGAGACATTTTTCTGAAAAAAAAAGTGGTATAATAGAAAAATTATCTGGCGACAACATCTTTGAGGTAAAATGTGTTGAAGTTCGTGATGTTTTACAGCTTTCTTATGCAAACGCTCACCAACTACACTGCGGAAAACAACAGAACATTCATAATTCACCGGGAAAAATGTCCATGTTTAGGCATAAATGTGGCCTCTGACAGAGGAAAGCGCCAGTCTGACAGACACATAGCCCGACAGAGCGGCTCGGACTCGGAACGCAGAACGTGATTACCTTCGAATAATATGCAGATATCGACCTGATCTTAATAAAGGTTATCATAATCCATAAATGAGTCGCATCTTTTTATTTTATTTTATTTATTTTTTATAACTTCTTTTTTTCTTAATAAATTAAACTTTGGTACTACATTCTAAATTCGCAGTTTCGTTTGACGTAAAATAAATACTCAATCTATACATTTCACTTCGAAGCGAAGCTAGAGTCCTGCATCGGATTGTGTAACTATATTTTATCGGAACCTGACAAACGGATCGGGTTGCCAATTTTTTTTTTTTTTTTTTTTTTTTTTTGTTTCATGGCCGGTTATTTGGGCGGGGGATGAAAGTTTCAGATTCTCGTCGGTTTCGGGTTGAGTTCTTATTTTTAGGATCCGGATCAGGTTTATCTGGTTTTCCAAACAACGTTCCGCTTACCTTTTCAGCAATAAAGACTATATATTTGAATATTAATGAGCATATAAATGTTCCTTTTTACACAAAATGGTAAAACTGATATTAGAGATATAATTGCAGACTAAGTTTTCGTATATATATTAATTTTCTTCCACTTCGGGTTCGGCGTCGGGTTTGGGTATTAATATTTCGGAAGCAGGTCGGTTTCTAGTTGAAGTGTGTCCGTTTTCAGGTTGATGAAATTTTTATGCCGAGTTTGTTTCGGGTTTCGGGTTGATTTTAAGCAGAATTTTCGGGTTCGGTTCTAAACGGAACTTGCTCTTCAACCACTGAGCTGCACCATATTGGTGTGCCGTAAAAGGTTTCCGGTGCACCTCGAAAATCTATAAAGATTAAATCATTAATTTTCAGTTATATCTCAAGAATAAATTTCCAAATATTCACCTCAATCAAGGTTAGAATCATTGGAAGGATAATTAAAAGCTTGTCTGGCCTAAATTCAACTTTATAAATTAAGAAATAATTAAAGCTTAGATTCAAAATAAAATCATTCATATCATTAAATATTAAATTGTAATAAAAAGAAAATAAATTAAAGTTGACAACTTTTGAAATTTTCATTTTTATCTTTTTATGATAAATCATATTGAGTTTATGATATTTTAATCGTCGTTTTCATTTTGATGATAAATACTAAATCATAAAAACATTTTTTAATTCTTTCTTTTTATTATTCGAAAGTAAGTGCACCGCAAAAGTTGAACTGTATGTTCAAGTGTGCCGTGAGACAAAAAAGTTTGAGGCATACTGCTCTTGACTTAACCCTTTATGTACTGAATTATGAATTCATGAAAATTTTATCTTCTAAAGCATTTTTCGTGAATTGTTTCAACTACATTAGAAGATTTAGATAATCATTTAGTAAATTTTTGAAGGATTTTAGAAGGATTGTAGGATTTAGGAGGATTAATTAAATTTGAATTTAGAGGGATTTTGTGCAATATTAATAACCCCGCATAAATCTTTTATTTAAAATATCTTTTTAAGTATTTTGTAGAATTAGGAAATGCACAAATATAATGTTCTTACAATAGAGATATAGAAATATTTCCGAATTGAAAAAACCTCACCCCCCCCCCCCCTCCTCGACGCAAAGAAAGCTGAAAAGATGAAAAGGCAAAAGACATCATCCTTTTAAAAATATTTTTGTTTTGTGCAACTAATACACTGCAAATAGAGGCGTCTTAAATTCAGACACATATGTGACTGAAAAAGAAATTCAGACACTTAAACGTCTGAATATGATATTTCAGACATCATAAGTGTCTAAATTTAAGGCACTTAAGTGTCTTACTGTGATCATGGTATAAATGAACTGAGAAAAATGTCTGAATAATGATCATGTGTCTGAAATTAAGACATGTAGAAATTCAGACACTTATATGTCTGAATGTAATACAATTGTATCATACTGTATATATGATGAAACGATGATTGTATATGAGAACCCCAGAGGCCAAGGGATACAAGTGACAAAGTTTAGATTTGGAGTAAATTGAATTTAAAGATGAACATCAATAGTATGTGTCTGACTTAAAATATGAAACTGTTCCTAATTTCATAGCGGTCTTTGAACTCTTATTTCGATAACTGTGGAAGAAAAGTGGAGTACAATATATTTTTAAAATTTTAAGTAGAGATTAAGGAGTTTAAGCAATTTATAGAGTTTGAGTAGTTGACCTCTAGAACGCAACAGATAATTAGAAAATCTCTTATATTTTGCGTTTTAGTTTGGCGAACTAGGCAAGGGACTCCAGGCACATCTGTCTAACGTTTCCCCTCCCTACAATTTTTTTTTTCTGAGAGCAATCATAAAATAAATAGCAATATTTCCAGATAGCCTGTGTACTTATCTCAGTTTTTTCAATTTTGTGACTTATACCCCTTCGCTTCTGGTGTCCTAATATGCAATTGTATCGCAATATATCTGGCAGCACCAGCAGAAAATGTTTTCGAATGGATGAAATGCATTGCCATTTACTAAATTTGGTATTAGTGTAAAAAATAAGCAGCTTGATTTGACCATGAGGACGTCTGCCAAAATTGTAAATGCCCGTTTACTAACTTTCGAACTAAATTATGCTTGGTGCAAAAGTACAAGCTAACGAAACTTTTCACAAAATATAAAGTTTCTCAAAAACTACTTCCACTCATCTGTATACGTAAAGGCCGCTCCCTAAATACAAAGAGATATGATTGCTCCCAGAAAAAAATGTATGGAGGGAAAGGTTGAACGGATGTGCCTGGAGTCCCCTGTCTAGTTCGCCTAACTAAAATGCAAAATATAAACATGAAATAAGTTAAACTAAGAATCTTTTGTCAGAACACCTCGTATAAAAATTTTTATATAAAAGAAATAAAAAAAAAAAATAAGAAGTAAGAAGTATTAAATATTCAAAAATAAATTTCTAACAACATTTTTCAAAATGCAGAACATTTCTTTCCTTCTGGTGGAGGCTATTGCCCTTATGAACACCCCTTATCTTCCAATTTAAGATAAATTAAAATATATGAATGTCAAAAGGAAATAATTAAAAATTTATTTCTGTTAGTGGTTTAGGAAGGGAGTTGGGGGGGGGGGGGGAGGTGTTTCTCGTACAAAAATTTATTAGTTCCTTTTTGTCTTAGTCTTTAATTATGTAATAATTTGGAAGAATAAATTTTATTATTATTTTTAAATATAAAGACAATTTAATTCATTAAATTTCAAAATACAAGGAAGGGAAATGGCCTGCAACCACCCTCCTATCTGTGATTATGCATAATAAATGTATTATTTTATTTAGAAGCGTTACGACGATTTTTTAAATTTATCATACGTTTTTCACCCTCTGCCTGAAAGTATAAAAACTGTAATAATTATATTCAGATAATTTATAAGTGTAAGCATTACGAAAAATGCCAAATAAAGAAAGTAAAATGCTTCTGATTTCTTCTTATACAACGTTCCATTTCCCGCTAATAAAAAAGTTTTAATGAACTTATCATACTGTAAACCGTATGCTGACGTAATGACTGACGTAATGCTGACTCAATCTTTTCCCTTTGTCAGCGGAATTCCGAGTCCAATGTTGCTTTCAAACCTAAACGTTTTCCAACCGTTCACATCTTTAACTGATCCTATTTTTTACTGTGAAAAGTTTTGTCATTATAATTCTACTGTGGCTGCGTCATTTCTGGAAGTGTTATACTTAGAAGTTTCTACATTTTGGATTTCTGCGTGAATCATATGTGTTTCAGATACTGATATAACAATGGAAAAGAAACACTTGAAAATTACATCAAAGAATTCTACAAAGAGCGGGCAACAGATATAGGATTACTTTTTATTGCTCTTCATCGATAATATAGGGTTATACATCTCTTCAAAACTTTGTGAATAAGAACTAGCCCCAGACTCAGGCCCGGACTGGCCAGGTCGGTTGGTCGGCGATTGCCGAGGGCCCCCGGCCCAAGGGGGCCCCGAAAGCCCCCTTCAAAATATAGAAATATTACTTTATAATTTGTTACATTAGAGTAATTTTTAGGGATGCAACGGATATCCGGTAAATATCCGATCTCTGGCATATCCGGCTGATTTTTCAGTATCCGAAATACCATCGGATATCCGGCAGAGCGCAGCAAAGCGATTATGTACGGATAGCAGAAATATTTGGGCCCCAAACAATGCAGATAATCTTTTGTTTATGATGCAAAATCTATACTAATAAAAGAACACATCGCTCTGTGTGTGTGTGCGATGGCTAGCGAAAACTACTGCACGTAGAAGTCTGAAAACTTAGTTGTGAATAGTCCAAGACAGGTCCTGATGCACCTGAAGCTCAGATTTTTAATCTTTTAAGGGCAGGGGCCCCTGGGCCCCTTTAAGTTTGTATGCACTAAATTGTTAATAACTGTCTCTTTTCCATCCGATCTTCTTCGTTTAGGGGGAATTCTCTATTCAGTTTCTGCTCCATTTCTACATTTCAGTTAAGAACCTTGCACCCCTGGGGCCCGGTACAGAGCTGCTTGAAGTTTTAGTGCACTAAATTGTTGCTTCCTTTTAATACGATCTTAATTTTTAGGATCCTTTTTCCATTTAGTTATTCTCCAATTTCTGCATTCCAGTTAAGACCCTGGGCCCGTTTAGGGTCCCTCCAGTCAAGGGCCCCTTGAACTTTTTGTGTGCCATGCATTTTCACCTTCTCAATGCGTAATTTTAAAGTTGAGTCTTGGATTCATTTCTCTAGGCCCTAGGTCTATTTTTATTGGGGCCCTACGGCCCTTTTCTAAGTATTTCCCATATTTTTTGCGCCTTTCTTTAAAATTATATTCTGATGATTAATTCATACCCTATGCTTAATTTTGACTAATCGACTATCTAAAACGCTAATTACTAAAACGTTTTAACATGTTTTCATGTTAGGGCCTTATTCTCAACTATTAGTTGGCCCCTTTTGAGCGCCATATAATAGTTCCCTTAAAAATAGTCCGATTCCCTAGCTTCTTTTTCTAACAACTTCTTAGGTTCTCGCTACTACATGAACGACAGAAAAAAAAAATAATAATAATTCAGATTTCAGCTACCACCAATTTTGAATATTAATCGCCTTCATGGGGCCCTTGGTGCAGCTTCTTTAAAAATGATCCGAATTGCTTGCAATTTTCTTTAACATAGTTCTGGCGTCCTCTGATTGCCTCAAAAACTATTAAAATATATTTGTACCCAACTACATGCCACTTAAGTGCCTAGCCCCTTCGGGCCCGGTACAAGTCCCCTTGAAGTTTTTGCACCATAAATGTTAATAAATTGCCCCCTCTTAATCCGATCTTCATTTTTGGAACCCTTTTTCCATTTAGTTACTTTCCCTTTTCCGTATTCCAGTTAAAATCCTGGGGCACCCTAGGGTCCGATCTGGGGGCCCCTTGAACATCTTGTGTGCCAAGCACTTTTCACCCCCTAATTTTCTCACCTTCCCGGTGCATAATGTAAAAATTGGATCTTGGACTCTGCTCTCTAGACCTACACACTCATATTTTTATTGGGGCCCTAGGGACCATTTTTAAGCACTTACACAATTTTTTGCGAATTTCTTTAAAATATTATTCTAATGATTAATTCATACCCTATGCTTAATTTTGACTAATCGAAGATCTAAAACGCTAAGTACTAAAACGTTTTAACATGTTTTGATGTTAGGGCCCTGCTCTCAACTATCAGTTGGGCCCTTTTGGGACCCTTAAAAATGGTCCGATTCACTAGCTTTTTTTTCTAATAACTTCTTTGATTTTCCAGCTACCATCAATTTTGAATATTAATCGCCTTCTTGGTGCCCTTGGTACAGCTTCTTAAAAAATTATCCAAATTGCTTGCAATTTTCTTTGACATAGTTTTAGCGTCCTCTGATTACTTTAAAACTACTAAAAATATCTTTGTAACCAACTACATGCCACTTAAATTCCTGGCCCCTTGAGGCCCAGTACAGTGCCTCTTAAAGTTTTTGCACCATAAATTGTTAATAAATTACTTCCTGTTAATCGATCTTCATTATTGGAACCCTTTTTCCATTTAGTTATTCTCCCGTTTCTTTATTCCAGTTAAAATCCTGGGGCACCCTAGGGTTTCATATTGCCCGATCCGGGGGCCCTTGCACTTTTTGTGCGACATACATTTTCCACCACCTAATTTTCACGCATTCTCAATGCAAAACTTTAAAATTGAGTGTTGCAGTCTTTTCCCTGGATCAACATCCTCTTCTTTTTACTGGATTCTAGGGCACTGTTTTAAGCATTTCCCCCCTATTTTTTGCGCATTTCTTTAAAATTTTATTCTAATGATTAATTCATACCCTATGCTTAATTTTGACTAATTGAAGATCTAAAGTGCTAAGAACTCAGACCTTTTAACAAGTTTTCATGTTAGGGCCCTGCTCTTTTCTATCAGTTGGCCCTCTTTGGGCCCTTTGTTATAGGTCCCTTAAAAATGGCCCGATTCACTAGCTTTCTTTTTTTAACAACTTTTTAAGTCCTTCTGCTACTATATGAATGAAAAAAAAAAAATTCTCAGACTTCAGCTACCACCGATTTTGAACATTAATCTCCTTCTTGGGGCCTTTGCTGCAGCTACTTTAAAAACTATCCGATTCTATTGTAATTTTCCTTAACATAGTTTCAGCGTCCTCCAGCTACTTTAAAACTACTAAAAAATTTTCTTATACCCAACTACATTCTAAGAGTAATTCATGAAATTCACAAGGGGAGGGGGCATCTTCCACCGCTTGAGGGCGCATTCTTTCCTCGGATTCTAAGGGCCCAATTTCAACGGGATTTGGTTTCATCGGGACTCTTTCTTTTTACCCCAGCTACCACTTTTTTCGAACATTAATCTCCTTTTTCAGCATCGACTTAAGTTTACACACTACAGCCGTAAATTAAAAATCGCATTACTTTAAAGGTAACTTTAGATAAGGGATTTCATCCGTTTATTAATCATCGTGTTAATGTTAAAAGTAATTTATGAAATTCACAAGGGGAGGGGGCATCTTCCACCGCTTGAGGGCGCATTCTTTCCTAGGATTCTAAGGGCCCAATTTCAACGGGATTTGATTCATTCAACTTAAATTACAATTCAGCTACATTCTGTATTATAAAACTTTATTTTAAACTTCAGTTACCAACATTTTCTAATGATGATTCTTAATGATGCATTCATTTTTTGGAGTCTATGGGCTTGATTACTACGAGGTTTGGCTCACTCAACTTGGTTTTCCATTGTCTCCGGCACGTGCGGAGCACTTCGGTACATGCTGCCTTAGGAAGGGGGGACCCAGGTTACAGGTTCGTTTGGAAAGAAGTTTGTTGGGAACACACTAGACGCTGTGGAAGGCAATGGGGGTCTCCGAAATTAGGTTCATTTAAAAGAATTTCAAAAGATATAAAATCAATAAAACTTTAGTTTTGTTTAAGGTTATTATTTACGGACCCCGGGCAATGCCGGGTGGGTTTGCTAGTATAAAATATAGTAAGTTCCCTCTCCATGAGTAAAAGGTAACTCTCGAAAGTTAAAAAAATTACCAGCTTTTCTAATATTGATATTTGAACTCTTTATAATAAATTAAAGAATTTACGTTTACATCTTTTAGAAAATTGTACCTTTACTTTCAGATTGTACAATAAAATTTGAATGACCTTATTAATTTTCTTTCTTTCTTTTAAGTTAAACAATTAAAGAGACCTATTTTTACTTTTGTTTTTTAACTTGTACTATGTTATAAAAAAAAACTTTACACTTATTATTTTTAATAAAGGGATTTTAATGACTAACTTCTGTTTCATACCTGTATAAAACTACAAGGGAAAGTATAATCTTTATTATAAATATTTAAAATAAAAGTAACTTTTTTAAAATTTATAAATATCAAAGTAATTTAACTTAAAATAAAAATAAATGTGACTTAAAGTAAAGCAGTAATAGTATTAACAACAGTAATTTAAATAATTAAAACAGATAAAAAACACCAATTAAACTTCTGTTTGGAGAAAATAACTCTTCAACCATGGGTATAATAGTAGATATTTTATGCTTTAAAATGTACATATTTTCGTGAAAATACTCTACAATTATAGGTATATTAATAAATGAGTAAAGATTTGTTTGCTTCTGCCAGCATTGTAAAAATAAACAGAATATTTTAATGTTTAAATTATATTTTTTGTACAACATTATTAATATAAGGTAAAGCCAGGAGAGTTCGCACGGTAGGAGAGATTGCGCACAAAGAGATTCGACGGGAAGGGGTAGAGTGCGCGTGCAGCGACTCCAGGTAGTTGTACAGCAGCATTAGTGCAGTGTCTACAGGAATGTGCACATTGATTGTTCCAAGCGTCTTGGATAAACCAGTGCTATTTTGTTTTGTTTTTCCAAAGTAAGTGCTTGAATTTTCATAACTGTTCGTCAGAATTTTTATAGAATGTCAGTAATACAAAATATTTTGAACTTAAACAATTTCTTATAAACTACTAACCTAGACTTAGTATGCGAACACCAACAATTCCTTTTAGAAGTGGCCATATTTAAATAAAAGGCCGCGCATTCTCTCCTACCAAAATAGGAGAGTTTGCGTATCTGCTACTTAGGAGATGTGGCGCATTTCCCCATAAGTTTCAGTGCTAGGAGAGATTACGCAGTTTATTGATAAATTTGTATGAATTGCAAATTATGTGTAAAACATATGAATGAATCAATTTTTAAATAATTTCGGAAAAACACATAATTATCAAAACTAAATTAATTTGCAAATAAATACTTTTGCAGATAAAAAATTTTATTAATAAATTAATAATACAGTTGTTATTAAATTAATTTTATGTAATTATTTTTGTTAATAAATTAATTTTGTTAATAATTATAATAATTATAAATGTTAATAATTTGTTAATAATTAAATTAAATATTTATATATATTTTTTAATTTATGAACAATTAATTTGCTAATAAATTAATTTTGTTAACGAAAATAAATTTTCTAATACAATGTTTGTGGAAAAGTTTTCACCCATTCCAAGCAGTGTAATGTCATCGAAATCAAAAGGAAACAGAGTGCAACTAATGTTACTGATCCACAAAATATACATGAAAAAAGACTTAAGAAAGATGTCGCTAAAAAAAAAAGAAAACAGCTGAGGTGCTTTCACAAAAATTGGGATAAAAAAACTAAAGGAAAAAAACCGAAGGTCAGTGACAATGAGTGCACTGAATGTCTAGAACTGTACCAGGAGACAGCTTCGACAACTGACTGGATTCAATACATTTAGAGTCCTGCATCGGGTCGGGTTACCCACTTTTACCCGAACCCGACCCGACCCGCGGTTCGGGTCGGGTTGGCGTATATTTTTTTGCGGGTCGGGTTCGGGTCAGGTTGACTTCATTTTTTTGTTGCGGGTCGGGTTCGGGTTGACCCAATTTTTTAAAAGAATTTCCAAAAATTTTTTTCACGTTAAAAGTCTATATAAACCGCAGATCACAGTTTCACAAAAACAAAATGCGTGCCCTTCTGTTTTGTCTAGGCCTAGAATTCGTTTCTGCAAGTTAATACTGATAGAGATACAAACACTGTATTTCTCATTGCCTCTTATCATCTCCTGTCATAAAACCTCATTTCACAAACTTCATTTTATTTCTAAGTTTATTGTCATTTATTTACTTTATTTACATTTATTTATCTCTTAAATAATGACAGTAATAAATATTTCTTAAACTTTTACTTACCCTCTCTATTGATTCTAGACAATATCCAGCTGTAATAAAAGTTTCCTGACCCTTTTAACATCCATAGTAATTCATACCATTTTGCCGTTTTTAATTTCATTTCATTACCGTACTTCACCGGCAAAAACTTTCTCTCAACTACGTTTCAACTTCCGTGACGATATTTCTCCCGCCAGATGGCGACTTAGAATATCGTTTTCAAATCGAATCTTTTCATCGAATCTTGCTTTGCATCGATTCGATGCCGTTCTCTGATTGGTTCGTTCATCTGAAACGACGTTTTCAATCCGACCATTTTTATATAAATACGCGATTCCAATCTTAATAAGGTGCACTTTTATCTTCCTCTAATGGAAGAAATATTTCAAGTTACTGAACGTGGCTGGACCACGTTCTGGATGTTATATGTTAGCTTTTATCTGTTTAATTATGTTTTATTTTAAAGTTTAAGTCTGTGATATTTACAAATAACAATGTCTATTCTGATATGTGAAACATCGTCATCAAGGCCTACAAAATGTCTGTTTAAAATGAATGCTGCTTTTTACTATTAATGTCAAGTCTGTGTTTGGGATCAAAAATAAACTGTCTTTATTTTGTTTAATCTGCATACGTTTTTACTTTGCCTTCATAAAGATCACAATACCATTTCTACATATTCACTTCCAGGATAATCCTTTTCCCAGCCAAAAGTTTCCATATGCGCTATCTGCTTCATTTAATTACATTTTTAACGTGCATAATCATCATATATTTTAAAGTGTTATGATTAAAGCACATTAAAGGGTTATGGTGGAAAGAAAAGGAAAGCCTGAAGAAGTTTGAAAAAGTGGAAGTTTTCAGTCAAGTGAGCGATCTTTACGTTTTGTTTACATTTTTAAGTTGCAGTTTAATTACGAAATATGTTGGTTTTCAGTTATTATTTGCAATAATCAAGAATAATTATGCAGTTTTATGAAGATTTAATTTAGTTTGATAAATAATTGGTTTATTTTCACGAACTTTTACTTTCCTGATTTACGAACTTTGCCTTTTTTGATTTTGCCGACTTGTGATTCAGTTTGTTTTGAAATAACTTTAATTTGCAGTTTTTATAGAAGATACTAAGAAGAGTTATTTTAGTTTACAGAAATTTTGAGTTAATTTTGCTGACCTTTTACCTGTTAAAGCTGAACTTTAATTTTTGATTGCTGAACTCTGTATTATTTATCGAATAGTTTTGCCGATTTCTGAACTTTTTTTTTCGTTTTTCATTACAATTTATTATGACAATAGACTATTATTTTTATGATTTAACATTATGAAACTTTTATGTTAAAATTAGTAGTAATTTTTGTTTTTTTCCAAAAACAAGTGCTTGACAGAGGAAGAAGAGCTGATCATTAAGTGGGGGGGGGGGGGGCAGTCATATTGTGGTTACTAAAAGTTTTTTTTTTCTTATTAAATTTTGAAAAATTTTTTCTTCTTTTCCCAAACATGGCCACTAACATAATTGATAAGCTGAGCTCCAGAAATTACTCCACATGGAGCTGTGATATGAAATATCTACTACTTGAAAAGGGCCTATGGGAAATTGTTGAGAAAAAACAGAGTATCCCTGAAGTAAGTACCACAGTCACTGCTGAAGACGTCGAAAAATTTAAAACCCGTGCAAATAAGGTTCTATCACTGATTTACCTTAACATTGAACCTGAGTTCAAGCGATTAATAGCAGATTGTTCTGAACCAGTAGATGCATGGGAACGCCTTCATAAAAATTTTCATCCAGACTCCCGCACCCACCATATGACAGTCCTCAATAGTTTGATGGAGGAAAGGATGCGACACGGGGAAACAATGAATTTATTTGCAACAAGGCTGAAGAAAATATTCATGGAAATTAAACAAATTGATAAAAATTTTTCCGAGAATTATCTCAGCTATCAGTTTCTACGTTTCCTTCCATCAAAATATGACACATTAGTACAGCAAGTTTTGGCCAGGCCAGATGATAGTTTTAAATTTGACCTCATTGTCGACGAATTAGTTGCTCAAGAGACCCGTCAAAAATTACGTCACAAAGATGGTGCAACATATGTTAACATTTCCAATACTTATAAAACGGCTGAAAAGCAATCTTCCGTGAAACAAAAATCTACTTTTCGTAAGATTCAACGTAGAAGATGCTGGAGGTGCGGCAAACCAGGGCATCTACAAATAAATTGTTATGCCAGAGTCCCAGGTAGCCCTCAGCGTTCAAGAAATGTTTCTACTGTGCCTTATAGACGTCGCAGTTCTACAGAAAGATCGGGTTCTCGCCATCGTCATCGGTATTGCTCATCAGAAAGACGTTGCACCGATTCATCTGACCCATCTGTTGATTCCTTCACCGACTCCTTTGCTGATTCCTGTGATGACTCTCCTGACATATCACCTGTTGCTCCTAGACGATCCAGAGGCTCCAGAGACCAGATCAAGTCCCGCAGACGTTTCCGTTCTCCTACTTTTTGTCAAGGCAGGAATGGTGGCTCTCGTGCAAAACTATCAGATTCCTCACGTAAGTCAGTTTTCTTTATCTCTCACTCAAGTTTGAGTAAAGTTAATAGTGACTGTGACTGGATTTTCGATAGTGGCGCTAGCCATCATTTTTGTTCTAATAAAGCTTTATTTTCTAAATTTGAAGAGCTTAACGATGAAATGTCTGTAGCGGTGAAAAATGTCTTATTTCCTATAAAGGGGAAGGGGGAAGTAAAACTACGATTTGGTCAAAGAGTTTTCACTCTATGTAATGTTATGTATAGTGACCAACTTCGTAGAAATTTGATCTCTGGCCCACAACTCGACCTAAATGGTCTAACCTTTCATGGTTTTAATGGTGAGGTAAGGTTCCGTCGGGGGGGCGAGTATTTATTTAGTGCCTATTTGAAAGACCGCATCTATCGTCTTTACCCTAAAATTCCAGTTTCCAAGTCTAGATCTGTTAAATTTGAGACTTCCTCAGTAAATAGTGAAAAAATGCTTAATTGGCACCGGAAGTATGGACATATTAGTCCTTCATTAATTGCTCATACTAGTCGTAAAAATGGTGTTCGGGGTTTACCAGGTCTGAAGGAATCAAACTTTTTCTGTGAATCCTGTAAATTGGGGAAATTAAGAAATATCTCCCATAAATATAATAAAAATATTCGTTCCAATCATCCCTTGGAATTGCTGTATGCCGATTTGTGGGGACCCTGTAGAGTTGAAGGCAGAAATGGTGAAAGATATTTTCTTTCTATCATTGATGATTTTTCTCGCCGTGTGTCAGTTTACCCTTTGCGATTAAAGTCAGATACTTTTGACGTGGTAAAAAGGCACATTACTAGAGCTGAAACTTACCTGAATCGTAAAGTTAAGAGCTTTAGAACTGACAACGGTGGGGAATTCGACAATGCTTCTTTTAAAAAATTTTTTGAGGAGAAGGGGATCCGCCACGAATTTACCAACTGCTACACACCGCAACAAAACGGCGTTGCTGAGCGTTTTATGTCCACAGCAGCCGATGGGATGCGGACGTTATTGATTGACAGCAATTTGGATTTGACCTTTTGGCCCGAGGCTTTAAAATTCTTTGTTTACTCATGGAACAGAGTATGTCCTAAACTTTTAGGAAGGACACCATTTGAATTATACGGTGGCAGGAAACCCTCTGTTAGGCACTTAAAACCATTTGGCACAACAGCCTATGTGAAAATTCCCAAACAGAGAAGTGGGAAATTGGATGCCAGAGCCAAGAAGGGATTCCTGGTCGGGTACGCTTTCCGTACAAAAGGATACCGTATATGGTTGCCAGATACTGACGAAATAGTAGAATCCTCGAATGTCTCTTTCAATGAGAACTCTGACGGTTTGAAGCGCAATGGAGCAAGGCTGGGCTCTGATGAATATGCCCTCTTCTCTTCCAAAACGGAGAGGAATCGAGATAATGTTGTCGAAGATGAACCTGAGGACATCCCAGGTCCTTCCAACACTTCTCAAGATTCCCCGATTGGGAGGGGGGAGGACATGGATTCAGGGCCCAATCAAATCAATCAACCAGTTATTCCCTCACTTAGAGAAGTTAGTTGGTTGAGGAAAGCAGTCAAGCGCAGAAATGAGAACCGTTACGATATATATTATTATGAAACGGGAAAAACCAACAGATTACGTTCATTGAATAAGGTACAGAAATACTGTAAGGAAAACAAGATATTGTTTAAACCAGAGATTTTCGATTTTCAGGGTTCGAATCACTATTCAGGTCAAATCCCAAAACCAAATAATTCAAATTCAGATAGTGATTCAAATACTGAAGATGAATCCTGTTCCAGTGAATCCAGTTATGTAAATCCTACAGCATGACTAGTTGGTGAAAATTATACTCCCCGCACTTTTAAACAAGCATGCAAATCCGAACAGAGTGCGATCTGGTGGGAAGCGATGAAGCTTGAGATGCAGGTCATGCATGACCGTGGGGTTTGGCACTTGGCGGAGTTGCCAGTGCATGTCTCTCCAGTCGGTTGCAGGTGGGTGTATACGACAAAAAGAGATGAAAATGGACGGATCGCCAGGCACAAGGCTCGCCTTGTTGCCCAAGGTTTTAAACAAATTAAGGGCCAGTCCTACGAAGAGACTTTTAGCCCCGTTGTTAATTTTGGCGTCATCCGGTTCTTCTTCTCTCTTCTTGTGTCGTACAGCGGGTGGTCACACACTCAGTGTGACGTAACCTGCGCCTACTTATATGCACCACTGAGTGAAGACGTATACATGAGTCAACCTCCCGGTTTTGTAGAGCCAGGCAAAGAGCATCTGTATTGCAAATTGGATCGTGCCCTGTACGGTTTGCATCAAAGCGGGAGAGAATGGTTTTTAGAAATACACAAAGTCCTACTAGAACTTGGTTTTAAAAAGTTTACAAGTTGCAACTGTGTTTATATTTTTAACTCTGATATTTTACTTTTACTCTATGTCGATGATATCGTGATTTTCGGGAAGACTCAGAAGCTAATCGACAAGACTTTAAGTAAACTGAGGTCTAAATTTGACATTAAGGTACTTGGGAAGACAAGAAAGCTTTTGGGTGTACAATTTGAGGATACTCCAACCGGAGTTATAATTCACCAAAAGAACTACATCGAAGATGTATGTGATCGTTTTCAAAAATTCAAGATACCTTTTTCATCTTTACCAATTAGTAAAGGTGTAGTCTTCTCGAGGTCGCAGTGCCCTGTTTCTGATCAAGATATAGAGGAAATGTCACATATTCCTTATCGCAGCCTTTTAGGTTGTCTCTCTTTTATTGCTAATCGCACTCGCCCTGACTTGTCTTACGCCGTGAATGTTTTAAGTCAATTCCAGTCAAACCCAGGGATTGCGCACTGGGACGGATTATTGAGGTTGCTAGGGTACCTGAGATCCACTAAACATTTCCGGCTTAAACTCTCGTGCAAATCTAATGATCTAATGATCTTCACTGACGCCGACTTTGTGGCTAACCGCGATGACCGAACCTCGATCGGCGGCCAAATAGTCATGATTGACGAAGCTCCTGTCGATTGGCGCACTTTCAAGGAGAAGTGCGTCTCGTTATCGACTATGGAGTCTGAATTCGTGGCAATGACTGAGGCCGTCAAGAACCTGGTCTGGTTTGACCGGATACGTCGCGAGTGTGCGCAGGAAGGGATCATTCATGTACTTGGGAGGAAAGCCGAAATGAAAGCGGATAGTCAGGCTGCAATCGACTTCGTTAAATCTCCTGTTGAGAATTACAAGTCCAAGCATATTGATATTAAGTTATTTTTTATAAGGGATCTTTTCAACAGGGGGGAATTTCTGCTTTCTCACGTGCGGAGCAAGTCTAACCTGGCGGATACCTTTACCAAACCTCTATCTAAGAGTGAGATCATGAGCTTCTTAAAGTTAATTTTTCTGATGTAATGTTAATTTTAAGCTAAATATGTTTTAAGTTTAAAGTATCTCATTCATATATAAATTTTTCATATAAATCGTACCTCATTAAATCCTATTATGGTGAATTAAATTGTAAAAATTGTTTTTCAAGCTTTCTGTCGCTACACTGTACCTTCTGAAATTGTTATTCACAAGTGTTAAAGGATTAGTGTAGACGCTTGCTACTTAACTTTGTTAATTTGCCTATATGCATTTTTTTTATATCATCAGCGTCACTTGATCATGCCATAAGTTTTAAAGAATTCTTTTTAAAGAGGTTTATTTTACATAGCAGTTTTTAATATTTGAAAGACCTCCATTATTGTGATTAACTGTGCTTATACATTGAAATTTATTTTATGCATATCATTAATTCTTGCTTTGTTCATCCTAGGCATCTAGAGCGCCATCCTATTTTATGTGGTTTAATTGATTCTGGTGCACCAGAAGACTGCGAGTTGTATGAATGAGCCATTTATTCATTTATGAATACGTAAGCTAGTTAGTTTGTAAGAGCCGTTAGTTCCTGTCTTTCGAGCCTAGATGTCTGGAATATGAATCATCATTAACTGTTTAATTATCTACATAACTTTTTTTTATATAATTGTAATAAAGAATTGTATTTAATGTAACATAGTGATCAAGTTGTCATATTGAGCTGATGCTGACATTTCCAAATTGAAAATTGTTAGATTTTTGAATTGGTACGTATTCATCTTTTTCTTTAAGTAACTGTGTGAGAATTTTGCATTTAACATTGTTGGACCTTTTTTTAAACCTTCTGTCTGGATTATGTCGACCTCTGGTCTTGGACTTAGAAGGTGTACCTTATAGCCAACAAGCTTTCATTAAATTGGATCATTTTCTTTTATCCAGCAAGTTCTCCATGCATTACTACTTCATTTTTCAATTTAAATTGTTGAAATCATCAATTGTTAAACTTTTTTAGTTAAATTGTTAAAATTTGTTAAATTTTTCCTAGTTAATCTTTTTGAAGTATTTAAGACTTCTCTTTAAACTTGTTAATGAAGTTCAAACTTCACTTTTTCAACCATTTAGGTTGTTTCAATTTTTGAGGTTCAAAATTGAACCATTTTTCAAGTCCTCATATTGGGGGGGCATTTTAATTTTTTTTTAGGTGTAGTGTTTCAGGTTTTCACTTTAAAGTTATAAATTTTCAAGTTTAAAAACCCTTCCAGTTTATTGTCCTTTATTATTATCCAGTTTTTTTTATAGTTTTATGTTGTTAAACTTAAAATTTTGTGAAGATGCTGTTTGGTGATAGTCTTTGGTTTTTTTTTTTTTAAATCCTTCGTCTTTTTGAGTTAACTTGTTTTCACAAGTTATCTCTTTTTAAGAGACAATGAGAGGGGGGGGGGGCATTTGATAGAGATACAAACACTGTATTTCTCATTGCCTCTTATCATCGCCTGTCATAAAACCTCATTTCACAAACTTCATTTTATTTCTAAGTTTATTGTCATTTATTTACTTTATTTACATTTATTTATCTCTTAAATAATGACAGTGATAAATATTTCTTAAACTTTTACTTACCCTCTCTATTGATTCTAGACAATATCCAGCTGTAATAAAAGTTTCCTGACCCTTTTAACATCCATAGTAATTCATACCATTTTGCCGTTTTTAATTTCATTTCATTACCGTACTTCACCGGCAAAAACTTTCTCTCAACTACGTTTCAACTTCCGTGACGATATTTCTCCCGCCAGATGGCGACTTAGAATATCGTTTTCAAATCGAATCTTTTCATCGAATCTTGCTTTGCATCGATTCGATGCCGTTCTCTGATTGGTTCGTTCATCTGAAACGACGTTTTCAATCCGACCATTTTTATATAAATACGCGATTCCAATCTTAATAAGGTGCACTTTTATCTTCCTCTAATGGAAGAAATATTTCAAGTTACTGAACGTGGCTGGACCACGTTCTGGATGTTATATGTTAGCTTTTATCTGTTTAATTATGTTTTATTTTAAAGTTTAAGTCTGTGATATTTACAAATAACAATGTCTGTTCTGATATGTGAAACATCGTCATCAAGGCCTACAAAATGTCTGTTTAAAATGAATGCTGCTTTTTACTATTAATGTCAAGTCTGTGTTTGGGATCAAAAATAAACTGTCTTTATTTTGTTTAATCTGCATACGTTTTTACTTTGCCTTCATAAAGATCACAATACCATTTCTACATATTCACTTCCAGGATAATCCTTTTCCCAGCCAAAAGTTTCCATATGCGCTATCTGCTTCATTTAATTACATTTTTAACGTGCATAATCATCATATATTTTAAAGTGTTATGATTAAAGCACATTAAATACAAGGTGTCCAGCGAATAAGACCCTGATTTCAAAATTAAATATCTCAAAAACAAAGATCAATATAATTATGCGGTAAACGCTTTGTTTATTAGCTAAGCTGTAAAAATGTTGTACAGAAGTTTCAAAAATTAGTTACAAAAACCGCTAACAGATGGCGCTGTAATCGCAACGCCTATAAATTGTGTTTTGAAGTCGAGAGCACTAGCATCTCATTCCTAGATGGCTTCCTATGGAAGAACGAAAATTGGGAAAGACCGTTTTTTCTCTGAGGTGATGTGCAGAATTGGAGGCATCTGGTCACAAAATTATTGCATCAGCTTCAATTATAGAGAATTTCAATTAATAGAACTTTCAATAAAAAGTTTAGCAATCATTATATAAGAACTTAAAAAATATTTTATTTGGGTAATGTGCAGAAGCGGAGCCATGTTTTGACAGAATTGAGATTTGTTTCAAATTTTGTTATAAGTTACTTCGGTCCACCAATATCTCTGTGATATGTCTTTTCTCTCCTAATTGGTAGATCGTGGAATCGAATCCAAGTAGAGAAGGATTTGAAAAAAAAATGGAAATCTTTACTTTTTAATATTTATTTAAACTGTGAAAAAAGTTTGAATAAAAAAATCTAAAGTTTCTGGTTTTAAAATTTAATTAAGTTAAAGGAAACCCCTTTTTTAAAAATCACTGAGCATTTATAATAATGATTCATAAATCATTTTTTTTAATTGTAGAGAATAATTTGAATGAAAAAATACAAAGTTTCTATTTTTAAAAATTTAATTAAGTTAAAAATTAATTTTAATTTTAAAAACTCGTTTTCATTTTTTTTTAACATTGAGCACAGAAATATGGTGCAGCTTCTAGCGTTAGGATCCGAAGTGTTCGAAAGGAATGCAGCATCCAAAATACTTTTGCTTTGACGTTGATGATATGAATTATCATCAATTCCTTTTTAAAAAGAAATAATTTAATGCATAATTTCTGTCTCTAAAACTTTGTTTACAAAGAAAAGAAATATATGTGTTGTGCTAAAACCAAAGTATTATGCCGTGATTTAAAAATAAATTAAATGTGAAAAATTACTTTTTTATTTATAATAATTCAGGTATAAACAATAATACCAAAATATTATGCCGTGATTTAAAAATATAAAAAATAAATAAAAAGTACAAAATTATTTTTCGAAATATATACATTTTGGTTTAAATAATTATATGGCATTAAAGATTGAATTTAATAAAGTATTTAAAAAATTCTTATACTGATTTCCAAACTTTTTGTTGAAAATTCTATTAATTGAAATTTTCTAAAATTAAAGCTGATGCAATAATTCTGTGACCAGATGTCTCCACTTCTGCACATCACCCCAATGAAAAAATGGACTTTCCCAATATTCGTTTTTACGTAGGGAGCCATCTAGGAATGAGACGCCATTGCTCTGAACTTCGAAGCAGTTTACAAGTATTGCGATTACAGCACCATCTGTTAACAGTTTTTGCAACTAAATTTTGAAACTTCTGTATAACATTTTTACAGCTTAGCTAATAAGCAAACCGTTTACCGCATAATTCTATTGATCTTTGTTTTTGAGATATTTAATTTTGAAATCAGGGTCTTATTCGCTGAACACCCTGTATAAACATACTTTTTCAACTACTGGTACGATAAGGATTATAACGAATACAGTAAAAACCTATAGATAGCCCGAAAGAATTCTTGTAATGGGAACCCGACCTGCAGAAAGAAAATTAGATTCATTTCGAAGCGAAAAAACAAAATTCGGGCTAACCCGACCCGATGCTTGACTCTATTCAACGACCCCAAGGGGCTCAGAGGTTTTACTATATTTGAAAGTTAAAGAATATAGATTTGTTCATTCTTCTATGTAAGACATAAAAATTGTATTAGAGATAAAATTGTAGATTATTTTCCATAGTGGCATTAAAACGTGATTTACTTTCTTTACATTGCGGGTTCGGGTTGAAATACCTCGGGCTCGGGTCGGGTTGCTTGAAATTATTCTTGCGGGTTCGGGTCGAGTTGCGGGTTGCCGAAAATTAATTTTGCGGGTTCGGGTCGGGTTGCGGATTGACTTAAAATGGAATTTGCGGGTTCGGATCGGGTTGAATCGGGTAGAACCCGACCCGTGCAGGGCTCTAAATACATTGCTTGTTTCAGGTGATTGCACGAAAGATGCACGATTTACAACAATAATTGCATCGATTGTGGACGACGACAACTTCGGTTAGCAAACAAAATACAATGAAACTGCGGAAATTGAAATGAAGTAATTTTCACGTTAAACATGTTATCAACTAGATTAATGTTATTTTGTAATCTTAGTAGGGCTTGCTTTTTCTGATATTTTAATATTCTTAAATTAAAATTTTTTATTATTGTTAAAATTCTTTCTTTTTTTTTATTATTTAAACATTTCGTTGAAATATTCACTCCTAATAAAATAATATTTACTACAAAAATCTTTCAACAATGTCGATTAAGTGCAATTATTATTGTTAACAATTTAATTGTAGTTATTATTAATAACAATCTCTTCTACCTATGTGTGCAATCTCTCCTACCGATGTGCGCATTCTCTCCTACCCTGTAAGGAGAGATTGCGTAAAATAGTTTTCTTGGTTTTATTACTGTTGTTCTATTAAATTACAGTATAACAACAAAATAACAATGGAAATGCATAAAAAACAAATGAAGTGAAAATTATTCATGCATAGTTTAGCAAAATATTAATATTTAGATTTTTTATTATTGTTCTTTTGAAATGTGCGCAGACTCTTCTAGCTTTACGTTACATATACAGGACTTGAATTTCGGGACGGGACGATTCGCGCCCAAAAGAATATTGTGGGCAGGCTTCCGTTCACTAAAAAATCCTTTTCTGAAAAATTTTCTTTGTGAAACGACGATCAAATCCTGTGACCGACTGACGAATTTCGCAATATTTTCCAAGATCGATCGGTAGATTTCAGTTTTTTCTTACAGCAGATTTGCATAATTCATGATTTTTTCTTCGCGTTCGATTGAAAAATTTTGCGGATTTCCTTCGCGACCGATTGACGAATTTCACGATTTTTTCTGGAGACCAATCTTCGAATTTCGCAAACTTTTTCTCGCGACCAATTGAAAAATTTAGCGATTTTATTCTGTGATCGATTTTCTCATTTCTCTGTTTACGCTTGCGACATATACATGAAATTCACGATTGCTTTTCTACCAATAGTCTCCTTTTCATGAATGTTGAAAGAGAATTATTTTATAACTTGGGTAAAGATGTTATTGTAGATGAAGTAGCCAGGACCAGTGAAGAACTGGCCAAAAGCTGATTAGTAAACAGCAATTCACAATTACATAACTTTTTTTAGTTTGCTGTACCTGTACCAAAGTATTGTAGAGTATTTTTCTTTTTGTTATAAAATCTATTTTACAATTTGCAACAATTAAATCAGAATTAAAGAGTACATTGGTTTTTTTTTCAATATGCTTTGTTTTTTATTACTATTGTGTCCCTTTTATTTACTTAGGTATTACAGTAAAATTTAGATTATTATGGTGATTATTTAGATTATTATATACTGTGATTTGTTTGTCTAAAATTAAAAATATTTCTCACCCTCATTTTTAAATAATAAACCACTCGTAATTAACTAATATACTTATTGTTTCTAGCATGGAAGTAGTTTAGGTGCCGTATATAAAAATAACATAAATATTTATTTTGAAAGTAAGTAAACTACATCTGAAAAAGCTTACTTTTTTTACTCAACTATTTTCCAAGTGACAAAATAGCTAAATGTGGTTTTTAGGCATGTAAGCTTGATTTTCAAAAATTAGATATTCTGATAATCTATTCCATCTAAATTTTCCACTAAGGGGCCCCTTTTCAGTCACTAGCCGAGGGCCCCCAAAGGAGCCAGTCCGGGTCTGCCCAGACTTACAAACTAGTCCCACGGGTTGTGTTTTCAGAATGGAAAATTTTCATTATTTTAACACAACTAGTAGGATATATGAAGGGGTTTCTTTTAAAGTATTTTGTTACTCATTCACTATGACAGTTATTTTAAATCAAGTCAAGGATATGGATAACAGTAAGTGGTTTTGATATTTTGTTTATAGTACCACATAAAATATTGCATGAAATATAAGTTAGGTTTGAATCTGTTTGCGAAAAAACAGCTAATTCTAGAAATATATATTCTTACATTCATGTATTTATGCATGTTACTGTAACTTAAAAATCCTTAAATATATACATATATATTTCATTTGAAATCAATTTTAATATTGATTCTTAATTATTTTTAGCAAAAAATAAATTTGAATTTAAAAAGCTAGAGTTATATTTCTCTACAATACTTGCAAATTTGGCCAGCAGTCTGACTTGAATGATGCATATGTAAATTTTCATAAAAATTAGATAAATGGTAAGAAATCAGTCAATTATTGAAAATTTTAATAGCAACAGAAATTGTTTTAAAAATTTGACTTAACAAAAAAAAATAAAATAAAAATTTGTGGAAAAAATAAAATAAAAAATGTGAGGGAATGACAAGTGAGGGAATGATGAAATAAGACATTTTTACTAGTTGTAGGGGAAAAATGCTAAATTATGAAGAAATCCAAACTGTTTCCTTTAAGAGAAACACTTAATATATAATGTATGATAAAATTAAAATTTTTGATATTTACAAAAAAATTAATATTCAGTGTGAGGGAATGACTGCTAATAAAAACGCTTCCGGATATACTGACTAAAAAAAAATTCTGTAAAATTAACAAAATCTTACACCACCAATTTATGTTGCTGGACTGACAAGTGCTCAAAATAGCTTCTTCTCTGTGAAGGATGCTAGACTGCTACTGCTCATTAGTGGTAGATATTTGAGATAATAGCAATGTGTGAGGGAATGATGGTCTAACATGGGGAAACATATAATTGATTGAGTAGACTATATAATAATAGTAAAAATTAATATTTTTATTATTTTTTATAATGTATCAAATAAGAACTTTATTTTGCTTAGGGTATTTTTAATTATTTTTATTTCTGGATGGAAAGAAATAGGCAATAAAATATGGTAGTACAGGTGGGGGAAAGGTGAGGGAATGATGTTTGCATGATATATATTATATTTTTAAATACTAAATTTATTTATTTTTAAATTTTACTTTCTGCCCCTAATAAACTATGTTTAGATCTTCTAATAAAAATAAAAATAAATAAAAATGTAATAAAATTAAGAGCATTTATATGGCTGGGAAGCACTTTTTGCACTATTGCAGAGAATAACCCATATACATTTATTTTCATAACTAGTTTTGATTAAAATTGCGCTTTTTATCATTTTATTTATCATCACTTACATGAAATATTAAAAAAAAATGACAATTAGATATTAAAATGTATGTTTAAGACAAAAGAAGTTTAAAAATTAGAAGTAATTTTTTCTGCATGTTATTTAAAATAGAATATTTATTTATTTTTTATTTATTATTAATTAAATAGCTCTTGAGATTATCATCTGATGTATAAAAAACTTGTGTATGTAGCAATATAAATTTAAAAGAAGAATTTAATTTTTAAATGATATTAATTTTCTTTTTTTTTCTAAAGGGGCGTGGGGCGTTTTTGTGCAATTTTGTAAAGCTGATATTTTAAATCTCTTTCGACATTGCTCTGTTTATAATGAGTATTTCGAACTTTTAGAACAGGATAAGATTAGAAACAAAAAATATATATTTATCCGAATACCGGAAAGGCAATGCCTTTAGTAGTGGACACTATGGGACTGTGGAATTTGTTCGATAATCACTGGTCGGTAAAAAAATTAAAAATTTTCCCCTGGAAACTAAATATGTAAAGTGTCTAAATATCTTATTGAAAATGCTCCAGCAAGTACCATTTTCCCGAGAAACAGTTTTATAATAATAACAAACATGGAAGGATTATCATATTAATTTGCAATGATAGATAAAATTGAAATCATGAAAGAAATGTTTTGACTGTCTTAGATATCTAAGTGACAAAATATAGCATGGAAATTTTATTTGTCTATACTTGTGTAAAGCATTTTTTTTATCCCCCCTCCCTTTTTCGTGTCCGAATTTACTATTTGCTATCCACTAATATATTTTCATTCCTTATGTCGCTGTAAATCTGGTAATCATATTTATACATTTATTTGCAGGTAATTTACCTATTATTATCTATATTTTATGGTTTAAAAAATTTTCACTCATGTTTTAGCAAGATATAAAATATCTCAATTTTAAATTTAAAAGCAAAACTCTCCTACCAAAAAAATGGTATGTGATACAGTAATTTCGTTACCATATTTTTATTTAGAAGATTAAAATCTATAAGAATCAACTATTATTTTTTACAGAGAGGATTTTGGTGCCGACCAATGAATCAGACATGTCTGGGTTTTTTTTTTTTTTGTTTTTTTTTTTAGGTAAAAATAAACAAATGTGCATGCGTTTTGCTTTTAAAAAGTTTTTCTTAAATAGAGCTGTCCGGTATTATGGAATGTCTATTATGTTCCATAACGAACACTTCCGAATACCGGACATCTCTATTTAGCGAACATAATGCAGGGTTGGATTTTTTGCAGAAGAAGGATTTGATTGAAGCATGGGCAAACTGGGCAGTGTCCCCTACACCCTCCCTACAATTTTAGGGTCCCCGAATTCTATATGCAATTATTGTAAAGTTTATATTTTAAATTTTTTCGATAGTGGGCCGATTATAATAAAAATCTTTAACATTTAAGGCCGACTAAGATTAAAAACTAAAAAAAAAAAAAAAAAAAAAATCTAAATACAGTAAAATCTCTCAATCACATGCACCTCGGCAACGAATGGTGGATAAATTCCCTTGAAACCCCTATTGAGAGGTTTTATTGCATTTAGATATTTTTTTTGTTGTTGTTTTTAATCGTATTCTACTCCAAAAGTTCAAAATACTGATTATAATGTACATTGTTGAAAAATATTTAAATTATCAGCTTTAAGAAAATTGCATACCAACTTTCAGAGCCCCTAAAATCGCACTGTATGGGGGTGGAGGGGCAGGACCATGGCCAAAAAATTTTCTAGGATTCAACGTGGTCAAACATGGCTGCGTATAATGCTTAAAAAAATGGTTGCAATTAAGACGTTTGAAGTGTCTGAAATTCAGACGTTTGAAGTGTCTGAAAAAATTCAGACATTTTAAAATGTCTGAAAATTGAACACTCCGTTTCAGACACTTAAGTGTCTGAATTTCAGACATTTTAATTTGCAGTGTAATGCTTTTGGAACAATATAAAGTAATGTATCTAGAACTCATTCTAAACTGTATTATAATTAATCGATGTATTAATGAATTTTGTAACAAGTTATTTTAAGGGTACTTATAAGTACCGTCAGTAGATAAAGGGTTAAATATCAGTAAAGCTGACCCACCAAATTAGGACAGGTAAAATAGATCAAAATTTGAGTAAAATACGTCAAATGATGGTCATTTACGAAAATTTGGAAGAACTTCGTTTTGGAATTGAAATGAAGAACTGTTGAGTTCCCTCCACCCCCTTCCAAAGAAAAAAGTTGCTTTACTATGCTTTTTTTTGGGGGGGGGCATTTTAACGCGGTGGGGGATAAAAAAATTAAGTAGGTCAAGTAAGGTATCGTTTGTTATGTATTTTTTATTTCTGCAACGAATGATACCATCCGCAAGTCGATACGATCATTCGTTACAAAGTTGCGGCAGGTTTTATGAATACAATGTCGAAAATTACACTTTGTTACTGAGAATTTTACATATTATTGTTATTTTACATTCAAAACATGTTGTTTATATCATATTAAATAATCTCAAACTTATCAATTGTCCTAAAAAGCAATAAGTAAAATCAGAGTCATCCGAGTCTTCTTCAATGTCACAAAGTTGTCAAAATCCATGTATTCATAAACCCAATCATACTTTCTATTCATAAAAACTGCCGTAATTTTGTAATGAATGATAGTATCTACTTGCAGATGGTGTCATTCGATTCATTAAAAAATACATAACAAACGATACCCCACTTGACCTATTTAAAAAAGTTGAGTTCTCCCCTTTGAGTACAAAGGACTCCCCTTTGCCCCCAAAACATAGTAAAACAGTAAGTAAGCTTTGGGTAGAGGACTCGTCGGATCTGCATTTCTATGCCAAAAACGAAGTTCTTTCCAAATTTTCCTGAATGGCCATCAGTTTTCGTATTTTACTCAAGTCTATTTTGCCTGTACTAAGTTGGTGAGTCAGCCTTATTGTAACCCAGTTTTTTTTTTACTTGTGTTTGACTGATAAAAATGCTTTTATTTTCACGAAACTCTAGCGTTTAAGCCAAGTTACTGCAGCCTGCTCAGAACTATACTTTGCTTCTACTTCACATTGCCATTTCATTTTGTATACTATGAGATGAATTCTTCTGTCACCAAAATACATGTTAATTATTGTTCTACCATCAGTTGCTCTCGTGTATCTTTTCCTGACTTTGCTTTGCAAGTGTTATTTTGTGCGACTTAGACATGCCTTGGTTAATTTTCTACGAATTTCTTCATACCTGTATCCTTTTTCACCAAACGAAACTATTACGTATAGCTTTCTGGGTAACTAATCTACTCTTTAGGACATTTTCTTAATTTCCTTATGTTTTAAAAGCTCAGCATTTATAAGGGCACATAGAACTTTACAAACTTGATATCAATCAAAATCTTTAAAAAAAAAGTCCTCCTATCAATACTTATGGTTACTTAAGTGACATCAGTAGTTTAAATCCTACTTTGGTGGATCGAATCATTGCCATACAAAGTAAAATCTGGCTATCACTCCAAACATTTATGTACATTGGAAACATTCAAGCAAAAGAAAAATACTTCACATCAACCTAACCAAGCTTTACACCCTTTTTCTGATTATTTGGATATAATTAAAAAATAAAACTTTGTATAAATCACCATAAAAATATAAAATCACACAGGACGCGTTTCGAGTTAGAAATTTTAACATCCCGTCATCAACCGAAGTAAAGTCGTGTCCGTTAGGGGACAAGGTCACAAATGAACTGAAAGGTAGAGAGTAGAGGTTACAAAGAATGTGACAGGGGGCGCTAGCTAAAATTTAAACACCAATCACAGAGGAGCACATGCAGAAGAAGAAAGTTGTGCCAAAATGATAGAAAAAATAGAAAAGGAAATAAAAGAAATAAACAAAATTAAATTAAATTAATTAAATAAGTAAATTAAAAAATAAAAAATAAAATAAAACAAGAAAAACAACAGAAATAAGGGTTTCTTTTAACCATAATAAAATGAAAAGCGACAAGAAAAGAGGGGAGATAATTACAAAAGTAATTTTCAAGCTGAAGAGAGAAGAGGAGACGATGAAAGATCTTTGACAAGTTTATCACATTTAAAAAAATAAAATATACTTCGTGAAAATCTAAGTGAGTGAAAGAGACAGGGTAAGAAATAATTCTGGCCGTGGAGAAATCAAAACAGTGAGAGGCAATTGAAGATTTGAGATCTCTTGATTTGATATATACCTCTGATGTTCGCTTTATCTGAACTTTAAAGCTCTCTGACTTTCTGCGTTTGACCAATATAACATAAATTGCAAAAGCTGCACTCCTTTACTGTTTTATTTAGTACCTTTCAGCAATAAATGAAGTATATTATATCTAGTGCTCGGATTTGATATACACATTTATCGATGCGGGATATTTCACTTAAATCAATATTGCAGCATTTTTTGTAAAAAAAAAAAAAAAAAAAAAAAAAAAAAAATTAAACAAGCATCTGAAAAAATCTCATCCAAAAGAATTAAATGGTCACTGTCACCAAACAACTTCTACAGTTGAAATGTTCATGATTTATTCATTATTTTCTAATAGATTGAAAGTCTCAAAAATGATAATTTCAGTCAGTTAATTGTTTAAAAAATATATAGAAAATATTTTCGTATTTACTTAGCTTCAATTTGTAAAAATGCATAGTTCCATTTGCATTTTGTTTTATAAAAACAGATAATCATAAGGAAACTTTTCGAGTTTAGAACCTTAGTAAAATATAATACAAACGATACTCCAAATTGAAAATTAAACCAAATTATATCGATTTCAAAAGATGAAAAAAATCCCTTCTTCTACGTCTATTTTAATTAAAGTTAGAATAATAAAAAAAAAAGCTACAAAAAATATTTTTCAATTCTTCTATGAATAAAAAAAAAAATTTCTTTTCAGATAAATTAAGATATGATTTCTTTTTTCATTTTTATAGATCAAATAAAATTTTGAAAAAAAAATAATTGAAACTGAGAATCAATGAAAAACTTTTGATACTAGTATCCATTTACCTTAGCTTAAAACAAAAATCCATAATCAATCAGTTAATTATATAGATATTTTTCGTTAAAAAATAAGTATAATTGAATATTGAATTTAATATTAGATATTTAATATTAAATAATACATTTAATATTTAATATTAAATGTTATTTAATGTTAAATTTATATGTTTGAAATACCTTTAAACTGTAGATCAGGGTTTTTAACAACTCAACCCCAGGTCAAAGAGCAACCATTTTCCCGCGTAATAATAATCGCTTTATTTAATTACTGAAATTTACTTAAAATTCTGCGATTAAATAAGTTGAAGATTATCATAAGAAATTACTGGTATCTCTGTAGCCTACAGTAGTATAGTTGCTATCCCCTGCTATAGGTTTAATCCATCAAAAAAGGATTTATTCGGTAATTTTTTTAATGCAGCTTCGGTTTTTATTTTTAGTAATTTTCGAAAAGTTCTTCCTATTAGACTGGACAACGCCGACAAAAATGACTACATCATCGAGTTTTGAGAGGAAATTATGATGTAGGACATGATTATTAACAATAAGTGAAAAATGACTGGTCTGCCTCGGCAGATCTTCGTACGATATGAGCAACAGGGTCAGCTAATTGGTCATTTTGGCGATATTATCGCGTCATCGAATTTTGAGATGAAATTCGTGCCAAATCAAAACTTAAAGTATTTTAACATATTTTGGTCTGCCTCGCATATTCTGATAGGACCTTCCAGCAGACTAAAATTTATGACAGAAAAGGACGTACGTTGTGTAGTAGCACTATTTATACTCAATAAACATAATATTTTATATTACATTGCCGTAATGTATTACAACGAGATCGAGTTTCTAGATTAATTTATTACGGCAGAACTGATCGCTAAGCAAACTTCTATTGTTCGGATAAGCAAACTTCTATTATCTTCTATTGATTCTGCTGTATAGTATTAGGCTGTTATGGAGAGTAACAAGTAACTATAAGCGACGTCACTTTCTTTGCTGAAAATATTTCATATCTGTTTTATTTGCCATGACAATACCTCAGTCGTTGACTACAATACAAAATAAACTGAAATCTTTAATTAACATAATCAAAATCCAGGACCGTAATCTCGGCTAATACAAAATTGAAAAGTAGCAAAAAATTACATTGAGTTGTAATTTAGCCATATAAGCTAAAATGTGTCCAGGTTGAGTCTCGAACCCAGAACCTTTGGCTCTAATTGCCAATTGTCCCAGCCTGGACACATTTTCGCTCGGGAAAATTACAGCTCATTTGAATTGTGCTAAAAAATAATCAATTAATACATAATTACTCATTCATAATTTGTTGGAGTTCCTTTACCTGCAGTTTATTCTGTCGTTCTGTTTCAAATAACAGCCCAGATTTCATGACGAAATGTTTGTTCTGAGCAAATAATGTGTTGGTTGGGATAGCTCAAATAGTAGAGCACTTGCAATTAGACCCAAGGGTTCTGGGTTCGAGTACCAGCCTGGACACATTTTCGCTCAGATGGGAAATTACAACACATTTGAATTATTTACCAATCGTATGATTGTGTTTAAAATAAATTAATTCAAATGAGTTGTAATTTCCCATCTGAGCGACCCAATCGTATGATTGTGCCAATGATTTGACCAATCGTATGATTGTGCCTAAAATAATTAATTAATGCAAAAAAATTACGTTGTTCCGAAAAATCAATATTTTTAAATTATTTCACACCAGTTTCCAAAACATACTTATGGATGTGCCTCTTCTTTTCCCTGTAATTCTTAAAAATATTACTCAGGCCAATGTCGACTCATCTATTGGCTTCTTTCAAAACTAGTTAAGTTTTTAATAATTAATCAACATATACAGCTATAACATGTGCTTTTTATAAACTTTCCAAACTTCCTCGTGCCCTTTTGACTCGCAACAATGCGATGTTCTTAAATTTTCTGTTTACCATGAGTTGTAGAAGGTGAGTACTTACATTTTATCAATATTTACCGTTAGTCTAATAGCTTTAGACGCATTTTGTATGAAAATTGCTTAGAAATTGTTGCTTCGGTTCCCCCGTTGCACGATTAAAGGAAGATGTGAATGATGAAAATATTCTTTCGTTAAAATTCCAATCTCTTTCGTAAACGGTTAAATCTAATCATAATTAATGATATGATAATTCGCCAAACATTTTTCCCGTCGCATTTCTTCATATTTTATTCATTTAATTTAAAATATAATCCTTTCATTCATTTTATTTAAAATACACAACTTTCATTTAAAATTGATGGCTTTCACTTCTTTCTTTTTTAAAAAACAAAACGAAATGAAAAAAATTAGGCACAGATGTTATCTACGCAGCGGGGTACCTAATTGACGCCAAAATGGCATTATTGTGATTGATATGGTAACACGGCTATTGTTGTTTATTTGATAATAAATGTTTATTTACTTTTATTTCTTTTTTTAAATTATATAAATTATTTTGCTCTATGATTATTAATTATTTTTTTGATATTTCCTTTAGAAAATAATAGAAAATAATTAAAAAATACGGTACTACTTAGTAATTCCGTCGACTAATTTCGCCAAATTATTAAAATCGCCAAAACACTCGCCAAATTATACAAATTGACATAATTTTTATTTTAAATAACGAAAGAACAAATAAATTAGTATAACATTAATAAATATACAAATAAAACGTCGAAATAAAAATCACTTGATGACGTAAACACGTGTAACCTGCTTAAAGTCAAGTGAATGTGAGATTTACGATCAACCATTATTGGCATTTAATCTTATAGTCTGGCGATAGATTTTTGGTCGATGGGATATCTAAGGAATACCAAAAATGCATATGTAAAACTGGTAATTGAAAACGAGGTTTTTGCCAAATTTTCGTAAAAAAATAAAAATCACGCCAAACCTGCGGTGCGTATCTGGCCAAATATTACCACTCGAAAAAAAAAAAAAAAAAAAATGCTAACTGGCGAGTTGAAAAAAGTAATTGGCGAGATTTGCATCCGGCTAGCGTAACAGTACCTAGAATTCTTTACGACCATCGCAACTTTTATGTAGTTTTATTCGAAAAAAAAATTTGATTTTTATATCAAAATGGAAAACATACGGTTCCATATTGGCGCGATTTTTTTCTGACACCAATGTCATATACGGAACGGGCACATAACTGGCGCCAAAATATCGTTATTTTGCTTGATATGGTAAGCCGGATGTTGCTGTTTATGCTGTTGATGCGTTCCCCAAATTGGCGTCGTTAAAAAATTGCACCAATATGGGACGTATATGACATCTTTGCCAAACTTTCATATAAACGGTGAAAGGATCAAACCGTATTTGTTTATGGCAGTTGATGACTCGAACTATTATAATATAGATGAAATGATGGGGATAGAATAATATTTGGCGACTTATCACCTGTGCCTGGCTAACATTCAAGTACCAAAATGGCACCTAGAGTATAAAAAGCGAAGTGGTCCGCCCTGAACTGTTGATGATATTGACATGACATTGGCTATTGTTATAGAGATTATTTTAAAATACCGGGATACAAAGACTCTGTATACTTAATTTATTTTATTTTAGCTTCTTTTCAAATGTTTAACTGATCCTCTTTAATCAAAAACAAAAACAACCATTGGATGTCTTAACAGCAACTGAATCGCCCTTAAATTTTTGCAATCAAAGGGAATTGAATGGAAACCCGTTTACAGGGAGATCTGCACAGTTTTTTTCAGTATAATTCAATCCTCTCTAATATTTTTAAAACCCATCAGATTAGCGTGTTTTTAGATTCTGCGGTGTCTGAACGGGGGTTGGCGAGCGTAACTTGCAGAGGGCAAAGCTCTAGTATAAAATAAAATGAATTTGGATAAGCTGTTTTTCTTTCTTTTTGTGACATCATTTTGATTGCATTTGAAAGTTATATATAATCATGAAAATTATGACACTTTACTACATTGTATATTCATAGGATTGTGGTGTGCGTGTGTGTTTGGGGGGGGGGGGGGGGTTCAGCGCCTCCAAAACTCATAGTCAGCTTTGGTTAAAAAAATTTTTAAATGACGAATATTCTTCTATAAAGAAATATTATTCCGCGAATTTCGTTGAATCAAACGTTGATTTATTTGGAATGCTTCGGAACGGGAATGAACAGTTATACGCCCTTTTATTTTATTTTATTTTATTTTTTATTTTTCTCGCGGCTGCAAAGGATAGATCACTTCCTTCGACACCAAATTCTGACGACCACCAATCTTCCAACAGACCATCCATCTTTCGCCATGATAAGAAATTTGATGTCCCTCTGAAGGACTGCTTAAAGAACGCATGGGACCCATTGTTTTTCAAAAAGATATTTATGGCAGCATTCTGAATTCCCTGTATCTGGAAATGGGGCAGTTATTCAAGACAACCTTTTTACTCCTCCTTCTGATTGGTATGCTATACGAACAAGGGGGTGGTTTAATCTGTTCCTCGAGAATTTTGTTGTCGTAATGAGGCTGAAGACAGCAGATCTAGATCAAGAGAGAGATTATGACTGTAGACGGAAGGCAAGAGTTGCGTCGTGAAAAATGAAAGGTTATGTCATGGTCATTTTTCAACAAAAATAAAAGAATACCCTTTGTTTACTCTTGGTATTCGATGAAAAAAATGTCCTTTTTTCAGCGAAACAATTCTCCCCCGAGGATTAAAAAAAGGCCCTGCCAAGACAGTGATACCATTGAAGTCTTACGTTATTGCAGAAAATCTCACATTTATAAGTCTGTGAAACTACAAAAATAAAATAAAATAAAAATAATCCGGTATAATCGAAATACAATGTGAAATTCTGCTTGTAATCATTTGTTGATCTCGTCTTACGATCATTTATCTGACTGATAAAGATCTGTGAAATGTACGTCAGAATAAGTCATTCGGTGGAATTCGCCATTTGTGTTGACAGTAGTATGGTCGACAAGTTTACCGTCAGGTGCAGGTCAGTTTTTCCCACAGCAAGGTCTTTCTGTTTAAACAAGAATGCCTGACATATAAAGGGAGGTAAATATATATATATACACGTGTTTAAAAATATATCTTCTTAACATGCCATAAAAACATAACATAAGCAATTAGTCTTGACAGCAATAATTTTATAGCTATCACCATTGTAGAATACCTACGTGTGGTCAGATGGAAATTATTTGATAACTATCAGACAGATAACAACAGATGCACCCCACGAGACGGCCATGACCAACTGGCTTGAGGCAACTATATGTCGCGTGGGTCTGAACATATCCACATCCTAAGTTATTTTGAAATTAATATTCAGTTTACATAATACATATAAGGACGTCAGTTTCAAAACTCGCCTTATCCGAAATTTAAAAAGCCGAGTTTTCTGCATCAATCTATTCTATTTGTTAACCTGCATCTAAAAAACACTACAGTCTGCAAAAAAAATTAGTTTTATTGTGTATTTCTGGCACTGTAAAATCTTGGTTTAGAATAAAAAGAAATGGACGCTGTCAGAGGTTTTTCGCGATTTCCCGAATTTTGATTTTATGGATAAGGTGAGTTTTGAAACTCACGTCCTCATATACAGTTCACTTTCATAACTATAAAACACAGCGACATTTTGAAACTGTCAAATTTTTATGGGTTTTTGTTTTACTCTTATAACCACGATATTTTCTATAGTTTTTTAACAATCTTGTATGACCAATATGACTAAATTAAAATGAGGAATAACACAGTGTAAGCATCTCATATTTTGTAATACAGAAAACGAAGTTAAAACATCCTTAAGTTAAAGTAAATATTTTCCCCTTTTAACATGTAATTTTTTTAGCAACCCAAAAACCCCCATATTACAGAACGTTTTTTTCTTCTTATAACCGTGACCGCACTTGATTAAGTTTAATTTCTGGCTGATGTTTTCGGTTTCGTTTTTCTAGTTTCAATATCCCGAAAAACAATTTAAAATCTCGAATAATAAAACTTACTTTTGCAGGAGAATAAGCAAACAGTTTAGCTTTATATAAAATCTCGTAATTAAAAAAATCTACAATTTCATGCGTGTGTTAATGGTACACTAGCTGGTAAGACCGAGCTATGCTCGATCAAAATTAAAAGCGTTCTATGAACTCTGGTTGGTCGAATTATGTATCTCGGCTCCCACTGGAGATTTCGAGAAAATGCCTTCAGATTCTAAAAGCTAATGTTTTCGTCAAATGTTGCCAAAAGGTCGCCAAATATCAAGAAATTTGGTGACATTTTTCCATTTGGCGCCAAGCATGTGTTTTGGAAATTATTAATCTTGAAAATCGATTTTTCCACACAAATTTCGCCAATGTCGCGGATATTTCGCCAATTACACCAAATTTAGCGAAATGTTGCCAATTTTGTGGCTTCGTTTACTGCCAATTGTTCAACAACTTAATAACTGTTTCAACTTTCATTCCTATCGATATGCATTGGTCCGTAGTGACTCCAAACTGATCCACTAATCGAATTTTCTCGAACATGTGGCCTATCCCAATGGTTCTCGTACCTCAAAACGGTAGGATACAAAATTTAATCAAAATCGTTAGAGCCGTTTTTTAGATAAAATTTACATACACACACAGACACAAAGACAAACACAAGATTTGCTCGTATTATAACATGTTATATGTATCCGAATTGCGGCTTTAAGTAGAATATGTTGTTATTCTAAAATAGATCATAAAGCAGCAGATCGCAATTAAAAGGCTCATCTAAAATGAAAAAAAAAAAATAGTAGGAAATTTTTTATTACGAATTTTTCCTACGTTTTATTCTCCACTGTGATTAAATTTGTTTTCTTCACATGTTTTAAATACTAAATACTTCTGATAAATTCCAACAATATTTGCAAACCTTTTTCATTAAATGATGGGTTCAAGAACATTTCATCGCCCTTTGTGTAGACACGCCTTAGATGAATTCAAAATGAAAGTAAATTCCAACTACTCACAACCAATTGTTTGAATAACGTATGCGAATTAAATGAAATTCGTTAAGAGAAGAAAAGTACGTTAAAAATGTAACAGAAGGCCAGGTTTAGATTAAATGCGGAACATAACTTGCCAAAATGTAGCTGTAATTTACAGGTTTTGATCAGAAGTACAGGGTATTTGTGCATTGGTTTCAACATTTACTCTGTGGTTATTCGGTGCGATCAGAACACAGGATTCTTTTTTAAACATTTCCAACCATATTTTTAAAAACTGTTTATGAATTCAGTTTGTCTGTCTCTCTGTCTGTCTACAGATGCGTCTACAGATCCCAAATAAACTTGGATTGCCAAATATTTTTTATACATTATTATGGTTTACTATAGAATATCCCGTTTTGAAAATGAACTTTGTAGAAATTATAGCGACATACAAAATTATTCCGTTATATTATGGTGTATGGGTAAAAATCTTTTGCGCTGAGTTTTACTGATGTTACAATATTTCAAACGTTGATATTCGACACTAAGGTGAACTACAAGGTAATACTGAATAAGCAGCATTTATAGTTCGTTTACAGGGACGCTTAAAAGAATTTAATTACATTATGACCTACGAGCAAAAATCGTTTGCGGTGCATTTTAATGATGTTATGATACTTCAAATATAATGAAATTAAGGAGGATCACTAATAGCCCAGTGGTTAGGGAGTTGAATTCGGAATTAATTCGGGGAAAGCTGGAAATTGTTTTAATCTCTTCTATTCAGGTCTAGAATAAATATGCTAAGTTTTCCCCCTCGTACTAGCTGAGCATTAGGAAATATGTATAGATATATAGTCAAAAAACCCGGGGTTTTTTTTGTTGTTTTTTTTTTATATTATAACAAGATCTCAAAACAACTAACTCTGTCAAAAACATTCTCAATACAAATGTTGTAGAGCTTAAAATTCTGAGTAAAATGAGTATGTACACTTAATATTTTTGTTGACCATTAAGGTCACAATTCCAGTTTAAAATTTTAGATCCATGCTCAGGGGATTGAACTCAGAATTAATTAGGAGAAAACTGGAAATTGTTTTAATCCCTTCAGTTTAGGTCTAAAATAAACGTACTATGTTTACTTCCTCGTACTTGGGTGAATGTTAGAAAATGTGTACATATTTATTTTCGATAAACACGTTCTTTTTAATTACCTTAACAATATCTCAAAATAGCTAACTCTATGAAAAACATTGTCAATACAAATGTTGTAGAGCTTAAAACTCTGAATAAAATAAGTACCATCATTAATATTTTTGTTCAATATTAAGGTCGTAATTCTATTTCAAAGTTTTGCCTTAATCTCTAATCAAGAGCTTGAAGCCAGGAGAGACAAAGTTAACTTAACAATATCTCAAAACAGCTAACTCTATGAAAAACATTGTCAATGCAAAAGTTGTAGAGCCTAGAATTCTGAATAAATTGAGTACCTACACTTAATATTTTTGTTCAATATTAAGACCGCAATTTTGAGATATTGTTAAGTTAATTTGGTCTCTCCTGGCTTCGAGCTCTTGATTTGAAAAATTTTGAAATAGAATTGTGACCTTAATTTTGAACAAAAATATTAATGATGATACTCATTTTATTCAGAATTTTAAGCTCTACAACATTTGTATTGACAATGTTTTTTATAGACTTAGCTGTTTTGAGATATTGTTAAGGTAATTAAAAAAACGTGTTTTTCGAAAATAAATATGTACATATTTTCTGACATTCACCCAAGTACGAGAAAGAAAACATAGTACGTTTATTTTAGACCTAAACTCAAGGGATTAAAACAATTTCCAGTTTTCTCCTAATTAATTCTGAGTTCAACCCCCTGAGCATGGATCTAAAACTTTAAACTGGAATTGTGACCTTAATGTTCAACAAAAATATTAAGTGTAGGTACTCATATTACTCAGAATTTTAAGCTCTATAACATTTGTATTGACACTGTTTTTGACAGAGTTAGCTGTTTTGAGATATTGTTTTGGTATTTAAAAATACGTGTTTTTTGACTATAAATCTGTACATATTCTCTAACGCTCACCTACTACGAGGGGGAAAACTTAGCATTAGTGATGGGCGATTTCGATTTTTTTAATCGATTTAATCGATACTATGGCCAACTCGATTTAATCGGTACTATGAATTTTTTAATCGATGTCTATAAGACAAAATAAGGTAATATCATTTTCATTTTCCTTCAAAAATTGAAGATTAATTAGTAGGATGTGCCAATCCCAAAACTTCCATCTGCCTCATAAATGTTAAAACTTCAAAATTCGCTATCACAGTGTCAAATTTAAATGATAACCTATGCGCATCATGAGGAATCAAAAAGGATAGGTTCGTTGAAGTATGTGCATTTTAAAAGAAAATATAAGCATTTCATTTTCCTAACAAATCTTTGAATTTCGGGCCACACCTTCTTAGGCTAATGTCAGACGAACGTCTTTTTGTACGCTTTTTTCACTCCTATGCCTTCGCTATCATGTGTAGGGACGGTGTAAGAGCGAAAAAAAAAAAAGCGTGCAAAAAGACGTTCGTCTGATATTAGCCTAGATGTCCGCAACGGAAAATCCCAATTCAAAGAGCATAAAAGCGGCAGCTGTTGGGCAGTATACACCCAAGCCTAATAAGGATCTATTTATCTGAAAGTGTAACAGAATATGAAGTTTGATTAAATTCCGTGCATTAGTTTTGAGATATGGCTATCACGAATATCATGCAAAAAAATAAATAAATAAATAAATAAATAAAAATAAATAAATAAAATAAAAAGTATAGCCTGTAATATGATTAACACGAAAAACTCAGGAACAACTTATGTCAATGATACGTAATATTAAGTTTGATGAAATTCCGGTCATTACTTCTTGAGATATTATCGCTAATATCGTGGTAAATTCTGAAAAACAGTGTTAAATTCAGGGGCTGGTACGGGTGGACAACCCCCCCCCCCCCCGGAACATTGAAATGTCCCTCATGAAGATTTGAGATTTTATGCTTAATGGACAAAAGTCCAATTCTCTCCCCCCCCCCCCCCCGAAACTCTAGAATGTCCCTCTCCAGAACCATAGAAACCCCTCCCGGAGAAAAATGTCTGAATTCAACACTGCTAAAAAAAAAGCAGCATGGCAGCACAACCTGTTATATCATTTACACGAAAACCTAATCATGAACAACTTATGTCAGAAAATTAAGTTTGATGAAATTCCGTTCATTAGTTCTTGAGATATGATCCCTAAAATCGTTTAAATCCAGAAAAACGTGTTGAATTCCGGGTGTGGCCCGGAGGGACATGCCCCCCCTCCCGTGCAACATTCAAATGTCCCCCCAGAAGGTTTGAGATTTTATGCTTAATGTACAAAAGTCCAATCCCCTTCCCCTCTGAACTGTCCTCTCTGGATCCGCAGAAATCCCTCCCGGAGAAAATTGTCTGAATTCAACACTGCTGATAAAATCTGTATAACAACGCCCCCTGTTGGGTGATTTACACCGAAATCTAATATGCAACAATTTACGCCAACGTCTAACTGAATGTGAAATTTGATGAAAATCCGTGCATGAGTTCTTGAAATAGAGCTATTGCGAAAAGCGGGAAAAATGCAGCATAGCAGCGCCACGGTAGATTTACATCAAAAAGTAATCAGCACCAATTTATATGAAAGTCTAATTGAATCTAAAGTTTCAACAGATTCCATGCATTAGTTCTTGAAATAGGCCGCCCACAATTTTTTTGTCAGAGACAAACAGACAGACTGACAGACAGACAATGTATAAAAATAGTCAAATCGTATTCCAGACAAGATCTTTTAAAACTATAAATCCTTCGAAAACCAGAAGTCGAAATTTTTCACGAATCCAACGCTTTCTTTTTCTAAAGACAAAAGAAAGCAAGAAAAAATTAACGCATCGATTCTGCCCGTAAATTAAGATCAGAAATGGCGAATCGATTCAGTTTCGATTCGATGCCGATGTCGATGTCGATCTTTAGATGCGGGCAGAATCGCTATTTTTTGATTTACTTCAATTCTTTAGATTCGGGCAAATCGATTCAGTTCAGATTCGATGCCGATTTTTAGATGCGGCTGAAATTGTTAGTTTTTGATTTACTTCAATTCAAATCGCATCGCGCATGATCCACGATTCGGGTTGAATAGATTCCTCCAATTTTACTGTTTTAGTGGCAGAATTGCTGTAAAATTTTGTATAAGAGCCTTTTTTTTAGGTGCGTTCGTAATTATATAAATACGTAGCACCTATAGTCGTCGTTCAGTCCGTCCGTCTGTCCGTCCGTCTGTCCGTCTGTCCGCATGTAACAGAGCAAAAACTACCCAACCGAATGGTCTGAAATTTCAAATATATGATTGTTGCAAAATTTTGTCGAGCCATTTCAAATTTTATGAAAATCGGATGTATAGTTTAATTACAGGGACAGTCAAAAGTTTTTCTTTACATTACGGCCAATGGGAAAAATTATTTCAAGTGCATTTTAATGATATTACAGCCTTCCGAATGATCTGAAATTTTAAAGATATAACTGTTGCAAAATTTTGTCGAGCCCTTTCAAATTTTAGGAAAATCGGATGTATAGTTTAATTACAGGGACAGTCAAAAGTTTTTCCTTACATTACGGCCAATGGGAAAAATTATTGCAAGTGCATTTTAATGATATTAGAGCCTTCCGAATGATCTGAAATTTTAAAGATATAACTGTTGCAAAATTTTGTCGAGCCCTTTCAAATTTTAGGAAAATCGGATGTATAGTTTAATTACAGGGACAGTCAAAAGTTTTTCTTTACATTACGGCCAATGGGAAAAAATATTGCAAGTGCATTTTAATGATATTACAGCCTTCCGAATGGTCTGAAATTTTAAAGATATAATTGTTGCAAAATTTTGTTGAGCTATTTCAAATTTTAGGAAAATCGGATGTATAGTTTAATTAGAGGGACAGTCAAAAGTGTTCCGTTACATTACGGGGAATGGGAAAAAAATATTCGAAGTGCATTTTAATGATGTATCAGACTATGCGCTTTATGAAGTGCAAAAAATTATATATTCAGTACAATATGGGGTGCAAAAAATAATTATAAAACTAGTTATAGTACGAACGCACCTCATTTGCCACGTTTGACGAGCACTTTCCAACTTGTTTTTTCTTTCTAGGTTCAGTATTGAATGGCGGGTTGATTTCTAAACTGCTCCGGTCGGGATGGGAGGTGGCGAGATTTTAGAGTTCCGTAAGGGGGGATGCACATTTGTCCATTAAAAAGCATAAAATCTCATAAATTTTGGGAGGGGCATTCCAATGTTCCCCCGGGTCACCCCCTGAATTCAATACTAGGTTAAATCGTTATACTTTTGTTTAGAAGCCTAGTTATTTGGGTTACTAGTTTATTATGTTGTATTTTTCAAGTTCGTCCCTTCTAACCCCCCCCCCCCTTCCTCCACAATCTTAAATTACAGGGCCGTTCAAAATATGCATGCTATTTTAAAAATGCCCAATTCGCGTTCTATTTTATTATAAATCCACATTTTGAAACCTTGACCAAAGATACATTTGAGGTGACCCCTCCCACCGTTTGAGACTTACCTGTCCCACGGGGGGCATATTTATTGTTTATTCCAAACCATCTCGTGTAACATATTGTTGGAAAGCTTTTAATGTCCTCTTTTATTTTCTGCCCCCCCCCCCCCCCACACACACACACTAGTTACACGCTCTTGGCACTTTTTAGCTCACAGGCTATCAAAGTCTGAGATCTAATGTGGGCGTCGGTTTTGTATGTATGTATGTATGTATGTACGTACGTAACGCGATAACTCTTGATAGAAATATCCGATTTGCTTCAATTTTTTTTCAAGGTTCATTCTCCTAAAGCGCTTCCCTGATTAGTTTTGGGGTTCATTGGTTAAGTATAAAGGGAAACGGGGGCTAATCCCCCCTTAGCTTAGATAAATGGGTTTTTTATGCAGAATTATCAGATTTTCTTCAAATTTTGGTATACCGATTAATTTTGATAACGAGTTTCTCTGATTATATTTGAAGGTTCATTGTTATAGTCTAAAGGGGGGAGGGGGGACGAGGGGATAATACCCTCTCTAATTTAGAGTTTTGCAATCCGATTTACTTCAAATTTGGTATACCAGTTTATTCTGATAAGGCGCTTCCCTAATTAGATTTGGAAGTTCATTGGTTAAATATGAAGGGGGGAACAGGGGGCTAATATCCCTTAATTTAGATAAATGGGTTTTGCTATCCGATTTGCTTCAAATTTGGTATACCGATTTATTTCGATAAGGCGCTTCCCTGATGACATTTGGAGGGTCATTGGTTAAGTATAAAGAGGGGAAACGGGGAAAGGCAATCCCCCCCCCCAGTTTATTTTTCGAGGGCATTATCCTTTGAAATAAGAGCACACTATACAGTTAGTGTGAATAGCCTGTGAGCTCAATGCCATCAGTTTAACTGGGCACTTTTCCTTTTAGCTCACAGGCTATCAAAGCCTGAGAGCTAATGTGCCCACAGTTTCTGTATGTATGTACATACGTAACTCGATAACTCTCGATAGAAATATCCGATTTGCTTCAATTTTTTTTCTAGGTTCATTCTCATAAGGCGCTTCCCTGATTAGTTTTGAGGGTTCATTGGTTAAGCATAAAGGACGGGGGTACGGGGGCTATTCCCCCCACTTAGATAAATGGTTTTTTCATGCAGAATTATCAGATTTGCTTCAATTTTGGTATACCGGTTAATTCTGATAAGACGCTTCCCTGATTAAATTTGGAGGTTCATTGTTTAAGTCTAAAGGGAGCAACAGGGGCTAACCCCCCTTAATTTAGATAGATGGGTTTTTCTATCTGATTTGCTCCAAATTTGGTAACCAGTTTATTCTGATAAAGCGCTTCCCTGATGAGATTTGGAGGCTTATTGTTTAAGTATAGAGATGTGACGGGGGGGGGCTGATTCCCCCTTAATTTATTTTTCGAAAGGCATTCTTTAAAATAAAAGTATAAAATACACTTAGTATGAATAGACTGTGAGCTCAATGCCATCAGTTTAACTCGATACTTTTCTTTTTTATTTATTTTTGTGTCAGTGAGTGCACTCTGCATGTCAGCGAATGAGTCAATAACTGTTTATAGTTTTTAGATTACTGCTGGAAAAAAAAAGAAACATATAATCAAGGAATATACTTTTATTTATTTGTTAACCAGAGAAAAGTATGTTATTTCATTGTTAATGGTTCTAGGATGAGAACATTTTTTTTTTCTTAACAGCTGAAAATTTGGTAAACATTAAAAAGAAAGATATTTATAAACTGTAAATGAGATAAGGAGATATATATTTTAAAAAGGGAAAGAAATTTTAGTTAAATATATTATTAAAAGGAGAATTTTGATTATTAATTGGGAGATAATTAGTATGTGATGATTGGTTAATTACATTCATCACAGCTATTTTAAAAGAAGATTTGCAATACTTGCATTTCCCCCACGCTTATAGGAGACCCTAAAAAGACTGAAAAACCATTTAACATTTTAAATAAATTTAGAGCTTTCAAAATTTTGCTCATCTGCGCATTTTTAAGACGTTTATACACGTTTTAGGGAGTTTATAGGAAGTAAGTCCCCATCTGTTTAGTTGAAGGAAATAAGAGTAGAAAGTACATCTTTTCCGGATGAAAAAAAAAAAATCATTTCTTTCTTTTTTTTTATATGACCGAGATCTTTTTTAAAGATAAATTTAAATATAATATAAATTATTATCAAAATTATATCTTAAAAATAGTAATTTTAAAAGTTAAAAAACCTTATTATTTGACTCAAAGGTCTGTAGTAGCTTACTTCTGGGCCGCTAACATTGTCTAGAGCCCCCATATATGGAGGTGAGGGGTGAGAGATAGTAGTTACGGCCCTGTTGATTCCCTACGTTTTGGAATTACTATTTTGCAGCATATCTGTGTGAATCTGTAAACATCGAAATATCGATTCAAGTATCGATTCTAGAATATGGGAATCGATTCTTATTGCGATCGATTCTGTTTTATACGATGTCGATTTTAATCGATTCTCAAATTTTCCAGAATCGCCCATAACTACTTAGCATATTCATTCTAGAGCTAAACTAAATGGATTAAAACAATTTCCAGCTTTCCCCTAATTAATTCCGAATTTGGCCTTTTCTCCTCCTCTACCACTGGGCCATAAGATGTGCTACATGTTTTCTAAAGATTATGTAGTGCATAGCTGCATCGTATATGCATAGTATTATGCATCGATCAATTACAGAGACGCACAAAAGAATTCTGTTACTGTAATGACTATCTATATTACAAAGGACAAACGTGTCCATTGTCCATGTGCAACGCTGACGTCATTTTGACGGTGGCGACAGCAGTCGATTAAATATCGCTTTTACTGCAATTTTTTTAACTTCTAAAACTGCACATTTTCAATTTTTACACCGCCGAATAGGGGGGGGGGGTGCAATTTGTTTGACAACTGTATCGCAATTTACTCATTTTTATGCTTTTTAAAATAATTTTCAAGCATGAATGTTTTATTAATTTATCTATATCGCGTGCAGACGGCTACAGAGCATAAATTCGCTTGCTCTTAAAATAATATAAATAGGTCGACATTTTTTTTTTCAGCCTTTATTCCATAACGAAATTAAAACTTCGTCCATAAATGAGTAAAATAATGAAAAATAAATAAAGCACAAATTGAAGACATGTAATTCAATTATCCGCTTAAACAACTAAAATTATTAAAATAAAAATTACTGTTGCAAGCGGCGATCTGTGAAGATTTCTTCGGTTCTTAACTCTCGGTATGAGGCCAATACGAAAGTATCACTTTTAAAAAATTTCAAAACTTTATTTGGATACCTTAATGGTATTTTTCATATAAAAAGGATTCTTGCTGTTGTTTGTGAGCAAAATAAATAATTAAATGAAAATAAATGTAAACAAATTATTATAGTTTTCAATAATAATAATATTAAATAAGTTTCCTCTACTCTACTAAGCTGGGAAGGCCGAATTCGATCCCCTTGTGATCGATAAATTGCTGGCAGCTGGAAGTGCTTTTTTCCGTTGTGGTATGCATTTTCAAACTTATCTAACTTATAGAGTGTATATACATGGTATGTATGAATTCTATAGATCATATAAAGGGTTATGCGAAAGAATTTGCTCTTTTTATCGGATATCGACAGGAATTTCTGCAAATGATTTTTTATCGAGTTATGTGCTTTTTAAATTACTTATTTAGATATCTCATTTTATTGTATGAAAAAAAATTTAAATTTCTTAATAATATTCTGATAGTTTTAGAAAGAGTATCATAATCTATGCCTGATTCGTTATTTTTCGTTCTAGTTTTTAATTAGCCCTTAATGTCCAAAATTATGAAATAATGAAAATGTCATCTTCTAAAGTATTTTACCTGAATTTTTGAAAATTCGTCAGAGGATTTACACAATTAGTTAATAAATCTTAGAAGGATATTGCCAATTAAAATTAATGAATGAATAACTTATTTATAGGAATTTTGTGGAATATACTTGCAACTTCACTCAAATATTTTATCAGGTTGTAACGAAAGTTTCCCGCCACAGCTAATAGGGTTTGTGCAAACAGTTCGCTTTGACGTGTTTGCTCATATTTTGTCAAACGATTTTTGGCATTTGAAAGAAAGAGGCTTGCCACTGTAATAAAACTGTAATGTGAAATTTGTAAAAAAATATCGTTATCATTAAGTACAAGGTGTCTGAAATGGAACTATCAGGCTACCAAATTAGAACTATCATTTACTTCCAGCTCTGTTGCAAAAAGTCAGCTACAGAATGTCACCGAATAAAGTGTACAGCCTTAGGTACTAGTGTTGTATCATATGACACTGTGAAAGTTTAGCGGAATGGCGGTTATATATAAAATAACAGTTAATTATATACGTTATAATTAGTGTTATGTAATGGTGATTTGTCGGAAAACTTTCGTTACAACCTAATATATAAAGCATTTTATAGAATTAGGCAATGTACAAATACAATGTTTTTACAATAGAAATATAGAGAACTGAAACTTTTCACCCACAGTCTTCCGACATCAAGAAAACCAAACAGATGCAAATGAAACAGAAATCATTCTTTTTGAAAAATTTTTGTTTTGTGCAACAAATGAAGCTTTTGGAATAAGATAAAGTAAAATATCTATAACTCATTGTAAATTGTATTACTGCTAATCGATGTATTAAATGAATTTTGTAACAAGTCTTTTTAATGTTACTTTAAAGTACCTTCGAGACATAAAGGGTTAATGAATTGATTGTAGCAGTATCTTTTGGCAAGTTTCAAAATAGTACCATACAAATAACTCCTTCGCAGTTAGAAGATACTCTTTCTTTTCTACACAGTAAAAGAAAAAAAAAGAAAGGACTAAAAAACAGAGATTCTACTGGCAATCTAGACGCCAGTACTATTTCCATATTTTTACGGAAATTTTCCCCCATAAATTACAGAAGAATTTCCGTTTTTCTGATTAAAAGCGGAAAATTTTCTGTAATTTAAGGGGGAAATTTTCCGTAAAAAAACGGAAATAGTACTGACGTCTAGATTGCCAGTAGAATCTCCGTTTTTTAGTCCGTTTTTTTTTTACAGCGTATACGAAAGAGGGTCTTTTGTCAATGCTAAATTTTCAACTTAAATTTTGAAGGAAAAATGATTTTGGTATTGAAAATTTTGGCTTACTAGCCGCCCTTGGCGACCAGTTTTGTCTACCTTAAAATTTATGTTTGGGAAAGCATGCTAAGCATTGTATCATGTTACTTTTATTCATAATTTAAATTACTCGAATTCCCTTAAACATAATTAATATAATCCCTTAGGCTAATATTAGTTTTGTTGCATTAAAATATCTCAATTTGTTGATTTTCTGAAAGCAAGTAAACCCTATTGGTTTACAATGGAAGTCTATGGGAATTTGGTGAAACATTAGAGATATCGCCAAGTTTGCGACAAACTTGATGGCATTTGGCGACAGAACAGGGTCCCCTATGCTAACCCTCCCCCCCTATAGGTATGGTGATGCATTAAATGCTGTTCAGTAACCAATGAGATGCGTTTCATTCGGGCGTTGCCATTAAACATTTAACAAATAATCGCGATTTCTGTGCCACGTACGAATATATATATAAATATATATATATATATATATATATATATATATATTATATTTTATTATATATATTTATTTATCATATTATTATTATATATATATATATATATATATATATATATATATATATATATAATAAATTTGAAATCACAAATATATGAAGAAATTGATAAAGTTCTAAAGATGGTTTAGAAATGAACATATGAAACCAGTAATATAAAATAAGAAACTATGAATGACTCACAGAATCATCAGAGGAGCTTGTGAGTTCATTCATAGAAGATGCGTTATTTCATCCAATTTTGTCGGCATTAAGCCTAAAATGACAAAATTTAGCTCCTTATAACGCAAACATTACAGAAAATAGATTGGATCTGGATTAATAAATTGGAACTGGATTAATAACAATAAAGGTTTAGAGTTGCCATCTTAAGTCCAAAAAAAAAAAAAATAATAATAAATAATAAAAGGAATGAAAATGATTGAAGAAATCAAGAAAATACTATTATATATATATATATATATATATATATATATATATAACCAATAATTAAACATAACCTACCACCATCAAAAACCGTAATATTATGAATTAATATATATATATATATATATATATATATATTTATTAATGCAGTCTGTAGCCTTCACTTGTTAAAAGCTCTAGTTAATGGACTTTTTCGTATGCATGATTCATGCTTCGACTGGGTATATTTCTGAATTTTTTCCCCTCTTTTATGCACAATTGTTGAACTGAATTTTGATTGCCGTTGTTGACGTTCTCCACTGTTAGTTATTGAATCTTGATTCAATATCAGCTGATATTACATTAGTCTCCTGTTAGTAATACACGCATATATTTTAAAGGGTACGTTTTTGTGTATGGCTCATGTTTTTTCGATTAGAGTCGATCACGATCTGTCTATCTGTACTTGTTTGTTCATTCCTATTTAATTTACATAAAAAAATGTAATGTACTGCCAAATTTAAATGGTTTGTCAAATTAAAAAACACATTTTATTGATCAGATTAAAATAATTTGCAGAAATCGCCTTCTGCGGATAGTAATACTTGGATAATAAGTAACAACAATAAAAATTCAGTACATCTACGTATATTAATAAAAGAGAAATGTTTATCTTTCTCTCTCTCTCTGAGTGTGTGTGTGCGTGTGTCTGTGTGTCTATTTATTGGCGATAACTACAGAAATCTATCGCACGTAGATGTCTATAAATTTTTATAAGGATTGACCAAAATGTTCCTGAGTTTCAGATTTTTCAATTTTTTTAATAATTAACCAAGATATTAATTAAAAACCTTAATACACCAGCTTCAATTTTCGGCAGCTGGCAGGATCGCTTCCGCACATGTTCTGGAAGTTCTAGGTTTTTCAAGTGGGCGAAGGAGAAAAGGCTCCGTTGAGTGTTATTTGATGGAAGCAACGGGGAGGGGTGGGGGCGATAACTCTCAATTTTAAGGAGCAGGGCAAAATTTAACTTTTGCCTCTCCAGTTTTTTTTTTTTTTTTTCTGTGATTAAAATCCAGTTTTGTATGTTTTTTTACCCATTTATGTACTATCTCGGGTGCGAACTAGAATAAATATTGTATAATTCAAAATAAATTGAAAATATTTCCAATCTGAAACCCAATGTTTTCACAATAATGACACTTCTTTAGAAATATTTAACCTTAAGAACTATTCAAATTAAAAATATTTTTATTTAAAATTTTTATTTTTAAATTGTAATGCACCCCTAAAAGATATCATAAACCATATTATTTACTCTTTCTCTCTTTTTCTTAACGGGGGAATAATCTAACTATCGCAATTTGGATTTATTAGAAAAATTACATTAAAAGTTATAAATAAATTAATATCTCGGAAATTAATTTATATTTCAAAATTTTGATATCTCTCTATTCTAAAAAAAAGTAACTACCGCCGCCGCCGCCGCCGCCGCCGCCGCCGGTTTTGAATTTTTTGTGGCCGGAGGTCTTTCTTCGTTAATATTGAGAAAAATAATGCATACAAAAATATGAAAATCAGTGGTTTTATACAGAAATGTTTGATAAACACGCTGATGCAGACAGTTTTCAAATCGAAGAATTATTTTAAGAGATATTTAATGCTAAAGTTGGACAAAATCGTTCCACTAAAAAAGTTTTATAGCAGCAAAAACTATACATGGCAGTGTAATCATTTTTAGATCATTTTATGCGTTAGAATTTGCCGGAGTGCAGATTGCATTAATTTTTTTATTTTGACTCATTTTTTCAGGTTTTATTTCTATTTTAAATTCAAATTTTCAGCATTTCTAGAGATATTTTTTACAGATTTCAGAAAATTGTACTAATTTAAACTGTTGCCAACTGTATAAAAAGCGCAAGCAATAATGTTTGCTTCAAATTAAAAATTTATTTACACGTGACTATTATAAACAGGAAAAAAACTTTCAAATTAGAATTAAATAATTATCTATAAAAAGCAGGAACTTATTAAAAATTACGTCATAAAAAGTACACACGTGAATTTTAAAAGAGAAAGGATATTGTAAAATAATAAATTTATTAACATGCGTTAGAAGTCTTAGGAGAAATTACGTCATATTTACGTCACATTATAGTTATTACATAAAATGAACACAAAATAATATTGCAAAAAAGTTTAAATTTAGAAATTGCGCTAGACATTTATTTAATATTTTGAGAGGATATTTTCAACTATTTTTGTTAGGAAACCGCAAATAATATTTCATTGCTAACAAAAGTACTTTCACGCGATTATTTAAAAGAGAAAGAATAGCTTGGTAAAAATTACGTCAGATTAAAAACGATTAATTTAAAATGTCTCATTTAAAAGAGCTTTCTTTTCGCTTTGTTAAAAAATACCAGGAGACAAAGACTCTGTTTACTTAATTCCTTTTATATTAGCTTATTTTGAAATGTTGTTACACGTGTCTACGTCATCAAGTTATTTTTATTTCGACGTTTTATTTGTATTTTTATTAATGTTGTACGAATTTATTTGTTCTTTCGTTATTTAAAATAAAAATTATGTCAATTTGTATAATTTGGCGAGTGGTTTGGCGATTTATATAATTTGGCGAAATTGGTTGACGGGATAATCAAGTAGTACCGCAGCGGATTTGGCGTTAAAATTCCCCAATCAAAGAGAAATGAATAGAAATTCGTTTATAGGGAGATCGCCACTGTTTTTTAAATTATAATTCAATCTTTCGAAATCTTTTTAAAGCCGATCAAATTAGCGTGCATTTAGAGCCTGCGGTGTCTGGACGGGGGTTGGCGAGCGTAGCTCGTAGGGGGCCGAGCCCCCTAGTGTAATATAAATTTCTAGGATTTGTATCAAAAGTTGATATTCGTTGCAGCACGAATCTTTCATATTTTCGGAGAAGGGCGAATCCATGAAAAACTGACAAAAGTTCTTGCACGGGATACATAAATACCTATATCTATTATCTTATAAGTTGTTAGACTATAAACTATACATAAAAAAGGACAAAAAAAACTAGATTTTTATATTAGCCTAGTTGTTTTAATTTGAGGATACAATAGCATTGTTAAAACAACAGTAATATGTGGAAAGTTGATACACGTGATATGAAATAGCCTTTTAATAGGTTTAAAAATCTTCACATTGTAACCCTTTATGTACTGAATTATGAATTCATGAAAATTTTATCTTCTAAAGCATTTTTCGTGAATTGTTGAAACTACATTAGAAGATTTACATAATCATTTAATAAATTTTTGAAAAATTTTAGAAGTATTGAAGGATTTAGAAGGATTAATGAAATTTGAATTTATAGGGATTTTGTGTAATATTTATAATCCCACTCAAATCTTTTATTTTAAATCTTTTTCTTAGTATTTTGTAGAATTAGGAAATGTACAAATATAATGTTCTTACAATAGAAATTTAGACACATTTCCGAATTGAAAAATCTCTCTCCCAACGCCAAGAAAGCTGAAAAGATGCAAAGGCCAAAAGAAATCATCCTTTTAAAAATATTTTTTTTTTTTTGTGTGTAACCAATAATGCTTCTGGAACAAGATAAAGTAATGCATCTGTAACTCCTTCTAAACTGTATTACTACTAATCGATGTATTAAATGAATTTTATAATAAGTTATTTTAATGGTACTTATAAGTACCGTCAGTAGATAAAGGGTTAAACACTATACCCAAGTAAGCTGCTCGTTTTTAATAGGTTTAAAAACATCCACATTTTAAATTCTAGACCTAAGTATTCTGCTCGTTTCAGGGCCATTTCATGAAAAACGGAGGGGCAAAATGTCCTGCGCGTGACACTGGTATAAACACCTATATCTAATAACTTACAAGATGTTAAAATATAAACTATAGATTAAAAATAACAAAAAAAACCCTTGATTTTCATATTAGCATAGCTTTATTTAAATCGAGGCTATAATACCCTTTAATTTACATAAAAAAATGCAATATACTGCCAAATTTAAATAGTTTGTTAAGTTAAAAAACATATTTTATTGATCAGAATAACATGATTTGCAGAAATCGCCTTCTGCGGATAATAATGTTTGGATAATAAGAAACAACAATTAAAACTTCAGTACATCTATCTATCTATATAATAAAGGACAAACATATCTGTGCGTAACGCATACGTCATTTTGTGAATGGCAGCACTTTGATATTTGAAATGAAATTTCGGTTTTGCAATTTTCGCTACTGCAAATTTTTAAACTTCTAAACATCGTACATTTTTAATTTTTACACCTTCGGACTGGGAAAAAAATGTGCTTTTAAATTCAATTTGTTTCAAAGGTGTATCTTAATTTATTTTTGAGATATTAATTTTTTTGTAGTTTTTAATACAAATTTTGTAATCGTGGCAACTGAAGTACTCTATTTATATTGAAAGTAAAAGGAAAATAGTCATTGTTTATTATTTTTATTGATTATATCCTCATTGATGCTATTCTCACATTACAAATAAAAGTAACTTTTTTATAAATTTTGAACAGAAAATGACGTCAGGCATTAAAAAACACGTACTCTTCTTCATAAATAAGTTACATTTCAATATTTTTACAGTACGTTGATATTGAGTTTGAGATGCTAGACAAAATGATTCAGTGAGTGAAAATTATGTAATAATAAAAACAAAACGATCATTTATATATATATATATATATATATAACTAAATATTTGACCAATACTGTGACAACTAAAGGCAAATTTCTGAAAATCTTTTTTCGTGGGTACTGAGATTAGAACTTAAAGTTTGTGCTAATGTTCACATGAAAAGTTGTATCGAACAAACGTGACTAAGTTTGGAAATACATTCATTAATAAGCTATTGCGCGCTAAAATACTTTCAAATTGTGAATTTGAGTGGTGCGTATGTAAATTATGAGAATGTAAAAATAACGTACAGTTTAGATTTTATGGGGTGAAATTTTATGATGTGACAAAGCGAAATCTTTTCTACTGATTTTTCATCCCGTAAGAACAAACATAAGAACCTCAATCGATAACGTCATCATAATTACTCATCTTGATTAAGTATTCTAATGCAGTTTAATTTTTCGATAATTTAAGCAATTGAAGGTTGTGGAAATAACATTTTGGTAATTTTAGGTTAAAAACATTATTTGTTTTAAGAATTAGACAACCAATGTAAGATGAATTTATTATTATAATTATTTTTGTAGGTTTATTGTAGGTTTATTGACAGTTCCTTTCAAACATTTTAGTTCGTCGAATTTCGACGGGTTCCAACTCGTATTAATAAAAGAGAGATGTTTCTCTCTCTCTCTCTCTTTCTGAGTATGTGTGTGTGTCTGTGTGTCTATTTATTGGCGATGACTAGAGAAATCTATCGCACGTGAAGTCTGCAAATTTTTATAAGGATTGACTGAGATGTTCCTGAGTTTCCGATTTTTCCTTTTTTTTTTTTATAATTAACCAAGATAATTAAAATCTTCAATAAACGAACTTCAATTTTCGGCAGCTGGCAGGATCGCTTCCGCACATGTTCTGGAAATTCTTGTTTTTTCAAGTGAACGCAAACAGCTGTAATATGTAGAAAAGCTTCCCACACGTGACATGGAATGATCCAGAAACAGACGTGAAATACGTAGAAAATAACATATACAAGGAGATTCTACTGCATAAATCTTATAAAATAAATTAAAAAATATGTTTTTTTTATGTAATAAAAATTTAAAACAATTCTTTTTCTGCAAATCGGTATTATTCTTTCCAAAAAAAAAAAAAAAAACTCATTTTTGAGACATATGTGAAAATTTGAGGTGCCTGATATCTACCCCTTGTATATCTGCCCCCATACGTCATTTTGACGTCACAGTAGAAGGGGACACATATCCAGTGCTACACAATTTCACTTTATTCGAGAATTGTATATCCGACCCCTGTATATATGCCCCCATATCAGAAGGGGGCACATATCCAATACAGAGCATTTTATTTTTCTCAAGAGCTGTATATCCAACCCCTGTATATATGCCCCCATACGTCATTTTGACGTCACAGTTGAAGCGGTCACATATCCAGTCCTACAGAATTTTCCTTTCGTCGAGGGTGTATATCCGACCCCTGTATATATGCCCCCATACGTCATTTTTACGTCATAGCAAAAGGGGACACATATCAAGGGGGCAGATATCCAATGCTAGGACTTTTACTTTTGGCGAGAGAGTTGGATATCCGACCCCTGTACATATGCCCCCATACGTCATCTTGACGTCACGGCAGAAGGGGACACATGTCAAGGGGGCAGATATCTAATGCTAGGACTTTTACTTTTGGCGAAAACGTTGGATATCCGACCCCTGTATATATGCCCCCATACGTCATTTTGATGTGTCACAGTAGAGGGGACACATATACATTGCTAAAACATTTTTACGCTCGTCGAGAGTTGGATATTCTGAATATATGTTCCTTTCTACGTATAGTTTTTATTGTGGCCGCGAACTATCATACGGCTTTATTTATCTAGAAATCTGTAGACGACATTTAGAATGTAACTCACGAATTATATAGATATATATGACGACGTGAGTTTCAAAACTCACCTTATCTAAACTTTAGAAAATCGAGTTTCCTCTATGAATCTATTCTATAGGGGGTAAACCTGCATAAAAAAAAAAAAAAAAAACACTATAATCTGAAGAAAAAAAAGTTTTATCGTGTATTTCTGGCAATGTAAAATCTTGGTTTACAGTGAAATAGAATGTGTTTTAATTTGGTTTTCTGGATAAAGCGAGGTTTTAAACTCACGTCCTCATATATGCATACAAAATTTATATTGAAAATTTATAACGTTAAAAAAATGTTTAATCATTTTGTTTCCGTTTTAAAATGTTATAGACAGATGATTAGAAATTATTTCCAAATGAAAAAGAAATATTATTGCTGGTTTTCCATCTGAGGTTCATTCCTGCTGATATACGAACAAAACAATGAAGAAAAATGATGCTGGTTGTATAGATTATGAAACACTTCCCAACTGCTTTTGCCCGCCTTTAGTTTATCGAAATAATCTGTACTTTCATGCAAATTTTAACATCAAATAAATTTCGTTGAATTTGTTCGAGTAAACATCATCAAAATGGAATTCAAATAAATTGCTGTAGTATACCCTAATGTATCGAATTCTTTTTTGTGCCCCTTATAACAACTATAATTGTTAGATATAATTTTTTTTTTTTTTTTTGGAGGAACATGCTGCAGAATAAGACAATTCTTTCATAAAAAAGAGGTACTTTCTGATACATTTCTGAATATATATATATATATATATATATTTTTAAGAAACGCGTGGAATTGGCGAATTTGGCCGAAAACGTTTTGGAATTCTAATTTGGTTTTTAATGTATTTTTGAGGTATTTTAAAGTACGTTAAATAATTTTATATTACATATATGCTCATAAAAACAATTTTATTTGTATTTTACACTAATTTTAATTGTAAATTGCTTATATCTTAATTTTCTAAAGTTATTATGAAAAAATAAATTCGCTTTTTAAAATATCTACAGAAAGTAATTTATATTTTTCTTAATAATTTTAAATTTTCTTGTAATATTAAATTTTAATTAAGGTAATAAATTTTACGAAAAATAATTAACTTTAGAATTTTCCAAAAGCTATTATATAATTTATCTATCTGTCCATCTGTCAAGCTTTCCTGCAATTTTACTTTCACAGAATCATAAGTATCGTTCAATTGCAATGATATTTATATATATTTAAAAAATTTACGACAATATGTTTTCTATTGAAAATAGTGCGAGTAGTATTTGTATATTTTTACTGAGACACACAAACGAATTCTCATACATTTCGACTTACGTATGGTAATTGTTTGAATCGCATGTTTTTTTTTCCCTCCATTTTTAGGGTTCCGCACTTAAAAAGTAAAAACGGAACAATTATAAGATCACTCATGTGTCTGTCTGTCCGTCTGTCATAGCCATTTTACTCGTAAACTATGGAACGTGGAAAGTTCTAATTTGTGGGAAGTAATAAAGACTTTTGACCCACATATTTACAGAATGTTTATTCACAAATATATTTAGGGAAAATGTAGAGAGGCTAATTAAGTGACTTGAAAACAAAATCTTTTCTTTGTATATCGTGTGGGGTATCAGGTTAAAGCTTTCGTAACGCTGAATTCAAAAATACATTTATTTTAATTTTAGGCATCATATGTTTAAAGATATCGTCGAAAATGTAGTGTAAAAATACGCCCCCCTCCCTCTATTTCCGAATCTACTGAATCTAAAATTGTGAAAAAATTAGAGGTAGTAGATGTTAATTTATAACTTGCAGGAAAATTATAGGAATTACCCTAGGTCACATTGTTTTTTAAAAGAGTGCATATTTCCGTTACACACATATTTCGATTTGCACGCATTCATCTAATGTGTTGAGGAGAGCTGGAGATACCTATCGTAGCAGAAGTATAAAAGCATTGTTGATAATGATTTTCGAAAAAAATCGTCAGTAATTAGCCAAGATATTAACACTTAAGAGGGCTGGTCACTCAGATTCGGAATTCTCCTCCGTAATGTTATGTCTATGGGCATTTGATGCATTCGTATATTTAAAATATCTTCTCGGGAAATTAATTTTTTTAACTTCTATTTTTTATGTACACTTCTTAAAAGATGTTTCGTTTTATCTTAGTTCTCAAAATATTTCTAAAGTATAAACTTAATTTTATATGAAGCGTTAAAATCTTACTCACAGTTCGCCCGCTTTTAATGCATAAAATATTAAATTCTGCATAGATTTTAGAAATATTGTGAAAACTAAGAAAACTAGTATGTTGTGGCCATCACAAAACTTTCTTCTATATAAATCACGTCAATTAAATCATTTAAATAGTACAAGAAATAACAACTATTTAGCACCAATTCATATAAAAGTATATCTGAATTTGAAGTTGGATGAAAATTCGTGCATTAGTTCTTGAGATAGAGCTATAGCGGAAATTCTGAAAAAAATGTAGCATAGCAGCGCCACCTGTTGAGCGATTTACACCAAAAGTAAACAGCACTAAACGATATCAAGGTATACCTGAATCTCAAGTTTGTTGAAAATCCAAGCATTAGTTCTTGAGATAAAGCTATTGCGGAAATCGCAAAAAATACAGCATAGCAGCCCCACCTGTTGAGCGATTTGCACCAAAAATTAAACAGGACTAATTTATACATCAATTCGTGTCAAGGACTAACTAAATCTGAAGTTTGATGAAAATCCGTGCAATAGTTCTTGAGATACAGCTCTTGTGGAAATCGTGAAAAATGCAGCACAGCAGCGCCACCTGTTGAGCGATTTACACCAAAATTTAAACAGCTCTAATTTATACATCAATTCATGTCAAGCACTAACTAAATCTGAAGTTTGATGAAAATCCGTGCAATAGTTCTTGAGATACACCTCTTGTGGAAATCGTGAAAAATGCAGCACAGCAGCGCCACCTGTTGGGCGATTTGCACCCAAAATTAAGCAGCACTAATTTATATCAAGGACTAACTGAATCTGAAGTTTGATGAAAATTCGTGCATTTTTTCTTGAGTTAGAGCTATTGCGATAATCATGAACAATGCAGCATACCAGCGCCACCTGTTGGGCGATTTTCACAAAAAAGTAATCAGCACCAAACTATATCCTGGACTAACTGAATCTGAAGTTTTATGAAAATCCGTGCAGTAGTTCTTGAGATACAGCTATTGCAGAAATCGTTAAAAATGCCGCATAGCAGCGCCACCTGTTGGGCGATTTTCACCAAAAACTAATCATTTCCAGTTTACATCATGTCTAACTAAATATGAAGTTTTATGAAATTTCGTGCATTAGTTCTTGAGATAGAGCGCCCACAAAATTTGTGTCACATACAGACAGACAGACGGACGGACAGACAGACAGACAGACGGACAGACAGACGGACAGACAGACAGACAGACAGATAGACAGACTCACAGACAGACATTTTGTAAAAACATGTTTTTTGGAATCTCTGACTCATAAAACGTGTAAATCCGTCGAAAACTGGAATTCGAAAATTTTCATGAAACCAATACTTTCTTCTTGTAAAGATAGAAGAAAGTAAAAAGAGACATCCTTTAAGGAGAATACACAGAAAAAAGATTTTGAAAATATGAATTTCCCGAGAAGATATTTTAAATATACGAATGCATCAAAAGTCCATAGACTTAACATTACGGAGGAGAATTCCGAATCTGAGTGACCAGCCCTCTTAAAGACATGGACGGTTTATACAAACATAATGACAGGGACGGCGTACTCTATATACCATCAAAGCAATAAAAGTCAAATTGTTAAAAACCGACTAATTTAATTATAATTAATCACATAAATACTTTGGGATTCGTCACTAGTTTGGATTGAGTAGATCTCTCAATACGCATCCCGTGTCTTTAAAAGTTAATTATAAACCTATATGGGAAAACGCGGCACGGACCAAGGCGGAGTTGCATCTTTGTGACCTCCTTTCGGAGCGTGCTTAGAACAATGTCAAGTTTAAACTTTGAACAAGGGTTTTGTTTTAGCTAAACCGTAAAAAGAAAAGATTATTACGACGCTGAATTTAGTTTTAGGAAATGCCAAATGAAGTTTAAATATGCACTAGTTTTATTGTGAGTACCGAATTAAGTTCATCATAAACAGGTTAGGATAAGATTAAAACTAGTCGGATGTATCAATCCCAAAACTTTCTTCTATCTCATACATGTTAATATTTCAAAATTCGCTATCACACTGCCAAAATTAAATGGCAATCTATGCATCTCATGAGGATTCTATAGATATGAAATTCCGTGCATTAGTTCTTGAGATATGACTGTCGCTGAAATCGTCTAAATCCAGCAAAATGCTGCCTAGCAGCGCCACCTATTGGTTTATTTATACCAAATCCTAATCAGCAACAATTTATGTCAACGTCTGACTGAATCTGAAGTTTGGAGAAAATCCGTGCATTAGTTTTTGAGATAGAGCTATAGCGAAAATCGTGAAAATTCCTGCATAGCAGTGCCACCTATTGGGTGATTAACACCAAAACCTAAGTAACAACAACTTGTGTCAACATACAACTAAATCTGAAGTTAGATGAAAATTCGTCCATTAGTTCTATAGATAAAGCTATTGAGGCAATCCTGAAAAAGGCAGCACAGAAGCGCCACCTGTTGGGCGATTTACACCAACACATAATCAGTTTCAAGTCATATCAAGGACTAACTGAATCTGAAGTTTGATGAAAATCCGTGCGTTAGTTTTTAAGATAGAGCTATTGGGAAAACCGTGTAAATCCTGCAAAATTCATCATAACAGCGCCACCTGTTAGGCGATTTACACCAAAACGTAATCAGCATCATTTCATATGAAGGACTAACAAAATCTGAAGTTTGATCAAAATTCGTGCATTAGTTCGTGAGAAAGAGCTATTGCAAAAATCGTGCAAAATGCAGCATAGCAGCGCCACCTGTTGAGCGATTTACACCAAAAACTAATCAGGTTCAATTTGTATTAGGGACTAACAGAATATAATTTTTTATTAAATTCCGTGCATTAGTTCTTGAGATAGAGCGCCCACAAAATTTGTGTCACATACACACAGACAGACAGACAGACAGACAGAGTCACAGACAGACATTTTGTAAAAACATGTTTTTTGGAATCTCTGACCCCTAAAACGTGTAAATCCGTCGAAAACTGGAATTCGAAAATTTTCATGAATCCAATACTTTCTTCTTGTAAAGATAGAAGAAAGTAAAAAGGGTTATACACAATAGCAATATTTGATATTATTTAGGCTTCATATCTCTTTGAACTTTTATGGTATACCCACTCATACTTTTCTAGTATATACAGCTATACCCAAGTCTGCGTTATATAGTTTTTTAAAAAGACTTATTATTTGTTTACAAACATTTTTTTTAATAATGCAGTTAATAATTCATATATTTATTGTATAGAAGCCTCTGAGCGCGAGTAATACTCGCGCTTGACCGTTTATTTAGAATGAAATGAAAGTTTTTATATATATACGGGTGTTTCATAAAAGATGGGCAAAACTTTCAGAGGTGATAATACACATCCAAACAAACAACTTTCATCAAAGAATGCATGGTTGGAAATGAAACGCAAATGTGTTTGAGGGCGCCGAAGGTCAAGTTGTTATACGAGGTAAAAAAAAAAAAAAAAAAAAAAAAAAAACCACAAAGAACGATTAAGTGGCAACTGCCTGTTGGGAAACCGCTCTTCATACAATCGTTGAGCTTCTGATCCCTTTCCCTTTGGGGGTTCGTAGATAAAATTTATATCGGCCTTTTCCTTATTAGTGAAGGGTAACATCACGCGATACATTCCTACCACGATTGACAGTTGCACTCTCAGATCAGCGGTTTTTGTGTATTAATCGAAGCGAAATTTTGCATACGCGTTCTTATTCTTCCCCATATCACATTTGTATGCTATTAGTGTCCCATAACTTGCAACAGGAATTGAGTTTTAACCGCTGATTGAACCAAGTTTCAAAATGCGCCAGTATGTTTGCGTTTCATTTCCAACAATGCATTATCTGATAAAAGTTGTTTGTTTAGATGTGTACTATCACCTCTTAAAGTTTTGCCCATCTTTTATGAAACACCCTGTATATATATACACACACACACACACACAATATACACTATAACAGAGCACTACTCAAAAGGGCGTGCATTACTTTACAATCCATTTACAGGCACACAAGAAACGTAAAACATTGGGACTATGAATCATGCAATTTTTAAATTGTTGTTTTGTTTCACTATTTTAATAGCCTTTTGACTTCAATGTTTTTCCAAGTAGATTTTTATGATATTTAGAATTTTAATAAATAGTCCGAGATAAATAACAACACAATGTGTTAAACATTTTATGGTAGGTATTTGAGGCATCCTGAAAATTTGTATAACACTACTTTTGTAATATCTGAATACAAAATCGAAGGTCAAGCTGAAGGATCGTGGCACTTAGCCAACCCGTGATTTTTTAAATTTCCAAAACTTTCGTGCAAAAAAAAAAAAAAAAAAATCCTTGAGGCATTTTGAAATTTTAATACCTTCAAATTTAGTATTTAATGAAATAAAAAATATAAAAGCCAGACTATTTAGTGTGACCAAAAACTGTGCCAGGTGGTTTCAAGTGGAATTTTATAACTATCGAAAAAAAGTATTTGAGGCCCGCTGAGATTGAGGCAGAATAATATTTATACCTAGAAAAAATATTTTGAAAAGGACAGACGATTTTGGTGGAACTTTCTACTTGCCAGATGATAGGGAATGTTAAGCGCGAGTGTCAGTAAAGCTGGACTTGCGGTGCCTCGCTGAAGATTCATTTACTGACTTATGATACAAAAAAAGCGTAAACCGCGTTGCACCTGTAGAAAGGTGAATATCTTAAGATGACTATCTTAAGACTATCTTAAGATGGCTATCTTAAGATGAATTTCAACTGGATGCGTGCGCAATCACAACAAATCTAACTGCGCAAGACTACGGCTCTCGCAAGACTACGTGACTCATAGCAAGCGTGCAGTTGTTCGAAAAATTTTGGAGTAGTTCAAATTTTTTTATTCGTAGTACATGTGCAGCTTTAGAAGTGCTATTTTTTTGTATTTTAAAATACTTTTCTTTTTATATAGTACGCGTTACTTATATATATTTATCATGGAAATAATATATATATATATATATATTTGTGTTATTTACACAAAAAGCGATGGAAAAATCACGGTTTTTAGTGAAAAAACTCTACAAGAAAAAAGTCGTGAAGTGTTGGAAATTCCGCAAAAACATATAGTCTAAGAGCAAGCAGCGTAAAAAAAAAGTAATTTTAACAAGGCTAATTTTTCTAGGGATTTTACGCGGATAAATATTTATAATTGTTATTTGTATTTTCTCCTTTTCTGACTAAATAAAGAGCTATTTCTTCAAACTTCTGTCCTTATTTAAGTTAAATTTTACTATCTGGTAACAAACTTTGTTAAATATCTATCTGCACACCCAGTGTTGTAATTAGACGTTGGTATTATTTTGTTGTACCAACCACATTGTTGCCAAGCATAATAGTTGGCACTAAAAGAAATTTCTCTCTATTCTAAAAAACAGCAACTTACGCTGTCACCGCTGTTCTGAATTTTTTGTGACCGGAGGTATTTCTCAGTTAATATTAAGAAAAATATTGCATACAAAAATATGAAAATCGGCGGTGTTATTGAGAAATGTTTGATAAACACGCTGATGCAGACAGTTTTCAAATCGAAGAATTATTTTAAGAGATATTTAATGCTAAATTTGGACAAAGTCGTTCCATTAAAAAAGTTTTATAGGAGCAAAAACTATACATCGGAATTTAATCATTTTTAGATCATTTTATACGTTATAATTTCCCGGTGTGCAGAATGAATTTATTTTTTTAATTTGACACATTTTTTGAGCTTTTATTTCTATTTTAAATTCAAATTTTCAGCATTTCGAGAGATATTTTTCACTTATTTTAGAAAATTATACTAATTTAACCTGTTTCCAACTGTATAAACAGCGCAAACAATAATGTTTGCTTCAAATTAAAAATTTATTTACACGTGACTATTAAACACAGAAAAAAAACTTTTAAATTAGAATTAAATAATTATGTATAAAAAGCAGGAACTTATTGAAAATTACTTCATAAAAACCATAGTTACACGTGAATTTTAACAGAGAAAGGATTTTGTAAAATTATAAATTCATTAACATGCGTTAGAAGTCTTAAATAGGAGAAATTACGTCACATTTACGTCACATTACACTTATTACGTAAAATGAACAAAAAATAATATTGCAAAATAGTTTAAATTTAAAATTGCGCGAGACATTTATTTGATATTTCGAGATGAACTTTTCAACCATTTTTGTTGGGATTTTTGTTAAAAACGATGTATTTAAAATGTCGTTCATTTATTTATTTACTTATTGAACAACAAACATACGACTTGTGTGCTTGACATGAGAGCCCGCTTATAATCTCTTATTTAAAAGAACTTTCCTTTCGCTTTGTTAAAAAATACCGGGAGACAAAAATTCTGTTTACTTAATTCATTTTATATTAGCTTATTTTGAAATGTTTAACTGGTTTTATTTAATCAAAGAGGAAAACAGCCATAGTATCGTTTAACAGCAGCTGATTTTTCCTTAAAATTCCCCAATCAATGAGAAATGAATAGAAACCCGTTTATAGGGAGATCGCCACTGTTTTTTAAATTATAATTCAATCTGTCAAAATCTTTTTAAAGCCGATCAAATTAACGTGCTTTTATAAACTGCGGTGTCTGAACGGGGGTTGGCTAGCGTAACTCGTAGGGGGACGATTCCCCTAATACATGAACAAAAATTTTCGCTATGAAAGTGAGTATTTAAAAAATATAAAATTTAAAAATTACAGACGTTTACGAACTGTTTTATTAAATCAGTACAAATATATACTTAAAACAGAATAAAATATATTTAATAAAATAAACAAATTAAAACTACAGGCTCTTTTATAGCTATACAATAAACGTTTCATTAACTCAATAAGACAGGATGACATCCATCAAAATACATCTCACAGTCATTAATAAATGCAAGTTATAACTTATTAATAAATATTTTTTATTCGAAAACCAGCAAAATATTATGTTTTGTGAGTTTACAAATAAGTAATAATAAAATAAATAACGTTCAATAAATAGCAAGTGACAATGTTAGGTGGGGATTGCAAAAAACATCCTTTGTATGGTCAGAATTGAAATAAATGGTGTATTAGCATATGCATTTTGACCTTAGAGCCTAAAAGGCACATTATTTCATACTCAATGAACTGCAGTACTATTTACGTATCTCTACCAAACAACAAATATCTTTCTGAAAAAATTTCTAGTCTTTTGAAGTCTCATAATATCAGTACATCATTGAGGTCGCAAAATGTTTTGAAAAATCTACTTTGTAAATCTAAACCTAAAATCCCCCCTAGCTACTATCAGATTCACCAACTTTTCGAGCAATTTTTGGGCCAACTCCTGATTTCCTCCAACTTTTCGCGAAATATTGTCTCGACACCCAGTAAGATAGCAAACAGCAATATCCCCAACTTTTTATCTGCATCTCAAAAAAGTCTGCGCTAGCCGCAACATTTCTTCCCACCTTTCAACATTTCAGCGAATCAGAGATAAGCGATTGTTACGAAAAGGCAATAAATATTGACGGCTGGTACTAGTAGTATTGGTTTTCCTCCAACTTTAGCAACGACAATTGTAACCTTTTTCTCCCTTTGAACTGGAAAAAGTGGGGTTAAAATCGGCTGAAAAGTTGGTTGCTTGAAAAATTGGTGAATCTGATAGCAGCTTTTATTACTAGAATCGGTTCAATTTACAGTATCCCATGTAAAGATTGCGACTCGGTTTTTATTGGCGAAACTGGTCGTACTTGCGCTATTCGCCTTGCCGAACATAAACGTGCCTACAAATCTGGAAGCCTGCAGTCTAAAATTGTACGGCATTCTTTAGATTCCGACCATATCCCAGATATCACAAATATGACACTTATCAAATTCGGTTGCAATAACGTTAAAAGTAGAGTTTTTCCGGAAGGTGTATTCACTCGTAAGCAAACTTCGCCTATTAATAAATCTTGTGCACTTCCACCTGAATACACATCATTGCATTGATATTTTTATACTTTCTTTAATTTTAACTGCTAATAATTATTAACTGTAAACAAGATATATAGTTTTCTGGTCATTTGAATGTTATTTATTGCACTAATGAGAGGCTAAAATTTAGTTCGAAACGCTTGCATTTTTAAATGCATTAAATGTACTTATGCAATTTTTACTTGTAATGTCTGATGAATCGTAATATATATATATATATTTTAAATCATATATCAGACGTTAAACAATGATTTAAAAATAATATTGTATTTTGAAACTTATAAATAATTGTTGATTTTTTCTGTAATTAATAAAATTTACAAATGTAATAAAAAAAACTTTATTCAATATATATGTGCAATGACCATTGAAAACAACTCCATCCGTTGTTGTTAAAATCTGATGCAACATTTAAGTGTAAAATCAAAACGAAAGAAATATGTAATATTTAAAATAAAAAAATGAACAACTGCCATGTACAATCGTGGGAAAAAAAAAAAAAAAAAGTCAATACCCCCTACTAACTCCTCAACAAATTATCGTAGACGAAAGTTACTGGCACCGGACGATTGGAAATAAATTCTACTTTTAAATAGTGTGTATAAAATTTTCTTAGGGGGCCATATACATATTAAACGAATCCAAACTTCATTTTTTTCAATGGCAGTACCCAAATTTAACGAGATATTTCAAATCTTCGGTTCAAAATGTGCCCAGAAACCAAATTTCAAGTCATTCGAATGATAAGTTTTTGAATTATAGACATTCAAAATTTAGTACTTCTAATGTTAAATTACATTTTCATATTTTTATTTATATCTCCTGAAATTATGCTCCTAATGAGCTAATTTTTTGTGTAACAATAATATTAATATACCCAAACATAAATACGTTGAATTTGTATTTTTTATAATTTTATGATATGAATTATGAAATTAATATTCGAAAAAATTATGAATTGCAACATGCAATTTTTTTGATGGATTTAGATTTATTACGTCCTGCTTTACGGAAATCCGAAATTTCACATTTTTCTGCCAAGTAGTTTTCAAATTATGCTTAAAAAACGGCAAAATGATGGTTTAAGGGGCCGACTATGATAGAAGTGAGTAAAGTTTTGAAATTTATTCTGCTATCCTGTAATCAAACAGGTTTCATTAACGCTTAAACGTGTCATGATCAAGAAGGCGGCTCTCTCGGCTAACAATCGAGTTCGGAACTTCAATTTGATACAGCCCTTAAAATACGCTCGTTTTAAAATAATTAATTTCTCGGAAACTTATGGCACGAATTGCATAAAAATTTGTTTTTAGGCTAATTGAAAGGTGTAGAGTTCATTTATGCTGTCAGAAATGTGTACTGCTATTGAAAAAAAACAAAGTTATGGTTCGTTTTATTATGTAGATGGCCCCTTAAAAAATTTTTATATACATCATTTAAAAGTAGACTTTATTTACAATCGTTCGGTACCAGTAACTTTCTTCTACGATAATTTGTTGAGAAGTTAGTAGGGGGTGTTTACTTTTTTTTTTCCACGCTGTACATTTACAAATTGACTTTTATGAACAGATAAGTAACCTTTACTCTTTTCATTTTTACTAGCGTTTTTTAAATAATTTAGATTCATCAAATATACAACACGAATCCTTCTCATTCATTAGCAAATAAACAAAAACATATCGCTATATCGTAGAAAGAATTTAGCACTTTGGCGGTCGCCAGAAAAAAGCAATAAACCTTCTTTATGGCACCCGTGCTGTCAAAACGACTAAAATAAATATTTATTTAAACTTCATTACGTAAAAAAACATATACTTGGCTCACCTTTTCGAGATTTTATAGTCTTGAGAAAAACATTTAAAAAATAATAATGTTCAAAACGATTCAAAATTTATTAGTAAAAAAGAAAAAAATGGGAAGTTTGCCAATATTTTGCACTGAACCGGAAGTGCCGTGCGACAATTCCGGTTGAGCTGGTTTTGTTTATGTTTATACTGATAATTCGGTCTATAGTAGGAGTTTATCATCTAATTTCCATTCATATTCTAAATCGGTTCGGAAAAAAAAATTAAGCCTCCTTAAAAATTAAGCCCCCTAAAAAATTATTAAAAAAGAAAAAAATGGGAAGTTTGCCAATATTTTGCACTGAACCGGAAGTGCCGTGCGACAATCCCGGTTGAGCTGGTTTTGTTTATGTTTACACTGATAATTCGGTCTATATTAGGAGTTTATCATCTAATTTCAAATCCTATTCTAAATCGGTTCGGAAAAAAAAATAAGCCTCCTTAAAAATTAAGCCCCCTAAAAAATTAAGGCCACTCAAACTCCCTTTTGAAAAGAACTAACCACTTGTGTTATAGTATGACTCAGCCTTAAAAGGTCATTTATTCCTACTCTAAGTCGATTCGAAAAAAATATATGTATAAAATAAACCCCTCTAAAAATTTAGCCCTTTACACTTCCTCTCGAAAAGACCTAACCTCTTGTATTATAGTATGGCATCACCTTAAATAGTCATTCATTTGAGCTAAAAGACGATTAAAAAAATTAAGCCCCCTCTAAAAATTTAGCACCTCCTACCCCCCCTCAAACTATAGGATAATCAGATAAAAAAACATTCTTTTGAATCGAAAATAACAAAAAAATCTCTCTCAAACTTCATCATACTACATTATGATTCCATTCTCTGCGCCACCTCCACAATCGAACTGTTCTTTTCACACTCCGAAACCGACTCTCTACATAAAAAAATAATCCCCCTATAAAAATTTAGCCCGTCCTACACCCCCCCCCCCCCTCGTACAACAGAATAATCAGATAAAAAACATCCTTTCCGATCGAAAAAAAATCTATTTAAAACCTCATCATACTATAGTATGATTCCACTTCCAGCGCCACCACCCCCTCCACAATCAAACACCCTTTTTCCTACTATTCTTGTGTCGTCGTCATCGCACAATTCCATGAATTAGGATACGAACTGAAACTGCATCCACCATATTCACCAGATTTAGTGCCTAGAGATTATTTTCTATTTCCAAATATGAAAAAATGGTTTAGTGGTAAAGAATTGGCTTTAACGACGAGATTATTGCTGGAACAAACGCGTATTTTGAAGGGTTGGAAAAATCGTATTTTTTAGAGGGGATGGAAGAAAAAAAAAAAAAAAAAAAAAAAAAAAAAAAAAAAAAACAGAAAAACGTTGGGCTAAGTGTTTCGAGCTAAAAGGACATTATGTTAAAAACAAAATACATTTTAGACATAAAAAGATATTTTTCTTGTGAAGGCTAGGTACAGCCCTCGTAAAATGCTAGCTAAATTTTGTTTTGTGAATTCTAATTTTTATCTTCAATAAAATAAAATAATTAGAAAAATAAATTTTATTTATAAAACAACATATAAACTCGAACTATTCAAAAATATATAAATTATTACCTAATTTTTGCAACACCTTTTCTAGCGCAGGGATTTACGAAATTAATTATTTTATTGAAACACAGCCGCAACAGGGCCTGACCCATACAAGGGCGTGCGGGATAGATGAGCTGGGCTGCCCTTTTTTGGAGGCCCGCATGGGAATAACCACTATTTTTATTAATACGTGACAAATGGGTAAAATCGGCCAAATGTGATCAAAATTCATATATTTTCAGATATTTAAGAAGGGAGTGCGATCTCCCTCTCTGCTTCCCATACCCTCTCCACTTTCACAAAAAAATAAATTATATTAGAAAACTAATGATTAAAATTTTATTATAACAACTTAGTTTTCTATTGTTTTTAAAATCAATTCTTTATTGACATTTTCCTCCTAACTAGGCTAGTTAAAACTATTACTTGGGACCCACTGGGGGCATTTTCTTTTAGACATCGTATAACATATGTAGATAAGCAAATTAAAAGGTTTCAAATACTCCTGTCAACCAATGAATCAAATTTTCTACTGTTTTTCTACAACGATTTTGTCTTAAAGTTGTGACCATCTCTTTGCGATGCCCTGTATACAGATGTGACTAGTACCTGAGCAATTGACTGGGAAAGGCAATTAATGAAAATATTCCCAGAGGATAGATGCGGAATTGCGGACCGAACGTACTAGGTAATTTAAATAAAATGTATATTTTAAACTTGTAACATTTGTGTTATTATTATCTGTCACTTTTTAAGTTAACAAAAAGTTTTAAATTTTATATTGTGAATCAGGGGACATATTTTCTTCGAAAAAATCCTTATTGTAAACTCATATATGATACCACCGGAAACGTTTTAAAATAAGAATATATTTTATATAAAAGATAAATTCATGCATCGCCTGTCATGCACATTTGTAGGATCTTATGGAACTTTTTTTTTCTCTTATTGATTGTACTAACGATTTTCTTAATTGTTTTTCTTCTCTACTTTTACTTTTACCGGTGGTCTCGGCCGCGTTTAAATTTTCTTTTTTATGGTTCCCAATGCACTGTAAAACGCAACATCTATAGCCCGGAGGTGCAGTTGCAACGCAACTAGGTACTCCAAGAACGTGGATCAGATTGTTTCATTGTTCCATAGTTTGCATCGTTTGAGGGATGAAAAAGCTATGTGCTTCGTTGTAATGAATCTTTTTTTCTTCAGGCTAAAGGATATAATTTCTTCTATTTAAATGAACCGGTACTTTTATATTTTTTTAATTATAAGAATAAATTGCATCTTATAAAATAGTGCCCTGTAATAATTTTAATATATATACATTCGTTCTGTACAAAATAAGATTATTAAGAGGAATTTTCTGATTTATAACCTCTAAGACGCAAAAAAAAAATGAGAACAGAGAATTAAAAAAGATCTAACATTTCTAAAGGGATTGAAAAATAAATAAATTAAGGTTATGCACGTAATTTTTTTACATGCGAACTGTAATATTTTTAAATAACTCAAAGCTATTTTCCCGGCACGACCAGCGACGCCAATTTATAGTAACACCCCTTATTCTCCTTTGACACTTACAAAGCATCCGTAAAACTTTTTTTTTTTTTCTGGGAGAAGGGGGGGGGGGGGGGGGGTTGGACTTGTCACAAGTAATTGCCAGACACCTTTCTGTTAAAGCTCCTATACATATACAGAAATCTTTCTTTGTGTAGAGTGGTCTTATCTGTCGGTGTGCAACAATATGGACTACCCCTCACCCTATCTTCACACAATGAAAGTAACACATAAATACAATACATTCAAAACAAAAAACAAGAGACTAAGTGTAAAAGGCGTGAGCTGCCTCAGAGCGGCGTTTAAAATGGGTGTCAGTGGTGGGTCAATTTAACTCTTTAGACATGTCCAGTTTAAAGTTTAAACACCCTTATACAGTTAGGTACAATTACCATAGTTTTGGATTTAAGAACAGCATTAAGCTTCTTTTTATTTTAGAAAGAACTGAAAAGAAAGGTTATATGAAGTTTAAAAAAAAAATAATTATTAAATATTTTAATTGTTTTTATGTGCTATAACTTAAAAAAATCATAACTAAGGTTGCCTACGTGATTGATTCCAATTTAGAAAAATTGTACTGATTCTCAGTAAAATTTTATAACTATATAGATATAGCTTATAGAATGTCGGAATATTATAATCAATAGAAAATACAATTAGAATTAAAAATAATTCTGCAATTTGTAAACTGCTGAATAGGTTTAAATCAAGCACACTACCTTTAAATATTAAGGTTGTGTATTTTATTTAAACGTATATAGTATTTTTGCAAAAATGTTGAACAAATCCATGAATCTTCAAATAATGATAATAATAATAATAGTTTGTATCTACTCTTTAAATCACATAAAAAAAAAGTGCGATGAAACAACACTTTTACTAGAAAAGTAGTCTCCATTACTTTTAACATTCGAGAGAAATGATGCGCTTAATTTACTTTCATTTATATATATATTTTTGTCCCTTTCGTCCAGTTTTTTAAAATTGTTCCCGAATGTACAATTTCTATATGATCGCTATAAATCCAGTAACAAAATCAGAAAAAAAAAAAAAAAAAAAAAAAAAATGTGTATTGCCCTTTCCCAGATCCCGGAAAATAAAGCACTGGAAAAAAGAAGCGCAATAAACAACCAGGAAACAAATCAACGTACAATAAAGCAGTCGAAAAATAAATCACTACATTGGAAGGACTTCAACTCTTGGTTACAATTGCCATGGTGTTATCAAACTAAAGCTGCTTCAAAAGCATAAAATAGAAAATGATCTAAGAATTCATATGCCACGTGTATACACATTAATATACATCTTTAAATGATTCCCCATTGATTATAAACAAGAAAGAAACATCATGCATTAAGCATAGATTATGAAACACTTTCCAACACTTCCTGAATGCTTTAACAAAACTTCGTTATTTAGGGAAATAAGGTATATAAGAGAACTAAGTAAACATTTTAGAAAACGCATAAAACATTTGAAAAATTGATTTTAGCAGTTACCATCCATAGCAAATATGTATTCCAATTCTTTTGAACAGCTCTGTATTTGATCTGTAGGTTGATATATATGCTATATAATGGGGAAATTTAGTTTAGCAAGAAAACGAATAACAGGTTGAAATTTCTCTTTCAGCAATTTATACTAATATATGGAAACATACTTCTATACTTTTGTACAACCCTGTAGTTAACCTAGTACCTTTATTACACGCCACTATTTAGCTAAAGTTTAATTCAAAGTAAAACACTCTTAAAACTACTGGAATCACATTTCCAGAAATTATCATTTATAGACGGTCATGTATCCAATTCTTTGCGTGACACTGTATATAATTTTATCTTTGTTCTACAAACATTTCTTAGTAAACAAAATGCAGTTCAGCGTAAAAATGCATAAACAATTTAAAAACCACCTTTAAGCAATTTACAATCATACACAGTAACCATTACGAAATTTTTGTGTAGCCCTGTATATGAATTTCAGCATTTATACACACCATATACAATGCATTAGATATAGTGAAACATAAAAGCACATGACATAATTAAAAATGCATTTCTAGCAATCATTGCTACCGTACATTACTTCGAATACAATATCGTATCTGAAATCTTTTGTGTGTCCCTGTAATTGCTATGCACTTCGTATTATACATGAAATAAGTTATAGTAAACCTCAGCGACATATATCAATTTCATTACACATGAAATAATTTAACATAATTAAAGTACGCCGGAAAAAATTCCCTCCACCCGTATATATTATTATGTAACGGAGATCTTTTGTGTGGCCCTGTAAATGAATAATAATTATTCTTTGCACCGCATATTCTGCGGAATGCATATTTTAGTGCACTTGATAAATGCATATCAATTTTAATATGTTTGAAAGCATGTAACATCATTAAAAATCATTTTAAACGATTTTTTCCCATGGCCCGTAATGTAACGGAAAAATTCTGACTGTCCCTGTAAATGAACTAAACATGCTACAAACTTCATTTGAAATAGAGTTCGTGCTATGGTAGAGGTCACTAACATCCAAAAATATCAGAACGATCCGAGTATACTTACGGGAGTTAGAGCGCGTACAGACGGACAGATAAACCGAATGCATAAACACTTTTCAACTTTGTTGGAAAGTGGTTAAAAATGAATTTAACATTAACTTTGTTTTTGGTATTCTAGGGTAATTTTTTAATTAATACTAATATAATGTTAATGTTGGGTGTTCATATTAAAAATTTCATTTTTGTATACGTGTGTTATTATTATTATTATTATAATTACTACTCTTGTATTATGTGTAATTTAAAATTTGGATACAGCCTTCCAAATATGCTCATTGTAAAATAAATAATTTGTCTGAAACTATAGTGCGAATTTCATGAAAATTTGTTTTTAGACTAATTAAGTGGTGTAGAATTTATTTATGGGGTCAAAATTGTGACTTGCTTAAAAAAACAAAAACAAAACAAAAACAAAACAACAAATATTGAGTTTGTTTTCAATACATACATATACCTCCCTAAGCAAATTTTATACACATTATTTAACAGTAGACTTTATTTCCAATAATTTGGCACCAACAACTTTCTTCTATGATAATTTATTGCTGAATTAGTGGGGGCTGTTTATTTATTTATTTATTTTTTCAAGACTGTACATTTATTATAAAGATTAATCCAGAATTTTAAAAAATATATAACAAAGTAATTTCATTTTTTTTTTTAAATTTATTGCATTTTGCATTTTTTCTCTTAAGGGAAATATTTCTAAATTTTCTTTTATATAAAAATTATTATATAAAAAATACCATAAGTTAACTTGACAAAGTTAATCGAACTTCATTTCCCCTATAAAGTCTTTGTCTTTTTAGTAATTTTTCTTCTTAACTTTTCTTTTTCTGATTAAAATATAACTTATTTACCGATATATACTTTTATATGAAAACCTGAAAAAACTTCAGATACGCCTAACTTTTAGATTTAAATAATTTGACATTAAATTAAAATAAACTTAATAAACAAGAATAATACGAAGAATAATATTGTTTAAAAAATGTCAAAATCATAATTTAAGTGAAATAAATAATCTTAAATAAGTTTTTTTTTTTTTTTTTTTTTTTTTGGATTTGTTTAGGCATATCTTCTGAAAATGTGGTGATCCCCTGAATTTAGTCTTTTTTTATGAAGATTTTTTATTTTAAGAAAATATTTCAAAGTTTGTAGCCCTTTTGTGAAATTTTATTTTTTTTCTAACTTTTCTTCTCTTTTGAGTTTTATGTCTCTGAATTATATATATATATATGAATTACCTGCGATAAATTACAGACAATTTATGTTGTAACTCTCTATGTCTCTTTTTACCTCTTTTTTGAATCTCCATGTTGTCCAGATTATATTATCTTTTTCTATGCGCAATAAAAAACGAGCTATAGTTAAAAGACATCAAAGATTAAGTGTTGACAACCTTGGTTTTTGCTATAATCTTTGCTAAGCCTTTACTGATTAATAACCAATAGATCAATAAACGTTATATCAAAACAGTGTGGGGAAATGGGAAATTAATGATGTATACCGAAAAAAAGCGATTATCAAAACCGTATTTTCCGGATTCTCTAAAAACTCACCAATCAAGTACTCAATCAAACACTTCCGTTAGGAAAGAACCTGAGCCCGAAAATCATTTAGACTGGGGAATGTAAAGGATGATATAGGAGTCGCATAGCGCCAATTTTCAGATCTGAATCCCAGCAAGTTAAAAAAAATTCAAAATAAATACTATTGGCTATGTTCTCGCTATAAAACCTGCAACGCAAGAATTATATTAAAACTGAACTAAAGTTTGTTTGTAATTCTAGGCACAAAAACAGATAATTTTAATGCATACAATATTTTCAACAATAATTTTTAAATAGAAATTTTACTAAAATATGTACAAATTTAATCCAAATTTAATCCTAAGTTGTAGATATAATATCTAAATTCGTAAAGATTGCATGCAAAAGTATTAACTAATGTAAAATACATCTTTTGTGCGCAGCCAAAAAAAAAAAAAAATGGCTTTTATCTTTATGAGAAAAATAACTTTAAAGTGTCTTTTAAATCATTGTTTGCAGTAAAAGAATGGACGCATTTTTTTAGTCATAATTTACGTAAAACTAGAAATATTTATATGCAAAATGTTTTAAAATGCAACAAAATACTACTATATTGTTCTTTCATATATAATTTTTCGAAAAATCAATATTTTGGTGATTAAACAGCTCTAAGTCTCTTAAAATTTCAAGATAGTAAGATTTGAATTATTTTGTTGCTAACAAAAAAAAAAAAATGCTCAAGGGGGCACAGGACTTTTAAGATTTCTCAACCATATGCAAAAAACTGCATTCAAAAATCTGTATTATTTCTTGAATTATAATCAGTTTTAGATGATGAGTATAATAGAAGGTCCGTAGACATTGAAATTTTGAAAAGCGTTTTCTCATATTAGTAAATTTGGAATTTGCGCGCACTGCTATTTTTAAACTATGTAAGCTACAGCTTAGAAAAAAATAACCAAATATGCATTTCTTTATAGTCTACAGGGTACAACAAAAAAATATCAGATATTTTGGTTATTTATTTTTTTGCACTTGAAAAACTTGAAATAAATTTCAGATTTTTGAACTTTTTTTTTTTATTTTGTGCTAAAATTAAATTTTAAACAAAACTTTTTGCGTATATTTTGATTTTAAGTTATACGTAGGTATGTTATGATTCTATTTTGCTCTAAAATTGTTTCCTATATGCATAATTTAGAGTTTTATCATGCGCGCAGCACTTAATCACGCATTAGTGAGATTAATTTTTAATTTTTAAATTTAAAATTTAAATATTAATTTTGTACATACAACCTTTATTTTTCTAGATAATGTACTTAAGGATATATTCTTTAGGCATGAAGGGGAGAAAAAGATCTTAATTGCATATTGTTTGTGTTTTGGTACTTTGAAGAAGGCAATGTTTTTGATTGTTTCGACAAACTCAAAGGTCCTGTGCCCCCTTAATTTTCTTTTATAATCAGAAATATTTAAATTACATATACATATATACCAATCTTTATGAAATATGAATCTACTCATTTTAAGGTAATATAATCTCTACAATATACTCTTTTTTTTAAATAGTCTAGTGAATTTTCACGGGAAACAATATATATATATAATATACATGTATAGTTATAATATGTTGATTTTAATCCATGTACAGAAGAGCGCCGATTATCGGAACTCCAATCAACCGAGCTTCCAACTATCCAAACAGCCTATTTCTCCCTCAAAAAAATTGTAACCTAACTCCCACTTATCCATTGGCTTGAAATAAAATTTTAAATGAAGAAAAAACTGATACTGGATCAGAAAATGAGGAATGTAAAACAATAAAAGAGATGGGAAGAAGGTATGAAGAAAATGAAATTAACGAGTGGTTAAATAGTGAAGTAGTACATGACCCTGGATATCAGATTTTAAATGATGATGAGATTGTGGATGAGATTCATGATGAAAAAGAAATTATAGAAAATGAAAACGAATGCTCTGGAAATACCCAGGTCCATCACATAATGAAGCATTTGAATATTTGGAAACAGCTATGAAATGGCTCGAACGGCAGAAGAACGTTGATCATATTCATCTGATATAGAAAGAAAAAAAAATAAATGATAAACATATAAAAAAATAATAATAATAAAATAAACGTGCCAGCACTAACTGGTGCTGACAGACCTAAGCTTCGATAAGGTGTGAAGGTTTTAGGAAAGTCAGAAACATCCCTTAAATTGTCTGTCCATTTATCCGACCTAGGGTCGGTCCCAACTTGTTCGGATAATCGGCGCTCTACTGTACTCAGTTTTAGATTTTATTTTGTGCAAACCATTACATACAAAACTTTAAAAGGCAAATTAATTAAAATAATTAAAAAAAAAACTTTAACTTATATATTCCATTTTTTTAAAACATGTCCTTCTGAAAAATTTGTTGATGCACATTTTCATTAATTACGTCAAAATTTAATGTCTAAACTCATCAATCAGTACCATACTTCTTTAAACAATATGCTTTCTGTGAATCTTAATGTGCTAAAGTTCTGAAAATTATGGACATTTGGAGACGAAAACTTTGCTAAATAAATAAGAATTCTACAGATTTGCTTGTAGTAGCTCCTAAGGTGTCTTTAACCTCTTAATTCTCGCTCCCGTGATATTCACAGGCTGTGTCTTTTATTCAGTTTGTTTAATCCCCACCACTTTTATAAAGGCTTTTGTATGTAATTGGCTTTATTATGGCATCATTTAACCTGCTATTAAATAAAGTAAATATTTCTTTAAAAAAAAAAAAAAAAAAAAAAGGTGCCAATAAGCAATTTGAATTTTTAAACTGTAATTTAAAGCGACCGTTAAGGGGTTAAACTGAAGACCGAGAGCCGACGAATTACCACTAATTCAATATCTAAAAATTGTCTTATTTAATAGCAGAAACTTTGCAATTAAATAATTCGATAAAGAGTTAATAAATATCACTTTTTGAAATTTGTGGTGGAAAACGATATAAACAAATTAAATAAATTCATATAAATAAAAAACATAGATTTTTCGGGATGCTTTGAAAGATAAAAGTATTCATTATGTAAAATAGTTGAAAGTTACTTTTTCGTGAGTTCAACATTCAAAGACAAAATATTATAAATAATAAAATATACATAAACTGGTATTAAAATATTATTAAATTTAATAAATTTTAAATTTATAAAATACTTATATTTTTATAATACTTTCATACTAGATTAATTTTTTTTTTTTTTTTTATCGAAAAAAAAAAAAAAAACCTCAAATAGAAAAAAAAGTATTTTTTCATACTGGAAAAGCAACCAGTACAACTAAAAAAATAAAAATAAACTCCAAATTTAATCTTAATACTTTTAATAAGGATGTCAACGATTTTAATCAGACAATTAAAATTAGTGATTAAATCGTGTTTAAAAATTAAAATTTTTTAAAACTGTTTAAAAAAGCATTGAAATATAAAGTGAACCTAATTTGTAAAGTTTCTATGGATACTTTGCCTTAATGAATAACCGAAAAATGCTTTAAATACATGTTTTAGCTTAAATGATTATGTTTATAAAAAATCAAATATGATAAGTTTGTAAAAAGCAAGTTCTTATCTGGCGTAAAAATCATTCAATTTAAAAAAGATATTTAAATCTAATGCTGCTATATTTCAAATATAACTTCAGATATAAAATTGGCCATTCTCATATTTACTTTGTGTGCACAATTTAATGGTTTCAACCCATTTTCATAGTTTGTTTTGATTAGCAAGCACATACATGCGTGTAAGCTTTAATTTATGGTGTTAACAGTAATTTTTATAAGTTGAAATGCAAAAATTTTTGCCATGATATTTGTTTGATTTGTTATTTGTGTTAATTGATGAAATTACTTATGTGAAGTTTTTATTATTTCTATAATTATATTAATTATAATTTTATTAATCAAAACGTAAAATGTGTAATGTTCTAACTAGAGAAATAATTGTTTAATAACTATTAATTTAAATACAGTCAAACCTCGTTAACATGAACACGCTTAACGTGAATTACTTTTAACATGAATTGTTTTCACAGTCCCTTATAAAAACGAATACAAAGATTTGATACTGATAACATGGATTACTGTTAACATGAACAAAATTTTGATTCCCCTTGAGGTTCATGTTAACGAGGTTCGACTGTAGTATTAACAATTTAATATTAAATTAAGTTATTAATAATTTTAATAAATATAAATGTCTGCAGTATTTAATATAGATTTACATAATTATTACAAAATTTTAATATGCATAATGATATTACTAACTGATAAAATAACTAATTTGCTGATTTAATCTTTTAGTACTAATAATAGTTTTATTAATTAAAGCATAAAAACATAGATTATGACAAATGTTTACGAAAAAAACCTGACAACTGTATAATCCTTTGAATGAAATTTTAAGATGCATTACGCAATCTCATTTTTTTTTCTTTCGGAATTATAATCAAGATTTTTTTTCTTTACTTGCGTGCTGATATTCAGATCTCAAATTCTTTGATTTTCAAACCCATACCATTAACCAAAATTTATCCCTAGAAGATCTCGGCTGCATTACAATAGTTTGTGCACAATAGAATGTTTCCAGCTCACATAAATAAACAATATAAAAATCACATTTTTTAAAATTTAAATAATAATAATAATAATAATAATAATAATAATAATAATAATAATAATAATGATAATAATAATAATACATTATTATTATTATTCAGAAGCAGAGCTAACACAATAACGTTTCAGAAAAATATATATATATATATTGCTTGCAATTTTTATTTGACAACAAATATCTGTATCTCACAAATAATACATTTGAATTGCATGATAATCGAATTAATAATATAAATAATACATTACTGAAGGGGAAAAGAAGGGATGTAACAGTGAGCTGCTACATGAAAATCGAAAATGGTTTGCCTATATTTTAATATTTTATATTACTATTTAAAATCTTTAGATGAAAAGTGTTATAATAAACAATAATGCTGTAAAAAAAAAAGCAAATTTATAGACGTTAGAAAAAAACTTGCCAAGAAATTTATTTTTTAATACAGTAAAGCCTGTCTGTAACGGAATCTCACTTTAAACTGGAAAAATCATGATCATGCCAAAAAATACCATACAATCATACCACTTCAGACGTAAAAAACCTGTGTAAAACGGAATTCTTCATTGATAAATTAATTTTTGTCTTAGCAGATATTTCTCTAAAATACTTGTGGTGGCATTCGAATTATTAACGGGGCCGGCTGTCTCTATCTACGGTCCTGTTTCCACATAGTATGTCCTTGAAAGCCGAGTATGCAAAATAAGCGAGATACTATTTTTTATACTAGTAAATCTGCAGATCAGAAGCCTCAACGTCATCTTTGCAAGTCATTGTTTTTTAACACTCATTGCGTAATATTCAACTTCCTACAAATCGCTTTTTAAAGTTTTCAAATTACATAAATATTTATAAGCATACAAGATACTTCGTAAAGTTTCAGAAATTAAAAGTGTTAAACATGTGGTCATACACTGATACTCTGAAATTCTGATGAGCTACTTATTCTGGTAACTTTTTGAATCAAAAATTGCATTTCTTCAGGGGGCTCCCCCCCCCTGAACCCCCCGTAGTCTATTTAAATTTACATTCGTAATTTTTTATTGATTGTGCGGATGGTTATAGTATATCTTAGATTTTTTTACGCTGTGATTTATAAGGATAAGCATAAGTTTTTTATAAATTAATAAAATTTAAATTTAAAATAAAATATTCATGTTAACCGTACACAGACAATAAATCTTGAAGTGACGCCAAAAATGTAACCCTAAAATCCGCTACATTCGGAACAACACAACGTCGTGCTTTAAAAAAAAAAAAAAAAAAAAAAAAAAAAGAATAATATTTTTAGTAATACAGTTTTTAATTCATAATACAATAAAATGCTACCTTAGAATGCTTATTGCTTAAATATAAGCAGATCATTTTCTTTTTACAGGAAAAATGCACGGATGAAGTCAAATAATTCGGTCCCAGTTCCACGTGCTTGTTTTGTTTGGGCCGAATGAGGGCATTTAAATCTGAGCGAAAACGCACATCACATTGCAAACTGTTTTTACGGCATACTGCATCTCCATCTATCTCTTTCCTCCGTGAATAATAGTTAATTTTATTTTACCCAAAATCTTTTTATTCCAGCATCTTTTTTTTTCGATAAATGACGTCTAATTCACCTGCTATGCGTACTTACTCAAAACTTTTCATCTTGTTATATTAAGAAATACTCGAGAGTTTTCTTTTTATTTCCAATATGCCACCATATTAATTTTTCTATTCTTAATTTTATTTTTCATTTTCCTGTTTCACGACAAAACATTTCAATTGAAAATTGTTTAAAAGAAAATATTATTCCAAGTTTTGATTTTCTTGGCAACAATTAAAGAAATATTCGTAAATGTTATGGAAAAATGTTACGTTATTCTCTATGAAAGTAATGAACTTTTGTATTTTTAAGCAAAATATTTGAATAAAATAAATAAAATAAATGAAATATTGCCTATTCTTATTTCTGGGCTAAAATCCATCTATATGCAAAGATACAAATGCATTAATTCATCCGTTTTGACGTTGGCTTTACTCAAACATTATACACGCAATTATACTAATATTATTAGGACCAAATGCGTTGCTAGGAAACAGATGAAAGAAAAAGGAAAAAAATGAAATATGCATTATGTCAAATTGATAAAACAAAATCCTTTATATTATTGGAAAACATGCATAAAATTCCCCCCCAATATTATAAACCTAATTTAAAAAATCTCCCAAATATATTGACAAAATTTCAAACTAATTGGAATAATTTAATAATCTTATTTAAAAATTTCAGCATAAAATATTTACCATTTAAATCCATTTTTCATATGAGCCATTTCTTTCAACAAATGAAAATCTGAAAATCGTCTGACTTGCCATAGAAAAGCATTATAGAGAAAAATAAAATGTTCCATATTTCCCGAACGAATGAACCAAATTTAACCAAAAACTATACAGCTAAGTCCGGGTACCTCATCAACATGCCCAGGGAATTTCAAGCCGATCGGATGCTTTTTGCGGCAGTTATCGCGGAACAGACAGACAGACTAACAGAAACCAAAACTTTTCGTGTCTCCACAGTAAGCCTTCACTGACGTTTCGGCAATTACACACTAAATCTCTCCTACATATTTCTTCAAGGCCGTATACTAATTCACAGCAACAACAAAATATGCACGTAAAAGGGGGACGGGACACATATACAGGAGTCGGATAATCAGCTGACGACGAACCTAAAAATGTTCTTATAGCATCGAATATGTAACCCCTCTGCTGTGACATCAACATGACGTATGGGGGCATATATACAGGGGTCGGATATCCAACTCTCTCACCAAAAGTAAAAGCCTTAGCATTGGACATCTGACCCCTTGATATGTATCCCCTTTGCTCTGACGTCAAAATGACGTATTGGGTCAGATATACAGGGGTCGGATATCCAAATCTCTTTCCAAAAGTAAAAGTCCTAGCATTGGATATCTGCCCCCTTGATATGTGTCCCCTTCTGCTGTGACGTCAAAATTACGCATGGGGGCAGATATACAGGGGTTGGATATACACCCTTGGAAGAAGAGAAAATTCTCTAGGACTGGATATGTGTCCCCTTCAGCTGTGACGTCGTATGGGGGCATATATACAGGGGATGGATATACAGCTATCGACAAAAATAAAATGCTCTCTATTTGATATCTGCCCCCATCTGCTATGGGGACATATATACAGGGGTCGGATATACAACCTTCGACGACAGTGAAATTCTGCAGTACTGGATATGTGCCCCCTTCTATCTGTGACGTCAAAATGACGTATGGGGCAGATATACAGGGGGTAGATATAAGCGTCCCCGAAAATTTCTCTATCCAGGATAACCAATCCAAAAGCGATGCCATTCTCTTGCTGCAGTGAATGTATAGATACAATGCTTATCTGAAAGTAAATACAAAAAAAGAGAAGTCTTCAAACAAGCCGCCTCGTTCTCGTTAAGTTCTGACCGCTTTTCGTTCATCGCTAACTGATTGCTGACGTTGATGACAGCATTATGAGAAAAAGAGATAAATTTCGGAAAACAAACCATGTGAAGTCAAGCAAACAAGTGAAATGATGGGAAATACGACAGAAACAACGGACCCGTAAGTGTTTCTTCAAAGTGACAAAAAAAAAAAAAAAAAAAAAAGATGTTAAAATCACGTCTGCAGGGAAAAACACTTTATCTAAATTTTCGGATAATGCCCAGCATTGAGCCAATAATAATAATAATAATAATAATAATAAATTCAGAGAGTAATTTCGTTCCCTTTCATGAGTATGATGTAAATTTGAGGAGCGATTTTTGAAACATATTTTTATATTTTATTATTTGACTGTACCATCAGAAAAAAAAAGTTAGAAAAACATTAAAAGTTACATTAAAAGCCAAAATGTAAATACAAAGTTACATTGTCTTTTACATTTTTTAGTCCCCGACATGCTATTTCTTTCTGGCAACAATTAAAGTGCCGTCACTAAAAAAGTAACTTTACGTTACATAAGCCAGACGTAAAACGAAGCAGATTTATCATTTTACGGTTCAATACTGATAATCTCTACTGCAATTTTTTAAACTTCTAACCATCGCACATTTTCAATTTTTACCCCTTCGTATAGAGGAAACAAGTACTTTTAACTGCACTTTGTTTGAAAACCGCATTTCAATTTATTATTGAGATATTAATTTTTTGTAGTTTAAAATGCCATTTCTGTAATGCTGGTAACTGAAATATAGCTGTAGTATAGCTGAAGTATAGCTCAGCATTTCTGTAGAAAGTAAAGGGAAAAAAGTTGGAAAATAGATTATATCTTTTTGTTGCCATTTTCTCATAACAACTGAAAAAAACAATTGTAATTAAAATACGTGCTATTTTGAAAAAATATATAAATGAATGATTTCTGATAAAACAGGGAGCTATTATAAAGTTTTTAATTTTAAGTATATATATTAAAGCACGATGAACGCAAATGAAAGCATATGAATCATTAGACAACCGACTTTTTTTGTCAAGTTTACGACATCGCTTTTTGCTGGATTTGTGTATTATTCCCCGATAAGGACATTATATGCATACTTTTCTATTGATGTTGTTTAAGACTGAATCGTAAATCTGGAATTCTTCAGCGGATGCAAATGACGTCATTTTACATAAAATGAAAGGGTGTATTTTAAGTCTTAAAACTGAAATAAGTTTTGTAGAAGTGCACCTTTTCCACCCCACGACTTTGAAAATCTTCACAAATGGAAATGCTTCACTTTTGAAAATAACGCAATCGAAATCCCATACTGATAAAACGCAAAGTTTTACAAAAATTTAAAGTGTCTTTAGAAGAGCAGTGACCTTTAGGTTAACCCATTTATGCCTAGCGTCCCATTTTTGGGACGTTTCAAATTTAACAAATTTTTATAATTTTCCTCTTCTTTACGACATGAAAATTGTATGAAGTAATTGTCTATAAATGTCTTTATCTATTACCGAACGATGACAGCATAAGATGGATATTTATTTGCTTAAATGAAGACCCTTTTTCGGTGTTTATAGATTTTTATTTTTCAAGATAGCGAAATGTAAAAAGTAAGTTTATTTGAATATTTTGTATCAAGGATCCAAATAAATAAGTCATAATCTTAGCTTGTAGACTTCTTTGAAGTACAATTTTTTTTTAATTGCGAAATTATGTGTTCAAGCCTATTTTTTATGCATGTTTGTAACGTACAAAATATAGGGCGCTAGGCGCAAATGAGTGCATATTTCTATTAGCCAGTTAGGGGACAGTTATTTATGTAAAGTCCTTTTCAAGATGTTTTTGAAATAAATTTTCTAGCCTCAAATACGATTATTCTTAATTTATTATTAATAATACTTATAATGTTATTAGTCTCTGTAAAGAAAAAATATTTTTTAATAGTTCATAAAAATACTAATTATAGTATATAATATACAATGCAAAAGCTTAATTTATATAAATTTAGACAAAATATATAATTATTCATTATTCCACATCTGGATATTCCCATATTTAGTACGTTTGCATTTTATCAAATAACTACAAAAATATTTCAAATGAAAATCAGATTTCAAAGTAATTGCTTAAGAGGCGCAAAGGGCGTTAGTGACGTTTCGTCAAAAACATAGTTTCGTCAAATTCCCACAGACTTCCATTTTAAACCAATAGGGTTTACTTGCTTACAAAAAATCAACAAACTGAGATATTATATTGTAATACAACAAAAACATTGCATTGAATATGAACTACTTTGAGAAGCACCATTAATAGTTAGACGATGAGTGAGGGTATGTTGATATTAAAAAATTATGATCCTTCTTTATTGAACAAATCTTGTATATATCATTAATCGCTAATAACTATCTCGTAAAAATGAATTAAACATTATTAACTTATTTATTTATTTATTTATTGCTTTCCTTATTCTTTTGGGTGCATGTGGTAGCAGGATCCTGCTACCATATTATTATTTAGTGCTCGAGTACTACTAATTTCCCTTCAAAACATATTGGTAACTTTCAGACAGATAATTTATTCAAAATGACTGACGAACTGCAAGCAATATGCATTCAGGTTTACGGTAACAAAATACAGCAAAGCTTTGGTATTTGATTCATGATACTAATTTTCTTCGCGGAATCTATTGCTCATGCTTTGGAAAGGCTAAATATAAAAGATGGGTCTCGTTCTGTTAATTAATTTTAGTCACAGGTGTCTTCAAACAAATAAAAATAATTTGTAACCACCCTGTATTTCTAAAGTCTAGAAAATTTATCGTTAGATTTGTTTTGCATCCTGTCATTTCAATTTTTTATTAGGATCGTTTTTCACAACGTTTCGTACTTCTTGGTTATCCGGTCGACCAAAAATTTATCGCCAAACTATAAGATTAAATGTCAATAATGGTTGATTGTAAATGTCACTTTCACTTGGCTTAAGCAAATCAAGTGATCAAAGGATTTTTATTTCGACGTTTTATTTATATTTTTATTAATGTTACACTAATTTATTTGTTCTTTCGTTATTTAAAATAAAAAATTAACTTTTAACTTCGAAATCTACCTGCGCCTGTAGGCCGAGCCGGCAGGGATTTTTTGTGTATTATTTGTGCATTTTTAAACGTTGGTTTTCTGTTTTTTAATATTCTTGCACAAACTCTTTATTTGCTATTTTTATCTAATAAAGATCTATTTATGTCAAGGTCTAACAGAATATGCAGTTTGAAGAAATTCCATGCATTAGTTCTTGATATATAGTTACCATGGAAATTGTAAATATACAGCATAGCAGCGCTGCCTGTTGGGCGATATACATCCAAATCTAATCAACACCAATTTATGCCAAAGTCTAACTGAATTTAAAGCCTGATCAAATTTGGTGCATTAATTCTTGAGATGGAGCCGCCCCAAAAATTGTGCCACACACAGACAGACACACATTTTCCAACAATAGTCAAATCGTGTTCAGGACATCCCAAAACGTGTAAATCCATAAAAAAGTCAAAAATTTCTACATTTTCTTCTTGTGTATATAGAAGCAAGTAAAAAGTATATATATATATAGTTAAAAAATTCCAATAGTTATTTCAAGCATTACCACAAACTGTAAACTTTAATTGAAGCACAAAATTAACTTAACCAAACCAAATAAGAACTATAATTTAACTTAATAAACAATCTTAAAGAAACACAACATAACCAACTTTAACTTAAACAAAACAACCATAAGAAACAAGGCAAATGACTAATTAAACATGGAGACAGGTCTGCGTGGCTTATGACACGCTAATGCAGGGTTAAAACTGTTTTTAAGCATGCAACATTCCCCAGATTTACCTGTCGAGACCATATTGAAAAAACGAATGAAACAAGATTAAAGCTAAATGAAACCGACCGACCGAAATCAATCCATATCAAAAGCGATCTGTTTCCACTACATTCCGTAAACCACACGCTTCGAGTAAAGGCATCAATTCACTTCTGTTCTTGCAAGTTCTAACATAATTATACGTCATATTTTTGACCAGACTCATAGGATAACCATAGGCGTAGAGTTTTCAAAATTATTGGAGGGGCTCAGCCAGTGGCTTAGCTAAGGGGGGGGGGGGGGTATACATGTTTCCGTCTACCTTAGCAGGTAAAAATTCAAAGGGTTCCTTTTGTTGGGATCATGAAAGGTTTGCCATAATACAGGATTATGTTATATAGACAGGTTCCGTTTACACAGGCTAACCTTATATACGTACAGTTAAACATTTGTGAAAGCAATCACAAGCGACCGAAACAATATTCCGTTTCATACAGGTTTCTGGCTAATTAAGCAAAATTGTATTGCAATCTTTCGTTCTGGAGCATCAAAGGTTTTTGTCTAAGACAGGATTCTGCTATAGACAGGTTCCGTTTTGAGAAGTTTTACTCTACATATAACATAATTATGTATGTATCTATACTAATAAAAGAGAAGATCGCTTTTAGTGTAAGTCTACTGCCGATGGCTATGAAAATCTACTGCGCGCATAGGTCTGAAAATTTGTCTGAGAATAGTTCAAGGCAGGTCTTGATACCCGTAAGACTCAGATTTTTTTTTTTTTAATTATCCGAGATGTTAATTAAAAACTCATCAAAAAAGCAATCTTTTTTTTTGCAAATCGGCGGAGGCGATCTCGTGCATGACCAGAACCTGCTTTTTTCATGGAAAGGAAGGAAGAACGAAATATAGTTTTTTTACCCGTTTTGTTTTATTGCCCATCAGCCGTGCCGTTTAAAATATGAAAAACGGATGACATATTCTTAAAGTTCCTACTTTTACATCTGAAACACCGCAAATAGTTCGAAAAAATATGGTTATTTACCCTTTGAAAAGATTTTCAAAAAGGGATTTCTCTAACGTCTTTTTCTCCTTTTCGCCAACACTTAGTCAGGGCTCAATTTTAGAGGTAACGATTCACAAAAATACGTCCGGTTTTCAAAAAGACTAATTTTACTTTTTTTAAAAAAATTCTGACCTAAGGTAACCTTTTTCTGCGCTAAAAGTAACAAAACGTCCTTTTTTTTGTCACAATCTTTTTAGAGCATTTCGACGGATTGGATTTTACATCTATTACAAAAATTTCGAAATGTTTGGACGAGTAGAAGTATTTTTTTAAAAACAAAATCTGAGAAAATTTCAACAAAAAAGCAGGGTGTTTCGCTTGGCTTCGGCTCACGTTTTCACTGCTGAATAAACATATTTTTCATGTAATTTTATAGAGTGCTCAAATGCAGTTATATTTATAACATATTAAAATTTCGGACAGTTCAGACGACGAAGACTATTTTTTCTTTGTTATTTTAAAGAACCAGAAGCGAAAACAAGAAAAAAGGAAGAAGAAAACCCATTTCTTTAAAAGTCGATATGAATACTTTTTCACGAAATTTACACACGGCCTGCAAAACCGTTATATTTATAACCAATAAACATTTCAAAGAGTTCGGACAACAACAACTATTTTTAAAATAAACTATGATACACTGTAAAAAAAAATGGTAACGTTCCATGTAAAATCCAGGAATGTTTCGCCTTTTCTCACGTTTTCAGAATAATTTAGCTCTTTCCTGTGAAATTCTGGTTATCTTATCTGAAACGTTCCTGAACCCTGAACAAAAGTTGGAAACAGCAAAACGCTGCGGCCGCCATTTATTATTTTTTTGCTATAATCCTTTGCTAGCGCGCGAGTGTCGAAAACGAATTCCTTAAATGAATGTAAAAAAAATCAATATGGAATGCAAATAAATCAATAGACGACATAATCCTTTACGTCTCTATTGTCAAGACAATTCAGATGAAAATACAATACCTCTGTGACATCGCTAAGAGATTATCTCTCGTACTTGTCTGTGAAACGTTTAACGAGCAGACCGTGTAAAAAAAAAAATACACCTATTATTTGGATCTCCATTAACCAGGGGACCATCAAACATGATTCTCACCGATTTTGATTAATTTAAAGTATGTTTTAGAGTTCTTATCTCTAATTATTCTTGTGAAAGGATTTCTTCAAATGGGCCTTAGATTTTGAGAAATTAGATGCCGAGGTTTAGCATACGTTTCAAATACCCATTAGTTTGCAGCTCTCAATGTGTCTTTCGTGGTGTGGACGCAAGAAGCTCGCACGCCACCCGTACGGCCCGAGTTCGATGCTACCTCTTGACTTTTTTTTTCTTTTTTAATTAATTTTATATTTTAACACTTTATTACAATTTGATTTAAATTTGATATATATTTGACACTTTGAATTTTTTTTTATTTTCGGAAAAAATATACAATTACGCTTAGGTTTTTTTTTTCATGAAAATTTATATGTATTTTATCTAACTTGTAAACTAACATAATTACTGACGGAAATCCAAAATATTTTATGTCTAGATTTTTTTTCTAATTATTATTTACATTTATATATTTTTATATTTTAAGCAAAGTTCAGAAACAATATATCATATATATATTTACTTTATTGAATTTTAACTGAAAATTTATTTTTTCATGTAAATTATAAATAATAATTTTGATGTCAATTTTAAAATATTTTTTCATTCTAACAAATAATGATAATAAAGCGAAAATTGTCAACTGGAAATGTAAAAATCGTCTGCGAATCCCGCATGCTGTGAAATGTCAGTAATGTTTTGCTGTCAACAGAAATATTCCTGGTATTTCGCAGGAAACTTACTGGCATTTCTGTAGAAAGTTTTTAACATATACAGTAAAGTTCCAGTCATTTTCAAGAAATGTTTCTTGGAAATAATGGGCAACTCAGCTGCCCATTTTTTCCCAGGAACGTTGCGGAATTTTTTTTTACAGTGTACGACCCTGCCTGAAAAAACGGAAAATAGCTTCTTATATGAGCGCTTTTACCATTAAAAAGCAATATTTTTTATGATTTTTTTCATTTAAAAATTTAAGTTCGGACGAAATCGGATTAAATGTATAAAATCATATAAATTTGAGGTTACTTTAAGGTTATTACCACAATGCCCGGCAACGCCGGCGGGTAAGCTAGTGTATAATAATAAGGAAAGTAGTTTGTCTGTGCGTCGCCCATTTTCTGAAGAAATCGCTACGCGCAGAGCTAAAAAATTTGGTATGAAGGTACCTCTATGTATGTAGTTACGCTACGCACCTCGAAACCCGATTTTGGATTTTTTGATTACTTTTATTTCAATTCAAATTTATGCGATTTTTAGCGTTTTTTAACGGTTCGCGGTGATTTTTTTGCATTATTAAAATAAATCCGATTTCAATCTTTTAGCCTATTATAGTAAATTTTGTTCTCTTTTCAAAAAAGTGTATTCGTAATTCATACAGCGATTTTTGAATTTTTCGTAAATTTTTGTATGTGATTTTTAGAATTAATTCGTGTTTTCCAGCGATTTTTTTTTTTACTATGATGATAAATGTTACAGGTAAAATAGGTTTTTTGTACAACAACCTGATGGCCATTCACCAAAAAAATGGGAAGACCTTCGTTTTGGCACTAGAAATGAAAATCCGGTGAGTTCCTAAAAAATAAAGTTAAACAACTTTATTTTTTGTTTTACTATGTTTTGGAAGTCAAAACGGAATGGGGGATTTTTAACCCAGGGAGGGGGGAAATTCAAAAAATTTTAAGTAGGTCCAGTGGAGTATCGTGTGTGTGAAAAATACATAATAAACGATACCCCACTTGACTTAATTCAAAAATGTTGAATTGTCCCTTGAATTAAAATGCCTCCATTTTGTCCTCTACCCCCCCCCCCCTCCCCACACAAAAAAGTACAACAACTTTATTTTGGGGGACTCATCGTATCTGCATTTTTAGTGCCAAAACGATGTTCATCCCAAACTTTTTATGAATGGCCATCAGTTGTTACTTTAAAAACGTATTTTACCTGCATAAAGTATTAGTGTCGACTTTCTATTCATAAAACCTACCGTAACTTTATAAAAAATGATCGTATCGACTTACGGATGGTGTCATTTGATTCAGAATTTAAAAATGCATAATCGGAGATACCCCACTTGACCTACTTAAAAAAATTGACCTCCCCCCTATGATTACCCTTCTCTGAGGTAGATTTCCCCTCTTTCGCCAGCCCCAAAACAGGGTAAATCAGCTTTGTTTTGGGGGAAACTCATTGGATCCTTATTTCTATTTTCAAAAGAAGATTTTCCCCAAATTTTCATGAATGGCCATCAGTTTTTGCATTTTACTCAATTTTTGGTATATTTTATCTACATTTAGAAAAAAGAATTCGGTTTTAAACTTTTATACGGTAAATTTTGTCCTCCGAAATTTTGGAATTTGATTTTAAATGCGAGTTTTTGCTCTATTTTTGACATTCGTGAAAGAATACCGGTTAAAATGTTTTAGAACACTATAGTAATTTTTTACCTTTGCGACTTTTGAATTATTATAGATTTTAATGTAATTTTCAGCAGTTTTTCTCGTTCCGCAGCGACTTTTTTTTACATTGGCACAAGAAATACGTTTTAAACTTTTAAACCTGATATAGTAAACTTTTTCGCCGTAAGTTTTGAACTTTTAGCGATTTTTCGCGTTCCGTGGAGGTTTTTTGTAATTCGTGAAAGAATTCCAGTTAAAATGTTTTAGTCCACTACAGTAAATATTCTATATATATAACGTGAATATATTATTACGTGTATATATTCGTGAGTATATTATATATACTCAGCGATTTTTTAATGGGCTTTTTCCGTTCCGTAAGCGAGTTTTTGACACTCATAATAAGATTTCTGTTTCAAACTTTGAACCAAAATTTTCTCCTCCGCGATTTATGAAAAATTTTTAATGATTTTTAACGCGATTTTTAGCATTTTTAAGTGTTTCGCGCCCTTTTTTTTTCACATTTATAAAAGAAATTCGTTTCAAACTTATGACTATATTAATTATTTTTCCTCTGCAATTTTTTATTTTTTATCGATTTTTAATGCAATGTTTAGCGTTCCGCTGCTATTTTTTTATTCGTAAAAGGAATTAAATTTCAAAATTTTAGCCTAACATAATAAGTTTTGTTATATTTTCAATAAAGTTTTTTCGAAATTCGTACAGCGATTTTGAATTTTTTTCGAATTTTTTATGCATTGCTTAGAGATTATTCGCGCTGCGCGGCGATTTTTCTACATCCGTAAAACGAATCCTGTTTAACTCTTTTAGACCATAATAATAATTTTTGTCCTCTGCAATTTTTTACTTTTTAGCTGTTTTTAGAGTTTTTTCGAATTTCGCTACAATTTTCCCACGTTAGTGTAAGGAATCTGGTTTATAATATCTTCGAACCCAAAATAGTAAATTTTGTTCTCTTTAAGTTTATTTGGAATTCGTGCAGAGATTTTTTTAATTTTTTGCGATTTTTGATTACAATTTTTTTTAGCTTTTTCGTGTTTCGTACAGTTTTTTGACGGGCCGGGTGACGCCGGGCATTCAACTAATTAGTGTACAAATTTATAATATAAATACTGCAGTGTTGCGCAGGAAAAAGCGTACTGCCTATTCGCCAATGAATGTGCCTGTACAGATGGATACATTTATACGAAAATAGAAAAGTTTGAAAATATCATGGAAATCGAATCAAATGTCAGACCGACACGACACAAAAAAATGAAGTTTAGGCCTGGCCCGGGTTTACAGAAAAATGTAGACCCGGTTCCTACCTAGCCTGATATTAATGAAAGAAAATGGTCAGAGATTTGGTTTATTGCTAGGTCCGAGTAAGAACAATTGAATATGTACTGTTTATTGTTACCAGATCCTGGTGAATCATCAGTTACTTAAAAAGATCGCTTGATAGATTTCAATATTTTTAATAAATATAAGCTTTATACATGATTTAGAGACAGAGAACATATCTCTTTATGTTCTATGCTTTGGAGACACTTGTGGTTCTTCTAGATTGGTTATTTGAAACAAAACTTAACTCCTCAACCCCCACTGCCGAGTTTTTCAAAACTCGTAAAAAGGAAACTTTTTAGGCCTAACGATAATACTGTGTAGTTTTGGGAAACGGCAACCCATCTTATATGTTTGATAAGATTATATCGGACACCATTTGTTGTCCGTCTAAAACGTGAATTTATTACCCTATGTCTATGACGCCGAAACAGAAAAAGAAATTTTTCCGAGAACGTGTGTCAGTGTCCAAAAAAGAAAGGAAAACTCACCATGGAGAGTGCTTGTTTTTTTCCCATACGCCACGCTAAAAATTTCTAATTGTTTTACTTGTTTACAAAAAATAAAAGTAAACAGAGAATTTAGAGAAAGAAACATTATCCATCGAAAACATTATATGCTAAAAAATTTTGTAAATTATGTGAAAATACAAAATCTGAGATTTTTTTTTTCTATGTCAGTTGGCGTAAAAAAATATAGCCCATCAGAAAAAAATATTGGAGGGGCCCGAGCCCCACGGGCCCATACAACTCTACGCCTATGAGGATAACCCTGTTTCATAGCAGTGACGTACCATTTCAGCATATCCTCATTCAAATTGACACTATCCGGCGTCAATCGGTTTAATCTGTTTAAACCGTTAATATAAATGTTTCTGAATACCGATATATGGACATTTGAATTGAAATTCAATATTGCAATTGTTTTAAAGTTAAAATCGTCTCTTTTATCATAAACCGGTGTAATTAAATTTCTATTTTCTAATTTTAGATTTACATCTAAGTAATTTGTATTGCAACTATTATGACTACCGGAAAGTTTCAATTCTAAACTTTTAGGATAACATTTAAATTCATGGTTAATCTTTATTCCATTCAGCTCGACAATCAAAACGTCGTCGATGTATCTGAAACTCATTATGTCTTTATGTAATTCACTTATATTTTCATATATATCTAGATACATGTCGGCCAAAATTGAACTGCAACTCCCCCCCATGGGGATACCCTTAATCTGCTTATATACCTTATTGCCCTCATATAAAAAATTCTCTTGAACCACCAATTGAAACAAATTTTGAAATTCACTTAAATCCATGTATGAATCACCATACCTATTATACACCTCCAATATCTTCTCCCTCAAATCCTCAATCTCTATGTTGTTAAACAAATCTGCAAAATCATATGCATACAATCCTGTAATCTTATTTTTATACCTTTTTACTTTTTCCAACAGTTCATAACTATTACTTATTATAAAAGATGAATTCTCACTTTTAATCTTCAAAAATATTCTCTTCAATATCTTTAATAATTTTTTATTCGCACATTCAATATAGGAATTATAACCACATGTAACGGTTCTTGCAACTCCCCCCCATGGGGATACCCTTAATCTGCTTATATACCTTATTGCCCTCATATAAAAAATTCTCTTGAACCACCAATTGAAACAAATTTTCAAATTCACTTAAATCCATGTATGAATCACCATACCTATTATACACCTCCAATATCTTCTCCCTCAAATCCTCAATCTCTATGTTGTTAAACAAATCTGCAAAATCATATGCATACAATCCTGTAATCTTATTTTTATACCTTTTTACTTTTTCCAACAGTTCATAACTATTACTTATTATAAAAGTTGAATTCTCACTTTTAATCTTCAAAAATATTCTCTTCAATACCTTTAATAATTTTTTATTCGCACATTCAATATAGGAATTATAACCACATGTAACGGTTCTAAATTTCACAGGGCATTTATGGAACTTGGGTATTAAAACCAAATAAGGAAAATTCAAATTATCTTGTTTTGTTTTATTTTTTTTATACATTGCCCTAATTCTGTTCTCCACCTCATTAATTTTTGCCCTAATTAACTCATAATTATTTGTGTTTTCATAACTTTCTCTTAATATTTTTCCATATAATTTTTTACAGATAATTGCATAGTTAGTACTTGCCTTATCTACATATGTTATTATAAAATCATCTTGGATGTTTTTTATAGCTTTTCTTAATTCAATTTATTTCTCTTCGGACAAACCCTCAAATTTTTTAACGTATGTCTCCTCTAGTTCCTTTAAAATAAGATATTTCCATTCTTCAAATAATTCTCCAGGTAGTGTGTATTTATAAGTTAACTTTTGTATAAAGATTTCTATATTATATTTAAACCGTTTAACCGCATTACTTTTCGTGAAATTCCGTTTTATTCTGTATTTTGCTCCATAACTCATTTGATTTTTGAGTTCGACATTTTGTACGATATCTAGATTCCCAGTTATTACATGTCCATAATGTTTGTCTACATATTTGTTGTACACATCCTCATTACATTTACAAATGTCTGCATTTTCGTTCCTATTAATATTTTTAGCATAATAATTATAATTAAAGATCATTCTACCTAAAGGCTTGTCATACTTAAATGCTTTAACAATATTTAAATTTTTTATTGGTAACATGTCCTTATATTTATTAAAAATCCTTTTGTAATTTACATTACTGTAGCACCCTCCTATGTAGTCTATAACGAAATATACTTTATCTGCATCTTCCTGATTTTCACACTTTGACTTACAGTAACTTTGCCAATTATTTAATTTTATTCTATATTTTAATAGATCAATACCCAGATCTATGTTATGTATTCCTATTTTTTGCGATAACAAAATGAAAACCTTAGGTATCAACATCTTTTTGACATTGAATATGATATACTTGATACTCTTGAACTTGTCATTACTGTTACAATTCATTAAAGCTGTTACAATGCTTTCACCGTCCTTCAATCCAACCAATTTTTCTCTAGTAATCCCTAAATCACGATTACTTTTTCCATCTTTATAAACATTATAACCATTAATATCACACTTTATCTTTGCATAGATGGAGTCAGTCATGTCTCGATTTTTAAAGGTTTGTATAATGTTGCACCCACCAAACATATATATATATATTATATATATATATATATATATACATATATATATATACACATATATATATATATATATATATATATATAACCAATAATTAAACATAACCTACCACCATCAAAAACCGTAATATTATGAATTAAAGCTGTAAATATATATAAAAAAAAGATTAAATTATTTATAAGAATTATTATGGGAAAAAAATAAGAAAGTGGACACCGACAATTAATGGAAATGCTTATATATTGAATTACGTTTTCAAGGGCACAGAATTCAATGATATAAGCAAAATGGTTGTTTTCTGTGGGAAAAATAAGCTAAAGCTAAAAGTTATTTTCCCCTGTGCCCTAACAACCATTAAAATCAAGTGAATTGATTAAAAATGAAAACAGAATAGAAACAAATAATATGAAATGGAAAAAACAATAAAACCTATTTAAATATTTATAGGATATAAAATGAAATAATAAACACCATACCGATTAATATTTTAGAATAAATCCACACGCACATGGCACCCATATCGTAAAGATTAAGGTTAATAAAACAGTTAAGAAATCACAGTAATTGATACCATAGGATGCAGTTAATACATATTGAAATAATGTTAAATAACTTTTAATAAAATATAAAATAATATAAATAGAAAGTAATTACATAATTAAAATGCACTATTAAATTAATTAAAAACCGTTAAATAATATCGTCAAAATTTAGCTAAAAATTCCCCCTGGTGTAGTAAATTATAACTGAAATGTAGCTGGAATAAGTAAATCTAGAACTTATCGAAAAAAAAAACACAAATTGTGGTGCTGCCATCTAGTATTACTTTTATGATTTAATTGTCATAAGACTTGCTTCAGTTGTAAGCAATTGAATGTAACAATTGTTTTATTAACAGCAAAACCAAACATATCCTTATATATAGATAATTATAAACTGAATATAAACCACACAATGTATTTAAAAAAAAAAAACTATTGTTAATAAAATTTAAAAAGCATACAAAATATTCTATTAGCAAATTTATTTAAACTACACTAAGAATTTAAATAATTCTAGAATATATATATATATATATAATATATATATATATATATATATATATATATATATATATGGGTTATGGTACTAAATATAGACTTCCATCTAAATTTAATGTTAAATCTATTATCAAACAGTTTACATATGATATTGATATTTTTATTTATAAAATTTCTATCTCTTATAATAAGCCTATTGAATATTTTAATCAATGGAAGATATTAGTAATTGAAAAATGAACTATGGCTTTAAAAAATAATATTGCAGATTTGGTTTCTATTAATACACAGCATTATTTCCAACAAATTACTAAATTACAAAAAAACTTCGTTATTACATATGTAGACAAATCTCCTAACAATTATGCTATTATATGTAAATCATATTATCACCAACTTCTTACAAATTCTATTTCTTCTAATAAGTCTTTTCTAAAAACTAATGAAAATGTTATTGTAAATAATCGTAAAATTCGAAGTTATTATAAACTTTTAAATATTTTATCTACTAATTTTAATTATCCATATTTAGTTCTTATTCCCAAATTTCATAAAACTCCTATTAAATTTAGGACTGTTACTATTGGTTGTAATACATATAATAATAAAGCCAATACACTTCTCTTAAAAATTCTTAATCAAATATATGAACTTACTACAAACAATGATAATACACATTGTATAAAAAATAGCTATCAACTTGTTAAGATTTTAAAAAATCTTCATTCTGTTTGTAATATAACGACATATGACTTCAAAGATCTTTTTAATAATATAGACCTATTAGATTTACATAAAATTATAAATGCATTATTTAAAAAGTATTATAAAAAACTGGAATTACCATCTTATATAGATATTGCATATTTTAAATCTTTAACTAACTTCATTATCTATAATAATTATATATTGCAAGATAATACTTTATATTTACAGCATGTCGGTATACCACAAGGCGGTTGTACTTCCAGTTTACTCTCAGACTTATACTTATCTCATTATGAACGCAATTTTACTAATAATAATCTACATTTTTATCGTTATATTGATGACATCATTTTAATTGAAACTGATCAATCTGCAATTACTCGATTTCCAGTTGATTATCCCACTAATTTGGAATTAACGGAAAACTTTTTATCTAACAATACAATTAACTTCTTAGATCTTAAAATTACAATAAAAGACAATAAAACAATCACAGATTTGTATGACAAACGTAAAGAATTTAAATTCACAGTTAATACATTTACAAATTTTAAATCTTGTCTACATCATTCTGTATTTCGTAATATAATACTTAATCATTTATATAGAATAAAATGTTTATGTTCTTCTCCTCTAATTAACAATAATATTAAAAAACTAATTTATGATGCATTAAATCATGGTTTTCCAAAAAAATTCATATATTCATTAATATACAATTAGTACTTTTCTGACATGATCTATAAACACAAATTAACACATGCGTAAACAAAATTACAAAAAAATTATAAAAAAAATAAAAATAAAAAAAAAAAATATCTATAAAAAATTAAAAATTGTAAAAGAATATAAAAAAATATTATAGGATGGTTGGGTGGGTAGATGTTAGAGTACGGAGGAGGGTGGTGTTGTCTGGATAATACGCAATGGTTAATTATTTATTAAAAAAAAAAAAAAAAAAAAGCGGGGCTCTTGTATTATTACTATTTTTTTGTTATGTATTTTATGTGGATGTTGATTTGATATTTTATATGTAAGTTGGAGATTTTCATTAATATTATAATTAGCTTAATTATTCATTAATCTAATTTACAATTATTTGTTATTAAATTTTAATTTACTAAGGACAATATCATATTGATTACTAATAGTATGCCACTCTTAGTTTAATGTTTTTGAATGTCCCATATTCATACTTTATGGATTTTTATGGATGTCTGAAAATAATCCACATTCTATATTTGTGCGTTTTAAGTAATGGGATTTTAAGTATTATTTAACCTTCTATATACTTCCACATGTTTGTTATTTCCTGTTCATTTTATAAATATCTTATATATAATTCATTAAAAAATAATTTTTAGATAATTTTTAATAATTATTTATATTAATTATTACTGTTTTTATAGCATATAGATATATGCTATATATTATCAATGTTCTAACATTGTTTGAACTCTTAGTTTAGTTTAAATAATTTAGCTAATAGAACATATTGTATGCTTTTAAATTTTATTAACAATAGTTTTAAATACTTTGTGTGATTTATATTAGGTTTATAATTCTCTATATATAAGGATTTGTTTGGTTTTGCTGTTTAAACAGTTATTTACATTCACAAGCTTGCAAATTTTTATCTTGCGATAGATGTTTAATATAATTATTAATAGATGGCAGCACTAAAATTGTATCTTTCAGATTGCCTTAATTTTCAATTTTTCTAGCTCCATTTCAGTTATAATTTATACACCAGGGTGTATTTTTAGCTAAATTTTGACGATATTGTTAAACTGTTATCTATTAATTTAATAGTGCATTTTAAATAATGTAATTAATATCTATTTATTTTATATTAGATTAAATTTGTTTTACAAGGTCTTTCAAATTTTATTTCAAAATGTATTAACTGCATCCTTTGGTATCATTTACTGTGATTTCTTAACTGTTTTATTCACCTTAATCTTTTTGATATACTGGAAGACATGTGCACATGGATTTTTGTAAAATACTGAAATATTAATCGGTATGGTGTTTATTATTTCTATTTTATATCCTATAAATATTTAAATACGTTTTATTGTTTCTTCCATTTCATATTATTTGTTTCTATTCTGCTTTCATTTTTAATCAATTCACTTGATTTTAGTGGTTGTTCTATAATTCTCTAGGTATAAGGATTTGTTTGGTTTTGCTGTTTAAACAGTTATTTACATTCAAAAGCTTGCAAATTTTTATCTTGCGATAGATGTTTAATATAATTATTAATAGATGGCAGCACTAAAATTGTATCTTTCAGTTTGCTCTATTTTTTAATTTTTCTAGCTCCATTTCAGTTATAATTTATACACCAGGGTGTATTTTTAGCTAAATTTTAACGATATTGTTAAACTGTTATCTATTAATTTAATAGTGCATTTTAAATAATGTAATTATTATCTATTTATTTTATATTAGATTTAATTTGTTTTACAAGGTATTTCAAATTTTTTTTTTTCAAAATGTATTAACTGCATCCTTTGGTATCATTTACTGTGATTTCTTAACTGTTTTATTCACCTTAATCTTTTTGATATACTGGAAGACATGTGCACATGGATTTTTGTAAAATATTAATCGGTATGGTGTTTATTATTTCTATTTTACATCCTATAAATATTTAAATACGTTTTATTGATTCTTCCATTTCATATTATTTGTTTCTATTCTGCTTTCATTTTTAATCAATTCACTTGATTTTAGTGGTTGTACGGGCACAGGGGAAAATTAATTTTAGCTTTAGCTTATTTTTCCCACAGAAAACAACCATTTTGCTTATATCATTGAATTCTGTGCCCTCGATAACGTAATTCAATGTATAAGCTTTTCAATTTTTGTCGGTGTCCACTTTTTTCTTTTTTCTTCCATAATAATTCTTATAATTTTTTTTTTTTTTTTTTAATACTTACAGCTTTAATTTATAATAATTGACGGTGGCAGGTTATGTTTAATTAATGGTAATATATATATATATATATATATATATATAAACTTGTGGTGCTACTATTAAGGATCATGACCTACAGTGCGTCCAGGTTGAGTTAAACAATACATGATTTTGTTTTCCATAAAACAAAATAAACAATTTCGAACAACACGAATTGCTCTTTGTTTGTGTACAAGATATTTGTTACACCGTGTTGCATTTCCAACAAAGAATAAGTTGTTTTCATTTTTTCTGTTTTAGGTAGATTTCGTAAGAAATACGAATAATAATAATGAATAAAATATTACATTCTCCCCTGTATGTTGGAATTTCTGAAAACTTTTTGCAAATCTACGCCGATCATGACCTCTAAAACCCAAAACCAACCTTAGTTAAAAACTTTATCTATCTATCTATCTATATACATATATCACTTTTTTACGGAAGCGATAACTTTCATAATTCTGCACAAATCTCTTCCAAACTGATACATAAAATCAAGGGGCAGAAAATCTCGGTCAAGTTCGTTAATAGGCAAAATCGAATCGGACGAAGGGGGTGGAAATGGGAGGGGGGTGAAAACGAAAAAAAAACCCATAACTTCTTAATTATCATACATATCGAATCAGTTTAAAGTTATTACTTCTAGGAAAAGGGTAGAAAATTTATGTATGACAGATTTTTGATGTCTTTAAAAATGGCCCCAAGGGGCGACAAAAATAGGGAGAAGAAAAAATTCATAACTTTGTTAATTCGCAAGATATCAAATCCATTTAAATTTACTATAAAGCTTCTTAATATTATCTACAACTTTTATATTGACATGTTTTTGATAAGACCAACTTTTACAGCTAAAAACAAGTAAAAAAAAAAGAGGGGGGGGGGTGAAGAACAAAAAAAAACTCATAACTTCGTCAATTCACAAGATCTACTTGAATTTATTATAAATCTTCTTAATATTATCTGCGACTTTTATATTGACAAGTTTTTGATAGGAGCAACTCTTACAGTAAAAAAAAGGGAGGGGGTGAATAGGAAGGGGTGTAGAAGAAAAAAAATCACATCTCCGTTAATCTCTAACCTTGATTTAGTTTTTGTTGCTGAAATAGTAATTAAGGCCTTTCTCAAATCCGAAAGGGCAAATTTATGACATAAGTTTTAATTTATTTTTGTTCGGAAATGCATGAAACTAGCAGGTGTTGTTGTTCAGAAACTATGTAATCAAACTGTTTTCTCCGTTTTTTTATTTTTTATTTATTTATTTATTTATTTTTTTTGCAAACGCAATAGATTTTTCAGAAAATAGTATCAAAGTGAGCGTTTTGAACCGAATTTCCTCGCGAAAGAAGAATATCTACTCAAGAAAGGGTGAAAAACGTGTTTGTCACGCAATCAAAATCACTTATAACTCAATAGGTAATTTATTGATAAAAAAAAATGGAAAACACAGTCCGATTCCAAATCGCTTCCATGGTCAGGCTTTCCAATTTTATATCTTTTTGTTAAAAAATGCTTTTGTAAATGTGTCAAAACGTTTTGCACTTGTTGAGCAGAGCAGTTGAGAACAGCCTTAACTTCGAAATGTACTTGTGCCTGCAGTCTGAGCCGGCAGGGATTTTTGATCTTCTATTTTTAATTAACTGAGCATTTAGTGGGATCCTAGTGATATCGTAAGAATGCGAGATTCCACTTTCTGGGATATAAATCCCTAATGTCAAAACAGTTTTGCATTTCTAATTACTCGAATCATATTTTTAATTATTGTCTATAAATCGAATGCTTGCAAAAATCGAAACATTTCTCTTTTCTCTCATCGTTTTGAGTTATCAGATTTTGTACTCTATTTAAGAAGACGGGTGATACAAGTTATTGAAATCGGTAACATTGTAAACTCAGCTTAGCATTGTAAAACTTAATGTATCTGACTGATATTTCATTCGTTTCTTTTGAAAAGAGAATCTTCATGTTCCTCGCACACATTTTTCTTTTCTTTGATCCATATTTGCTTTAAACAAACCATAACCTACGACGCTTAAAGTAGCGACATAAATCTCTGGCCTCTGAGGAAAACAGAACTTGCTGTCACCGGACACGGGTCCGTCAAATAACTAACCTGAATGTAAGTCTAGAAAGTCAATAAAAAGTTTCTTCTTTTTTATTTCTTCCGTATTTTGAAATCCAGCTAAGCTGCGACTAATTTCATAGCACTGTTTCTAAATTTACGACTGCTCCAAAGACAATCTTATGTTTCTTTTTCTGCTCTGTTTCGCCATAATCGACTTCATCCGCATATAGGAGAAAAGAAGTCTAAAGTTTATGATCAAAATAATTTTTCTGCAAAAAGTATTTATTTCCAGTCGATATTTTTGAAAGAAAATCATGAAGCGATTGCAATTAAGTAAAATGTATAGACGGACTTTTTCAACCAGTTAACAGTAATAATTTAAGCATCTATTACACAGATATAAATATTAGTAAAATAAGTAAATTCTTAAACTCAGGAGGAGGGGGGGGGGGGGTAAAAAACCATTAGGAGTATTCTTAGTTTTAATCAGAGCCGGCACAACCATCGGGCAAACGGTGCGACTGCCCAGGGCACCGTTACTGTTAGTCCGACGACTCTTGGTCCCCGCATCTTTCCGAACGATTAGAAATCACTTACGTCTTTACAAAATAATAATAATAATAATAATTTTGATCTCATTTTGATCATTTAAATTCTCTTTTTAAAAGCTGTTTTTATTTATTTTTTATTTATTTATTTATTTATTTTATTTTATTTATTTATTTATTTTTTCCAGAAAAAAGATTGTAGAAACTAGAGTTTATAGCTATCGGGAACATACAGATACTAGCATTTCATATTTTAAAAGAAACAAAATGCATATAATTTGTTAATTTTTGGATTTTTTTTAATATTTAAGAGAAACTTGTAAAATACTGATAAGTCAGTTTCCTAAATATCCAACACAAGTTTTATCATCTCTAATTTAAATTGATACCTCTGTTATACAAAATATACAATATTAAGTTTTTGATCGTTACAACTTCTCTTTATTACTACAATAATTTTTTTTCTGATTTTAGATAAATATTATAATTTTTTAAAATTGCAAATTTAAATGTGCAGAACTAAAACAGCAGTGAATTCTTGGTTATTCGACACTTTTACCTCAACGAATTTGGTTAATCGATACTGTTCAAACTCTAACTTATGTTAATTTAAACTGGCTGTACCCTTATTGTAGTTATTAAATAGGAGCCATTGAGTATAATAAACAGAATTGTGCGAATTAAATGCGAAAGAAGGTGTTTTTCATGCATTTCAGCAGAAAGAAAAAAAAAAACCCCGAATGTATAACAACTACGTTTTTTTGAAATATCACCACAAATGTTTACGAGAATTGTTTTAAATCAATGATCTTTAATATTGCAGTCAAGGACGTATGGCTGCAAAGTGATTTGCCCAGGACCCCGCGCACTGTTGTGCCTGTCCTGGTTTTAATGAAGAAAACTAGCCAGCAAATTAATTATAAAACTTAACAAATCATATGCATATCTATAGTACTTTTTAAGTTGGTTTAACGGGAATTTCAATTTATTTTTTCTTCGATTAGATTCATAAAAGTGCATAGGCTACGCACACTTCCGTTTCATCCTCGGAAAAAGACCTGGCTAAACTCATCCACAGGCTAAAGGCATTAACTACAACACTATTTCGAAAAGTATACAAACTATGAACTTTGTATTTTAGAAATCAAACGTAGATACACAATAACTTAAGATATTCGTTGTATTAGGTTGAGCAAAAAATTCTGGGAAATTTTCAATAAACAGTTACCAGAATTTGTATTGTATACAGGAGTACTAGTGGTATATCTATTAGGAGTTCAGGAATTTCGGCTCCAAAATGCCTATTGAACAGTATGATTGGCGTGCGTTGATCCGGCATTTTTGGAGAAAAGGTCTAACGATTCTGAAAGCCATCGGTGGATTTGCACAGTTGGACGGCGTCGAAATTCTTCCACACCCCGCCTACAGTCCAGACGTCACTCCATCCGATTATGGCCTCTTTCGATCAACGTAACAGCTTTTTGAAGGGCCGTCGATTTGAATCCTTTAATGAAGTTGAAGAAGCATGTCAAGAGTTTTTCGATTCCAAGGAGCCGCCATGGTACTTCCACCGAATTCGGTTTCTGACCGAACGATGGAAGAAAGTCATGAACTATGATGGTCTCTACTTTGAAGAATATTCCTTGTTCCTTTTGTTGTTAATTTGCGCGTAGCAACGCAACTTTCACAAATTTCCTAGAACTTTTTGCTCAACCTAGTATTAAACACATATAAATTATTATCATTTTTTTAATAACAAGTAGAAGAATAGAAAATTAGAATGGAATAAAGATTTGACCTTTTTAACACTTTCCAACAAAGTTGAAAAGTGTTAAAAAGGCATTCGGTTTGTCTGTCCGTCTGTCTGTCAGTCCGTCGGTCTGTCTGTCCGTCTGTCCACGCTCTAACTCCCGTAAATATACTCGGATTTTTCTGCAATTGATAAAGGTTATTTAGGGTCACCAAAGCATGTTTTGTATTGTATATGAAGTATGTAGGATTATTCGTTCATTTACAGGGGCACTCAAAAGTTTTCCATTACATTATGGTATATGGGAAAAAATCGTTTGCAGAGTATTTTAATGACATTACGCTATTTCAAATGTATTGAAACTGATATAAATCACTGAATTTCACTATGATCACGTTTAAACAAAGAATTCATAGCATTTTTTATTCATTTACAGGGACACACAAAAGAAATCATTACAGTACAGTACTGTCTTTGAGTAATAATTGCTGGAGTGTATGGTTTAAAATTCGGTATGCGCTTTTAAATTAAATTAATTTTTGCATCTTACTCGTTATATATAAATTGTATACCTCAAATATGGGGCTGCACAAAAGTATTCACTTACCGTTCTCCTCATTAGAGGAAATTTCTGAAGGTAAATTTTCAACTGAAGTACTATATGTATCTCTTAAGTGAACTAAATTTTGGCATGCATGTAGTTAATAGATTCAAATCTATATATCCTATACAGGGCTGCTGAAAAAAATCGCATAATTTTCCGACTGTGGATGGGAACAGCTGAAATTGTGTTTTGAAATGTCTTATGCGTTTCCATATGGATGGTTGAATTAGACATAATATTTTATTTTTTTTTAACGGTGTAGTTTTGTTACATTATTCTAAATGTATTGGAAAGTGTTTCATAATCTATGCTTGATGCATGATTTCGTTCTTACTTGTTTAATAATTACATATGTTAAATATAAGCGCCAATGAGCACAATAACTGCAAAAATAAGTAAAAAATTATCCATAAACATGATAATAATTGAAAAATGTCTTACATCCGTAGAAAGTTAGGATTGACATGAATTCCCAAATCTGAATGCTAGTACGTGGGCTGAGAACTTGGTTATCCATGAAATATTGTATATCCAATTATAAAGGACTTATCACTATTATTATTACATTAAAATTTTAGGTACAGAATGTCGATTACGATCGATAAAACTTAGTAATATATTTTGAACCTAATTCGAGATCCCCTTCAAAAATTTATGCAAACAAATTACAGCAGAGCCTCGATTAACCGATGTTTCTGTTAACCAAGCCAATAACAAAGACTGATTTTTTTTTTTTTTTTTTTTTTTTTTTTTTTTTGTGCATGAGTTTTGAAAAAGACCACTTTTCAACTCTTTAGTTTACTTTCTTTGCTATACAGGCTCTTCTGCCCGTCAAAAGCACCCAAATCCCAAGAAAATTAGACTCTGAGAAGTCAACAGCGAACAATACTTTGTTTCCAGTGGCCGTGTGAACTTTCGTAAATTTTTCAATCTCTTTTTTTAAATTTACTACTAGTAGTTGATTTCCTTTTTAAATTTGTTAAGCTGTGAAACATAACTTTATATATATTTATTTTTATTATTTAAAAAACGTTCTGTTATTTTCTTTTAAAGACATGTTAAATTCGCAAACACGGTGAGTTTTTACACACAGTTTCTATGAACCGAGATTTCCGATATCCGAGGTACTAACGGTCCCAATTAGCTCGGATAATCGAGGTTGCACTGTATATCTAAAAGTAAATTCATATAATAATCTATGTTTGACCATAAAATTATCATAGTTTTAGATTAATTGCAGAAGGAACACATTAGTAAGCTGGAATATAAACAAATTGTAATTTATTTTATATTATTGATTAACATCATTTATATATATAATGTAAAATATGCTGTAAAGTATGCTTCAAGAATATTTTTCACGTTTTATTGGTAAATGATGTTAGTTTAGAGTGTGTAGCTAGATGTAAGGCCCGAACAAGTAAAATTCTGAGTTACATTACAGCTGATAAACTACATTTTTAAAGTTTAGTTAGTCTACATTCGTTAAGGGGCTACTTCACTCACGCCGCGAAAACACTTTTTCAAAACATTCAGTTCAATTTTGAGAATACTTTTTTTTTCGTAACCGGTTCCGAAAATAAAACTATCCTAAGTGAAAAAAAAAATGAAAAAAAATCTGTAAACAAAATCGAAAAAGTAAAAGACTGCCTTTGTACAAATGGATCTCAGCTAGCCAAAGCAAAAAACTAGTCGGATGTGGCAATCCCAAAACTTTCGTCAATCTTATATGTTATCTTAATCTTATGTTAATACTTCCTGAAAAATGCAGCATAGTAGCACCACTGGTTTGGTGATTTACACCAAACTTTAATGAGCAACAACTTATGGGAACTTCTAACTGAATCTGAAGTTTGATGAAAATACATGCATTAGTTTTTGAGATAGAGCTATTGCGGAAATCGTAAAACATTCTATATAGCAGTGCCACCTTATGGTCAATTTAACCAAAAACTAATCAGGACAAATTTATATGAGGGCCTAACTAAATCGTAAGTTTTATTAAAATTCGTGCATTAGTTCTTTAGATATAGCTATTGCAATAATCATGAATAATGCAGATTAGCAGCGCTACCTATTAAACGATTTACACCAAAAAGTAATCAGCACCGAATTATACACTCTAAATTAAAATGTCTGAAATTCAGACTTAAGTGTCTGAAATGGAGTGTTCAATTTTCAGACATTTTAAAATGTCTGAATTTTTTCAGACACTTTTTGCGTCTGAATTTCAGACACTTCAAACGTCTGAATCGCATCCATTTTTTTGTAAGCATCATACGTAGCCATGTTTGACCACGTTGAATCCTGGAAAAATATTTGGCTGTGGTCCTGCCCCCCCCCCCCCCCAAATACAGCCTGATTTTTTTGGTGCTCTCAGTTTTGGTATACAATTTTCGTTACGTTGATAATTTAAATCTTTTACGACATTGTACTGATTATAATCAATATCTTGAACTTCAGGAGTAGAACAAGATTAAAAAACAAAAAATATTTATCTAAATATTAGATTTTTTTAAATTTATTTTATTTTTAACCTTATTTTACTTTAAAAGTTCAAAATATTGATTATAATCAGTACAATTTCGAAACAGATTTAAAATATAAGCTTTACAAATATTGCACATCAAATTTGGGGGCACTACAGTCGTAGGGGGACGGGGCACTTCCCAGTTTGCCCTTCCTTTAATCAAGAAGTACTTTTGCAAAAAACGCAACCCTGCATTATAGTTGTCTAAATTGAGATGTCCGGTATTCGGGAGTATCCGTTGTGGAGGTTAATGGACATTCTCGAATAGCGAACACCTCTATTTAACGAATACTTTTTTAATCGGCAGACATACATATTTGTATATTTTTACCTCAAAAAAGTAGACATCTCCAATTATCGGACAAATTCCGCGGTCCCGAAGTGTTCGCTATTAAGGGCTTTTAAGGTACATAGATAAATATATATATATATTTTATAATCTTGTCCTTCTCTAAAAGTTCAAAATATTTATTATACTCGGTTGAATGTGGAAAAAGATTTAAAATATCAGATGTACGAAAATTGCAAAAATCCCCCCCCCCCCAAAAAAAAAAAAAAAAATAAAATATAAAAAAATATATTGCCACATAGGCAATTTTACATATACATCACTTGATAATCACAACAGCCATTTAACTATGAATAATGAAAATAAATAAATAAATATTCTACTTTAATAACATTGGGGAAAAAATGACTTTGGTATTTTGTTAAATATATTTGCGTTTTTAAACTTGTCCTACTCTAAAAGTTCAAAACTTTCATTATAATCAGTGCAAGATTTAAGATATCAGCTTTACAAAAATTCATGCAAAATCCCCCCCTCCCCCCCCAAAAAAATGAAAATACTTATTTAAAAATTATGTTTTTAAAAAATTTATATTTCCACATGGGCAAGTTTTTATGTAGGTCAGAGGGTACTCACAAAAGCTATTCAACTATCAATAAAAACAAATAAGTACATATTCTATATTAAAAACATGAGGAAAAAATAACTTATGATTTCCAAACTTCTTTCGTCTTAAATATATACAGTAACATCTGTCATTTTTGTATTTTTCGTATAAGTGCATATAAATAAAGTTACCACAATTTTAAATACGAAATCTAGTTAGAGGTTTTTACTTTTTCCCATTATAAATTTCAAATTACTTTTTTATTAAAAATAATAAAAAAATCAGTATTAGAGTTGATTGCAAATCAAATACATATGTATATTTTTACAGGCAGCTTCATATAATAGACCAGTCTCATTTACTTTATTTATCTTTTTTTAATCTGCGGTTTTATGCCAGGAAGTAAGAAAGCATTAGGTCATCTTTCAAAGTTTTTTTTTTCTTTACTTCCTTGTAGCCGTCATTTACTGCGAGATAAAAATTATCCATTGAAACTAAGAACTGACATTGAATATATAATTCGTAATAAAAAAGAACGTCATAAGTTTAAAAATATATACTTCTAGAATTAGTGGGGTTTTTTGCGAACAGATTCAAAACTAATTAAATTTCATGCAGGATTTTGTTTAGTACAATAAATAAAATCATAAAATACACTAATTTTACTACTATAAAGAAACTTACTTGAGTTGCTGTAAGAGGTAAGAAATATTCCTCGATTTGAAATTTTAAAAACTACCACAACCACAGTGAGGGAGAAAGACTTTCATCAGTTTAAAAGGTAATCCCATAATACATCCGACTAGCCATATTTAAAGAATGAGATGTTTCATCCTAAAAACAGGACCCGCCAGACAAAAGTTTCTTTTTTTTTTTGCCAGTTTCGACAGGACGAAGATGAATAACACAATATTATTGATATAAATTGATACGAGTTAACACTAAGCCCATCGCACACGCTTTGTAGAATTTCCGGGTGTAATCTTCAACCGTCGTCTACTTCTGTTCTGTGTCTATCCCGCCCTTGTATCGACGACAGCTTCTAAGAGACATTTGATGTCGAGCACACACATCAGATGTATGTATCCAATAAATAAATAATCCAAGTTAATACGAATTAAAATCACAGTACTTCACATTTCGCAAAAAACGAATTAAAATACACGCGTACATAAAAACAAACTTTGTTTGAATTACAACGGATACCACTTCGAACGAAGACATCTAAAACGCATGCGCAACTGGGAGTGCTAGTGCCCCCTGGTGGTTATTGCGTCGGAAGAATCAAAACGTCTTAAATTAAGACACGTGTAAAGCAATGAAGTGTCTTAAAATAAGACGTTTGCGGATATTTTAGACATTATTCTCAGTTCGTTTACACCATGGTCATAGTAAGACGCTTATGTATCTTAAATTAAGACATCTATAGTGTCTTAACTTTCAGATTAAGACACTTAAGTGTCTAAAATTCTTTTTCAGTCACATATGTGTCTAAATTTAAGACGCTTCTATTTGCAGTGTATCAAGAACTAAGTGAATCTAAAGTTTTGTGAAAATCTATGCATTAGTTCCTGGGATATAGTTATTGCGCAAATCATGACAAATGCAGCATACCAGCGCACTTGTTGGGCGATTTATACTAAAAAGTAATCTGCATCAATTTATATCAGTAGCTAACTTAATCTAAATTTTTAATAAATTCCGTTCATTAGCATTTGAGATAGAGCACCCACAAAAATTATGTCACATACATACAGACAGACGAACAGACAGACAGACTCATAGACAGACATTTTGTAAAAACATGTTTTTCGGGATCTCTGACCCCTAAAACGTATAATTCTATCGAAAACCTGAATTCGAAAATTTTTACGAATCAAATACTTTCTTCTCGTAAAGATAGAAGAAAGTAAAAATCGTTTAAAAATATTGAAATGAAAACGAGATATCTTAAAAAATTTCTTACATAGGATTAACATTAGTTAATGAGTGTTTTCGTGTGAATGAAGCAGCTTGTTAAGTTAATCCCACCCCTTTCCCGGAGCAAATAAGTCTGAAAGAAACAGTGCCCGGAAATATGTGATGGGTTACGATCAACCTCAAAAATAATCATGCCAAGATCATGGATAAATTTTAACAGTAACCGAAACAATTATTAACAATATTAAACAACAATATTAAATTTTAACAATTTAATATTGCGCACAGTATACTAGAATAGTTTTATTGCTTTTATAATTACGAAAATCTCTTATAAAATAATCTAATTTTTCAAAAGTTTAGCAGAAATGAATCAACAGAATTTTAGTTTTTATTCTGAAACAACTGAATATAAATTTCCAATATATTTTTTCTTTTATGTATACTTTGACCTATTCTACATTTATTAGCCCCCAGTAGGCTATTTCGTTCTCCCAGCTAAAAAAATGTCGTCTCCAAAAAATAACGTCGCGTTATTTTTGCCGTGTGCCAGCCATAAAAGAAAGCAGTGCATCATTGTACTGTTAAATATTCTACCGAAATTTTTAAAACTTCTAAGCATCGCACATTTTCGATTTTTGTATCGTCGTATTAAGAAGAAAAAAAAGTACTTTTTAATGCAATTTGTTGAATTGCAATTTTGCGATTTATTTTTGATGTATTAATTTTTTTGTAGTTTTTAGCGTCATTTGTTTAATTTTGGCAACTCAAGTATTCCATCTCTGTCGAAAGTAAAGAAAAAATAGTTGGAAAATAGTAATTATATATTTTTGTTGCCATTTTCCCATAACTACTGAAAAAAAAATGTAATTAAAATACGTGATATTTTGAAAAAATATAAATGAATGATTTTTGATAAAACATGGAGCTATTATAAACTATATTTAATTTAATTATCTACTAGATAGTACCCGCCAAGATGTGACGGTAAATAACTTTAATGTTCCATTAGAAAAATTCTTGAATTTTGAATTACTTGCTTTTAAATTAATTTTTGAAATCGTGACAAATTGTTATATTGCATAAGTGATTCCTATTTCCTGAAAGCGAGCTAGAGGGTGCTGTCAGTCTAACCTATTGAATGAAGTGAAAGAACTATATGTTTATAATTTGAAATTTACAACCGATTATGTTTGCCTTTTATCAGAAATTTACCAAAAAATACTGGGCAGAGCATTTATTTTTACTTACTATAGTCTCATTTTTTGTTGTTGAAAAAACAACAATATCTGTTTTTATTTTTATTTTTTTAACTACACGACCTTTAAAAGTTGCCATGAATTTTATTTATATCAGTCTCATTCTCTAACTAATTTTGAAACTTGATGCAATTAACGATTTATAATATGTATTTTTTATTACTTGAATTCTATTTTAATTTTTTCTTCATTTTTTAAATTTTAAACCATGGATATCAATATAATTTATTTTATAGTTCTTATATGAATATTTTCCTTTCTTCTTCTTCTTATTTATTTATTTTTTTTTTTTACGAAAAAGTATGGCAAACTTTTCTTTTGACTCACACACTTATATATTCTTGATAATGGTAAAAATAGATAAACAAAAGTTGTAGATCAGCTCAATTTACCGTATTTTCGGGTGTATAGCCCGCGGATCAAACAATCGTGTTTCAACCCAGAAATTTATCAGAATAAAATGTAACTTTTCAGATCACGGTAAATATTAGTCTTCAAATACTGAATAAAATTTTTGGGTCCAAACTGAATTATTTAATCTGCGGGCTATACACCGGAAATTACGGTACTTAATTATTAATTATATGCAAAATATTTTAGGTTAAATATTTTAAATATAAAATTATCTTTTCAAAATAATTTTGAGTGTTTAATTTTATTTAATGATAAACCATTCAAATAATAATAAAATCAAAATCATATAACTCCTCCTAATAAAATATGTCATTATCGAAATGAATTATCGCCAAAAATGGTACAGAAATCATTTTGCCGGGCGTTGGACTCGAACCTGCGTCGTCTACAAAATGGGCTACATTTCCTCTAAATGGAAGATCTAGGAAATTTAATTTCACGCATGCGCAAATGCGTGAATTTTTTAGCCTAGTCTTACAGAATCATGTTTATGCTTTAATATATATGATATTACAAACAATAAAGGCCGATTAGATAGCCGATTTTTTTTTCAGAGTTTCTTGAGTGACATCTGTTTCTTTTCTTTTCTTTTTTTTTTTTTTTTTATCTGTTTTTTATTTACCGTTAGTGACGTCCTCTACTAGTAGACTTTACTGCAGATGTTTTTAAGACTGGGTCGTAAATGAGGAATTCTTCAGAGGATGCGAAAGATGTCATTATACATAAAATAAAAGCGTGTGTTTTAAGCTTTAAAACTGAAATATGTTTTGTATTATCTATATTTATATACATATATATACCGGGTGTCCCAAAAATGACTGATGGATTTTAAAATTCAATAACGTCCAAACGGTGACAGATATTATAAAAATTCTTGCAAGAAGGTTATGTATGATGTCAGGAGTTTTTGTACTGTGATTCTTGATTTTAGTTCAAATTTCAAACAATAGATGGCGCTGAGAGCAATATGCGTTCAGTCCAGTCCCGATTTTTGGTACTTCGGGATCCATTCAATACATTTTAATCTCCTTTTTTCGCATGGAAGAAGAGATAGGTCAAAAATCGAGCTGGATTTAGCCGTTTTTGTTTGCAGCGCCATCTATCGATGCTATTTGTAACTAAAACTGAAAATCGCAGTATAAAAACTCCTGAGATATTACATAACACACCTGCAAGAATTTTTTTTAATATCTGTCACCGTTTGCAAGTTATTGAATTTTTAAATCCATCAGTCATTTTTGGGACACCCGGTATATATATATATATATATATAACCATTAATTAAACATAACCTACCACCATCAAAAACCGTAATATTGTGAATTAAAGCTGTAAATATAAAAAAAAAAAAGTGCCAAATAATTTAAAATTATAACTAGAAAATTAAATAACATTAAATAAATCTTTGCAATGATAGGAATGAAAAAAAATTAATGGAATCCTAAAATAGGTATCAGATAACTACATGGTAGAAATCATATTGATATATATATATATATATTTCATCGGGGGCGAAATTAAATTCTGAAAAAGCAGAATTCCTGTTTTCTGGTTGTTATATTTTTTTAAACTCAAAAGATTGCCATAAAGCAGAAATACCCGTTTTCTCCATTTAGAGGAAAACAAGTCTGAAATCCTATCAAATACGACCACACAGTAAGTTAAGTAAGCAAACATTTTCCAATAAATATTTCTCTCTGCGCTTACACCTCAATAAAAAAAAAAAAGCTTATAATGAAGTGACAACACACAAATACATTTTTTTCTTCTCTTTTCCACAGAACTGCTGTTCCTCTGCAAAGATTTTTTCCGAGCTCATCCCTCCATCTTATCTCATCCTTTCCCATCTAATTGGCAGAGGCTACACTTCAAAGAAGGCGACACTAAGTTTTGTTTAGACGAAACTAATGGAAACGAAGGCTGACTGTCGGATAAAAAAGGCGTTGACGGAGTGGACAGTGGAGCCACTTATCGAAACGATACCGAGTCAAATTCACTTGATTGATCTACCAGGAGACTAAGAACTTTGTCTAGAATTTTAGGAATTGATCACTCAATTTTTATTTGTATTTCTGATGACTGATGTGATGGGTTACTGGAAAAGTGTTGAAGATATAAGGAGCTCAAAATAATTCATTTTAGTGACAGATTAGCTATTATTTTCATTTGCTGAAAAAAAAAAGAATTGTTACTAAAAATTATGTCAATGTCAAAACTTGTGAAAAGTACAATCTCATTTAAAGAATACCTGATAAAATACTATCTGTTCTGTCATCTGTATATTTCAAAAAATGTTAAATATATTTTCAGTGTGCGTAAGTTCTTATGCGAGTTTCTTTTTTGTACTTTCAAGAAAGAAAAAAAAAAAAGATTTTAATTTAAAAAAAAAAGTTTTCCCTCAAATCCAAACTGGATACTTTCTGATATATTTTTTATTTCATTTTTGTTCGCAAATGTATCAAATTAGCAGGTGCTGTTATTAAGCCTTGCAGGGACAAAGTATGTACTTCTATTTGAAATTAGGTAAAAGGTTTTCTTCACGTACTTAATAAAAAGAAATTTTTCATTCCAAAATTCTTGCGCCAATGATTTAACAATTAAAATTAAACGGTCCAAAAAGGAACCACTGCCCTTCAAGCGGTTAAGGAACTAATTAATCGCCTTTTTAACCATTTAGAAAAATGGTCCTCGCCAGGGTAGGAAATCAAAAGCATATCTGAAGCTTTTTATGGGTCGAATCCGCATTTTATTCGTTTTCTGATTGGTCTACCCAGTAATCTGTATTTCCCTTTACTTTCAACAGAGATGGATGCTTCTTTTGACACCATGACAAAAAAAAAAAAAAAAAAAAAAAAGACTCAGAAACAAATTGAGATACAGCTTTCAAACAAATTGCATTTAAAAGTACATTTTTTTCTCTATACGACGGTGTAAAAAGTAATATATTATGGGATGTTTAGAAGTTTAAGGATGAAACTTCATTTAAAACGGGTAGTCTGATTTCTTGGATATCTGACGATGGAAAAGCCTTTTCCCGAACAGCCAATGAAATGCTTGGATAATACGTAAGTTTCAGGAAATCTGACGAGACGCAGGCGATTTTTGTCGCTTGCAATTTTTACGTGTAATAACAATATTAATGTTTAATTCATGGCATACGTAATGTATGATCAACTCCGTGCGATATTTTATGTCTTAAATTTTAGTCTTTGAAAAAATCGTTTTCCAAATAGTCGTTGTAATTTGTTAAATTGCTTTTTTTTTCTTTTTTCGTTTTTTACTAAAGGCAGGAGATTTTTTGAAGAAAAATCTGCGAAAGTTATGGTTTGAACTGCGTTTCTAGACGGGGCAGTGCAGGAAAAGGAAAAAATTGCCGTCTTGGAACAATCACATATGACTCAATATGTAATTCCCTTTTTTTTCGGGAAATAAAAAAAAATTACGATAACAAATGCCTCCAATTATCTTGATGCAAATATAATGCGTTTACGTTTAAAAAATAATCTGAAAATATGCCAGAAAGTTTTACGTTTATGAGCGGGGGGAAAATTCATTCATTTATTCAATTAAGGAAATTTTTGAATGACTTTTATCTATATTTTTTATTCTCTTCTATCTATTTGATATTGTAAAAAGAAAACATATCTTAAGTAATTAGATCAAAATACTTTCATTTTTGTCAAAATACTTTATTTTTGGCATAATAGATGGCAGCACTAAAATTTAGTTTGTATTATGTCTATGACTTTTAATATTTGTAATATTCTTTCATCTTTCTTTAAACACTAGGTGGCACTTATGCTCGTTAATAGGTATAATGTAAATTAATAGTTTTGGGTATTTTTTACTTTAGTTTAGTAATTTTAAAAGTGTTAATAGGTATTTTAAATATTAATATTGTAACGATTTTCTATTTATATTAATTAATTGTATTTATCAAGGTATTTCAAAATGGATTAACTGCAACCATTATGTAATAATATCTGTGTTATCTTAACTGCAGAAGTAACCTTAAAGTTATAGCGGTAATAGTTAACATGTGCTGGTGTGTATTTGGATTAAATAAAAATGGGGTTAATTTAGGTAGGATGATGATATTACTATTTTTCATTGATATAAATTAATTATTTAAAGGTTGTATTGATTTTTCCATTTCATGGCATTTAATATTATTCTGTTTTCATTTTGTATCTATTCTTTTGGTCAAGTAGTCGTTTGGGTACAGGGGAAAAAATTTCTCAGCTTATAGCTTTTTTTCTCCCCAGAAAACGACTATTTTTGCTTATAAATTTGAATTCTGTACCCTTAATAACGTAATTCAATATATAAGCTTTTCAATTATTTTTATCGGTATCCATATTTTTCTTTTTTTCTTCCATATTAATACTAGTAAGATAGTACTTTTGGTATCCATGTTATGTGTGTTGGGGGGTAATGTATTTGTTAATGTCATTCCATTCAGAATATCACAGTTTTTGTTGGTGGTCGGTAATGTTTATTTAATGGTTATATATATATATGAGGTTGATTCTCGATATTTTATATATATGTGGTGACGTTAAATTTTTATTTCAATTCATATTGAATTTATTAATCAAGTTAACAATTAACTTGTTTTTAATTTTTAGTCTTCTCGGGACAATATCATATTAATTTCTAATAGTATACCATCTTTATGGTGAATAATATGCATAATAAGTTTATTTGATATAACTAATGATATTACAGTGTGTATTAAAATTGGGTTATTAGTTTTTTATTATTCCTCTATACTTTTTAATAATGTTTAATTTTGAACTTAGTATTAAATGATTAATTAACGGTTTTATGTGAATGTTAATCCCATATTCATATTCTTTAGTTTTTTATGGTTAATATGAAAATAAACCACACAATTTATTTGTTATCATTAGGCAATTGGGAAATGAAGATTCTGCCATAATTATATCAACACCCCCTTTTTTTTTCCCTTCCTGTTCATTTTATTAATTAATTTTTTTATATTTAAAAGTATTTCTTATAGTTTATATTTTTATTATATATAATTTTTTATATATAAATTATTTAGTTTTATAGCATATTGCTATATTATATTATTATTGTTTTGAAATTATTTAAATTTCCCGTATAGATTAATTGGGTATGGTAGTAGAATATATTGTAATCATTCTATTAACATGTGTATTTATTTAAGATTTATATGAATAATGAAATATAATATGGTATTTTTATATTAGGATTTGTTGGGATATAGCAGTTGGTATATTATGAATGAATTAACTTATAATAGCATAATCTTATGACAATTTGTTCATATTAGTTTCAAGTTAATATCATAGATGGCAGCACTAAAATTTAAATTGGATTCTGTCTGATGCTTCGAATAGAGTAATAAAATCAATTTTTAACACATGGTGGAGCTTAATGTTGGCTATTTGCGATTTTGTAAACTTATAGTTTTGGAATTTTTTACTTAAGTTAAGAAATTAAAAAAAAAAAATTAAAAGTTTTAAGAGGTAATTTAATTATTATGTAATTATTTTCTATTTATATTATTTTAATTGCATTTATCACGGTATTTCAAAGTAGATTAACTGTATACATTAGGTTTTAAAATCTGTGTTAACTGTAAAAATAACCTTTAACTTATCTAGCTTTTGGATACCATGTGCTGATGTGTATTTGGATAAAATAACTGGGATTTTATTAGGTATTTTGTGTAATATTACTATTTTTCCTTGCTATAAATTAATTATTTAAAAGGTTGTATTGCTTTTTCCATTTCATAGCATTTAATTTTATTCTGTTTTCATCTTGAAACTATTCTCTTGGTTATATCGGTCGTTAGAGTACGGGAGAAAAAAAAATTCAGCTTTTAGCCTTTTTTCTCACAGAAAACGACTGATTTTGCTTATATAATTAAATTCTGTACTCTTGATAACGTAATTCAATATATAAGCTTTTCAATTATTTTTATCGAAATCCATATTCTTCTTTTTTTCTTCATTATTAGTTCTTGTTATATAGTACAAGGGACTTTATTTTATACATAGCAGCTTGTTTATTATGTTTTTGGTATCCATTCAGTGTGTTTGGGGACACTGTATTGTTGTAAATTCATTCATACTATCACAATTATTGATGGTGGTCAGTAATGTTTAATTAATGGTCAGCTTTTAGCTTTTTTTCTCACAGAAAACAACCGATTTCCTTATATCATTGAATTCTGTACTCTTGAAAACGTAATTCAATATATATTTCATTTTTTTTTTTCGGTATCCATATTCTTCTTTTTTTCATCCATATTAATACTTGTAATTAAGTATAAGGCACTTTATTTTATACATACAGTTCTATATTATAGGTTTGTGGTATCCATTTTTATTGTCATTTCATTCACAATATTGCAATTTTTGATGATGGTCGGTAATGTTTAATTAATGGTTATATATATATATATATATATATATAACCAATAATTAAACATAACCTACCACCATCAAAAACCGTAATATTATGAATTAAAGCTGTAAGTATATATATATATAAAAAAAAGATTAAATTATTTATAAGAAGTATTATGGAAGAAAAATAAGAAAGTGGACACCGACAAATAATGGAAATGCTTATATATTGAATTACGTTTTCAAGGGCACAGAACTCAATGATATAAGCAAAATGGTTGTTTTCTGTGGGAAAAATAAGCTAAAGCTAAAAGTTATTTTCCCCTGTGCCCTAACAACCATTAAAATCAAGTGAATTTATTAAAAATGAAAACAGAATAGAAACAAATAATATGAATTGGAAAAAACAATAAAACCTATTTAAATATTTATAGGATATAAAATGAAATAATAAACACCATACCGATTAATATTTTAGAATAAATCCACGCTCACGTGGCACCCATATCGTAAAGATTAAGGTTAATAAAACAGTTAAGAAATCACAGTAATTGATACCATAGGATGCAGTTAATACATATTGAAATAAATGTTAAATAACTTTTAATATAATATAAAATAATATAAGTAGAAAGTAATTACATAATTAAAATGCACTATTAAATTAATTAAAAACCTTTAAACAATATCGTCAAAATTTAGCTAAAAATTCCCCCTGGTGTAGTAAATTATAACTGAAATGTAGCTGGAAGAAGTAAATCTAGAACTTATCGAAAAAAAACAAACACAAATTGTGGTGCTGCCATCTAGTATTACATTTATGATTTAATTGTCAAAAGACTTGCTTCAGTTGTAAGCAATTGAATGTAACAATTGTTTTATTAACAGCAAAACCAAAAATATCCTTATATATAGATAATTATAAACTGAATATAAACCACACAATGTATTTAAAAAAAAAAAAAAAACTATTGTTAATAAAATTTAAAAAGCATACAAAATATTCTATTAGCAAATTTATTGAAACAACACTAAGAATTTAAATAATTCTAGAACATCGATAAAATATAGCATATAGCTATATGCTATAAAACAGAATAAATTCATTAATAATTAATATAAATAATTATTAAAAATATAAAAATCTTAACAAAAACTATTATATATAAGATAATTATAAAATGAACAGGAAATATATATATATATATATATGTATGTATACATATATATATATATGTATGTATACATATATATATATATATGTATATACATATATATATATATATATATATATATATATATATATATATATATATAATGGAACTTCTGTTTAACGAAATTCCTATTTAATGAAGTTTTCTACTTAACGAAATTTTCTGCTAAAGCTTGGCTTTGGACTAAATAAACATGCAAATTAATCTCCATATTACGAAAAATATATTCTATATAACGAAGTTTACTTCACTTTCGTGCGTGTACAGCATCCAAACGGGAGAAGTTGCTATTGCGATGTATGAATTTATTTCCGCGGATTGTATGAAAATGAAATTATTTATTTAATCATTTCCATTCTTCTTCGTGCTAAACAATACATTTTCTTTTTCTTTTTCTGTTTTTTTTTTTTTTTTTTTTTTTCACTAACAAAGACACTTGCTATCACCACTTAACACTAACACTCTGGCGCTGATACTTGGGGGAAGCCTTCTATTCAATAAAAAGGGAATTCCAGTTTCGCGAAAATGTTACATATGAATACTTACAAAAGAGCAAACATTTTAATAAACAGTGAATTATTTTTATAAGAAACCTTTACAAAGTAATGTTACAGACTTTTTTAAAGTTAAGGATCTGGAATACTGAGAAAAGCTTCGATACGCTTCGGTTTTTGTTTCCTTGTGTTTATTATGGTGTTTTTTAGACACTTCTAATTAAATTTTTCTCATATGGCTTCATTGCACAAAACAAAAATTTACGGACAGAATTAAAATACTTTTTTCCTATATTTCCATTTTATGCATGGGGATTTTATTATACAAATTTCATGAATTTTAGTTGATTTCTTTTTAAAGAATTTTCTTCATAACGAAGTGTTTAGGTGTAACGGTGAGACTTCGTTAAATGGGTTTCACTGTATTAAATAACCATTATAAATCAATACAAATGATCATCTACAAAAGTGAATATATAAGTTATAAATTAAGTATTTGCCAATCAAAAATCAAGTCCTATCCTTTAGGGAAAGAAAATTAAAAACATATCATCAATTCAAGAAAAACGAGGAAATAAAAATTCAGTGAACATTGAAAAAAGGGAAATATCTGTGGAAGCAAGGCAGATTCTTCAGGCCCAAATTACCTTACGTTCCACAAGTAACATGTACGGTTTCATCCTTGCATAAGCCATATCAAGCAAAAAAAAAAAAAAAATGCAAAATTGGGCAACCGTACATAATAAATCCATATGGGGTATTCTCACAATCTTTTAACTTTCGGGAATAAAAATCGGGTGAAAATAAACTTGATAAAATAACATTTTAATCTGATAGACGAATGCCTTAATGATTCAAAATAAAGAAAAAATGGTCAGTAGCAAAAATTTTTTTTATTTAACTGAGGTTTAAGTTAAACTTGCGAGTTTAATTTTCCTTACCATTTTACCACTATAACTTTCTATTTTCTTTTAAATTTTTACTTATAATGAATTTGCATACACTGTTCAAAATTTGCAGCATTCTGGCAGGTCATTTGACAGTTTATTCCGAAAACGGTTACACAACCGTAATTTTAACACTATTCTGACCATATTATTGCCCATTTTATGGTCAGAATATAGTTAAATTATGGTTATGAAACCGTTTTTTCAAAAAACTGTCGAATGACCTGCCAGAATGCTGCAAAATTTTTAACAGTGTAGTACCCACAGAGCATTCAAATAAGAAATAATAAGAATGTAGTATTTTTAGTACAAAAATTTGGTATAACATTGTTTTAAAGGGGTGTTAAAGAAGGGGCGGAAGGAAATAACAGGAGATGGTATAGGAAAAAAGGGACGATAATAGAAAAAAAAGGGATGGTAAGGATGGGACGGTAAGGGAAATTACCACTATTTTTAAGCAAATCATGTTAAGACTAAGTGATAGGCACAATGTTCATTGATTTTTATAAACAGTTATTTACATTGAATTAAATTTAAAAAAAAAAAAATTACCTCGGAAAGTGCAGGAATAAACCTTGGGGACAGTAAGACTACCAATAAAGCCACGATGCTTGAAATTGATATTTAAATGCTGATTTAAATTCAGCAGTAAATTTCCTATCAAAGAATTTGAGACATTTTTTCTCTAGCATACTTCTGCATGAGAAAAAACTTGGAAAAAATTATGTGAACACATCTGAAGTTATTTTCTGTATAAGTTTAGCAAGAGGGATGGTGGTGAATCTAAAACCTAAGGACAGAGTTAAAAAAATAATATCAAGGGTAAAAATGTGTGCAGGTTAATTTTTTGCTGCATATTTATATAAAACAATTTTCCCAGTATCGGAAAAAAAATTACATCGAATTATTTTTATTGAAACAATTGTATACAGACAGCTCCAAACTTAAAAATCAGCATCAGGGATACGGGACGGTATAGGAGTTTTCCTGGTATTTGGATCCCCAACATCGTCCAAAACTTATTTATCTGGTTAATATTGTTATGCAATCATGCAATGGGATACTTCCCAGTACATGAAATAAAAAAACCACAAGAATATGTACTAAAATAAAAATTATTATTCAGGACTTAAAAGTCAAAAGATTGTGAGAATGCCCCATATATATATATATATGCGTGTGTGTGAGAACCGTCTTAAATAACTAACAAATTGTTTAAATACATACATAAAAATACACGAAAAAAAAATCGAATTTCGTATATAGGTCCACGTTATTATCTCTTTCTTACTAAGATCTATGTTTGTGAAAAGTTACATTAACTGATCATGTCATTGTGGAGAAATCGTGTTAATTTCAATGTCAGGTTGGTACAAGTACAATCGTAGCACTTATTCATATGATCTTACGGTCAAAATGAAAGGTTCGGATATTATATTCGATTGAAGGATATTAGCAGAGAAATAAGAAGTGTTAGTTGGACAGTACCACAGCTAAAAGGAAATATTAGATTTTAAATAAAAGTAGTAAAATAAAATACAACTCAAGTTTTCGATGGACTGTGCGCACAATTAAAATTCGTGAATTTTCATGAGTGTCATACAAAGTTTATTGTAAATTTAAAAGACGCTGTAACTGTAAGCGTTTTGTAATCAACGGTTTCTTTGAGTTAATTTTCAGTAAGCGCTTGATGTTGAAGGACGTGTTAAGTAGTAGATCAATCAGTTTTCTTACACGTGAGCAGCCGACATATTGCTCACCAGCAAGAAAAGTGACACATCTCGCAAACATTCCTTTTTCGTTTTATTCTACTAATAGGTCTGTCATAGAAGTGACTTGCTACATTAAAAGTTTCATAATTGTAGTTGTCCGGAAAATCGCTTTATTACGCTATATGTCCATTCGTGACCACAAAAGGGGAATGGATAATATGAGGGAGTAAAATTACTCAACCCATTCAAGCCTCATCTACGACTTTATTCTTAAGGGTTTTATGCTTTTATGCAAGTTTTTAATGCTGAATGAAGAGCCAAGTGCTATACTTTCATGTTACAGTAAAAACATGCAAATCTTCCCTTTTGCCTCTCCTGGGAAATTTACTTTTGTCGAGATGCCTCGAAAAATGTCAGGAAAATGTTTAAATAGTATTATGATTTAAATTATTATTATTATTATTTAAGGGCATTCTCAAATCCAAAGGGCTGCTTTCTGATATAAGTTTTAATTTATTTTTGTTCAAAAATGCATGAAACTAGCTGGTATTGTTGTTTAGAAACTATGTAATTGAGCTGTTTTTTTTTTCATTTTAATTGCAAACGCAATAGATCTTTCAGAAAATCGTGTTAAAGTGGGCGTTTTGAATCGAATTTCCGCGCGAAGGAAAAAAAAGAGACTCAAGAGCGGGCAAAAAACGTGTTCGTCACGTGATCAAAATTCCTTATAACTCAATAGGTAATTGATTGATCAAAAAATGGAAAAAAACAGTTCAATTCCAAATCGCTTCCATGGTCAGGCTTTCCAATTTTATATCTTTCCGTTAAAAAATGAATTTATAAATGTGTCAAAACGTTTTGCGCTTGTTGAGCAGAGCAGTTAAGAACAGCCTTAAATTGTTTTAAAGATTTAATTGTATTATCCCATTATTTGGTGTTTAAAAGTAGGACAAATTTCTCGCTGAAAAATTGCATTATAGTTTTAGATTATACCCCTATGTTCATATTTAATATTTTTTCAATCACTCCTGCCTTTTGTTAAACAGTGTTTTTCATTTCCCTAAGAGAAAAGCATATTAAATACATAACTTATAATTATGCAACAAATATACCATTCTGATAAATCGAAAAACTTTAAAATTCTATTTACGAAACTGTTGTCGAGTAGACAAATTTAAATTGTCATAAAATTTCAAAACGTTTCATAGGGAAAAAAACTGCAAAAGAACTTGCAGGATGCATACAACAAACAAAAAAGTAGTTGAAAAAGAATGTAATGTTACAAATGTCTCGCATTTCAAATACATGTCTAGCAGAACTGTCAGTAAGTGCAAGCAGTTAAACGATTCGATTAATATTCATTCGTCACTAACTTCCTTTTCTGCTTTGAATGACTGTGTCAATCAAATAATTAGCGTGCTTTTTTGTTCCAGTCCCTGTTTGTCTAAAGAAAATCGTTACTTTTTTAGCGACAAGAGTTACTTATTTTAAATAAATTCTGGATAAATTAGACAACTTCAAAAAACAGATTAAATAAGCAGGAAGCAGGAATTCTGCTGTTTCAGAATTTAGTGTTGTCCACCGATGAGGGAAAATACATATTATTGTTATTACGAGGTGGAACCCATTGAATTTCGACGAAAAAAATGTTTAAAAAAGAACTGTTTCATTAATTTATAATAAACCTACATAGTTACAATAAAAAATGCATCTTATATTGGTTAGTTTAACTCTCGAATTATTTTAACCTAAAGGTTACTGCTCTTCTACAGCTACTATACATCAGACACTCTAAATTTTTGTAAAATCTTGCGTTTTATCAGAGTGTGATTTCAATTGCGTTATTTTCAAAAGTGAAGCATTTCCACCTGTGAAGCATTTGAACGCCACTGAAGCAAAAGTGATGCACTTCTACAAACTTATTTCAGTTTTAAGACTTAAAATACACGCTTTTATTTTATATAAAATGACGTCATTTGCATACGCTAAGAATTCCACATTTACAATCCAGTTTTAAACAACAGCTATAGAAAAGTATGATATGACGTCAAAATCGTGGAGTAATACACAAACCCAGCAAAAAGTGATGTCGTAAACTGGACAAAAAAATCGGCTATCTGATGATTCATATGCCTTCATCTGTTTTTAACATTAATATGGATACTTAAAATTAAATATAGTTTATAATACCTCCATGTTTATCAGAAATCATTCTTTTATATTTTTTTTCAAAATAGCACGTATTTTAATTACAATTTTTTTTCAGTTGTTATAGAAAATGGCAACAAAATAGTAATCTACTATTTTCTAACTATTTTCCTTTTAGTTTCTACAGAAATATAAAGTACTTCAAGTGCTACCATTAGAGATGGCATTAAAAACTACACAAAAATTAATATCTCAAAAACAAATTGAGATGCAGTTCTCAAACAAATTGCAGTTAAAACTACTTTTTTCCCTATACGAAGCTGTAGAGATTGAAAATGTGCAATGTTTAGAAGTTAAAAAAATTCCAGTAGAGATTATCAGTATTTAACCGTACAATGATACATCTGCTACGTTTTACGGCTGGCTTATGTAACGTGACGTTATTGTTTAGTGACGACACTTTAATTGTTGCCTGAAAGAAATAGCATATCGCGGGCTAATATGCAATTGAATACAAGTTAACTGAATACATAATATCTTATTACTTAACCAATTTATAATAAAAGTTTCATTATTAAAAAGAAAAGTTTTGCCAATAACAATTCGAGTAAGTGATGATAAATGATGTGGAGATAACTGTTAGAAATTTTTAAAGAACAAATAAATCTTGAAGGGGGAAAAAAATGTTAATATTTTTTTTTAACTTTTTTCTTTAACAAAGAGCCACGTCGAACATTTGTAAAACGAAAACGAGGGTGTGTGTTTCACTAGCTTATAATCATGTCTACTCTCATCCATGGCTATATAACTACGCATAATAAACCATTGTTTTTCTCTAACTAATTTATATCTACCCTGTATATAAATGTTACAATACATGTATTCATTCAATACATACGACAACGCTTTCTCAACAGATAAAAGTAATAGCTACCATTTTGACGCTAATAAAGGAATCTTACAATTATGGAATCGTTCATAATTCTTATTTAGCTAAAACTTAATAAGTACACATTTAAATCCAGGAATCTTCCCTAATCGGATTACCTTCTAACTTTTTATAGCAATACTTTTACAACAAGCAGAAATAATAGCTACTCAATCGTTAAAAATACGTGAGTACTTCATATTTCAACTAAATACAATAAATTCTGCACGATTTTCTAGAAAATTATGTTCGCTTTCTTTTTATTTTAAATTTCTTATTATCTAATCATTTTTCATTAAGTCCCCATAATCGCTATTATTCGAATAATTTTTGTTGAAAAGATCTAGAACATGAAATCCAAGCCGTATTTAAATGTAATATTTATTTTGTAACTCGAAAAAAAAAAAATTAACTGCAAACTTTTCCATATTTTCAATCACTAGCTATATCACCATCACTCGCTATTAAAGTTAAAAGAAACGGAAAACATAGTAAAATGCTTTGTGAAAGCTTCAGAGATGAATAGATAAAACTGCCTTATTCGCACGTTTTATTTACTCGACAAAATAGGCTTAAATTAATAAATACTTTTTTAATTTTTCTAATTATTTCCAATTTAAAAAATTTGTGTGCTCATACTTAATACATTGCATATATATTTACTTACATCCTTCTTTAATGCATTACCTTCACACTCATCACCTTTTATTGCATATTTACATACATATGTCTGAAATACATTTGACAACATACAGAATGGACCCAATTTTTTTTTTGGTTAATTTCGTAGATGAATAATTTGGAAATATTAATTGTAAAGTAGAAATTCAATTTTACATTACTAGTACTATGTAAAAAATTTGGGAATATACTTCTTATCTCAGTGCCAAGTCTCAGTTTGGAGAAGTCCGGACTTGTTATTCCATGGCCACTATGATCACCACTAGTACTTTCATCCGATCGATGTATACTGACAATTAATATGATAGTTGAAGCAGTACAATATAGTCAGATAAAGCAACGTTTTAAGCACCAGAACTTTTAATTAATTGTTGACTAGTTTCGGTAGCATTCAGCATACCGTCATCAGTGCCTATTTCTATAATATCTCTTTCAGTGTATGGTTTTATTTTAAATTAGGTTTACAGTCTGCCGCTTCCGCATCCATTCCTGAATTGAAATCACGAATCAGCACCGCATTTAGTTTTATTGAAGTGAGCATGCTGGCAAATATATGGCAAGAATTGATTTACCGATAGGAGATTCGCAGAGTAATGAAAAGCTACATCGAACCTATAAAAGAAAAAGCAATTAAATTTTGTGTATTTTACTATCGTATAATCATGTTTACTCTTATGCCTGGCTGTATAACTACGCATAATAAACCATTCTTTTTGCCTAGCTAATTTATGTCCATTCAGTATGTAAATCTTGTATTTATTCAATACATATGACAGTGCTTTCTAAACAAATGAAAATAATAGCGACCATTTTGTTGCTAATTCGGAGTCTTATAAAGAGGGGGGGGGGGAATCTTTCATAATGCTTATTAAGCTAAAACTTAATTAACACATATTTAAGTTCAAAAAGCTTCCCTAATCGGATTATCGTATAACTTTGCTGTTACAACAAACGAAAATAATAGCTACTCAGTCGCTAAAAGTATGTGGGTGCATGAAGAAATCATAATACAACTAAATACAATAAATTCTGCACGATTTTCGAGAAAATTATGTTCGCTTTCTTTTTATTTATTAATACAACATAATCTAATTATCAAAATGAATATTTTTGTCCTTTCTTCGCTCTAACAAAAAGCGAGAAAGAAACCGCTATGATCGATGGATTATGCTGAAGTTGTCATAAATATCACCAGCGTAATGTTACGTCGGCAGTCCATGATGGATGAGAATGCAACAAGCCCACGGCCACCAAAGCTTTCGACATGCAGAAAAGAATCAACTTATTGCAGTATAAGAATACTTCCTTTACAAGGACAACTGAAAAATTCATGCCCCGTCAGTCTAGATAACTTAATTGAAACTGATGTCTCTATTAGAGTGATTATAGACAACGTGTAACTCTAAAACTACGATGTCATTAGTTCAATTGCTGTAATTTTCATTTTCTGTATATACCTGTGTCTTTACTCTCGTGCCTAACTTTGCTGCATAGTATCACTTTTAAAGAATTTTTTATCTTTTAAATAAAAGGAAAATTAGCAAAATCATTCGAAATTCAAGTTACTCTATCTTCGTTGTTTATTTATGCGCAAGAATGAAGTTTTGGGTAGTTTATTAAAAAAATATATATTTTTTTTCATATTGTATAAAGTTTTTCTCAAGTCATTTATAGTATTTGTCTACAATAAAAATTGAAATACAGTCGAACCTCGTTATCCCGACACTCGCTTTTCACTTCACTCCGCTTAACACGTCAGTTTTTCAAAGTCCCGATTTTCTGTATATGATTTTAATGTAAATACATTCCGGATTTTACGTCGTTCAATAATTTCCAACTCCGGATATCCCGACGGTTTAGGAAAATTGTCCATTTTTTATAATCCATCTTATAAGCACGGAAATTAAGCGGTAAGAAATGTTTTAGTCAAACTTTTCACAAGTGTCTAAAATACCCATTGAGATAAATGAGAAACTTTACATGAATCCTTTATCTGAATAAATTAACCCACACACTATGAATGACCCACTTAAGTACCAGATAGACGTATCAGTTTAGTCTAGTCGCGGTCTTTTTGTTCTGGTAAGGCGGTGCTTTCTTGGGGATACACGGCGTTTTTCATCGGCCTAAAACCGAAGCATTGCATTGCATTGAATAGATAAAAAATTATCTAACATCCATTTCTGAAACAACGAATATTGATTACAATTCATTGTTTAATATCGAAAAAAATAATTGTAGGAAGCACATCTAGGGATAAGCAAACATTAATTTATCAATATTTCATGTAACAATAAAAAAAAGTCATCATAAATCCGACTTTTATTCTTTTCAATTTTGTTTTTGTGTTTATTTTGTTTAATAGTAATAATTTATTGTATTAATAATGATATATTAAAACTGCAAGAAAGTTATGATTTTAAAATTGTCTTAAGTTAATAAAAAATACAGCTTTTTATAAACATATTTTTCTCCAACTCCGTTTACCGCGACACTCCGGTTATGACGACACTTTTTTCTGGCCATTGGAGTGTCGGGATAACGAGGTTTGACTGTAATTGATTTCCTACAGCACCGCACCTAGCATAAATTTCTCGTTCGAAGCCTAACCTCCAACAGTTTATTAAACTATTGGAGGTTAGGTGCTAAGCTGCATTATATTATCAAATTAATATGGCCATATGGCAAAAGAGATATTTTATGAATTTTTTGATAGGATCAAAACTATATTCTGGAAATTTTTTAATTATTTTAAATTCGGTAATCTAGTGATATACAGGACGATCATAATTAAAGTTTTATTTTGAAAGCTTTATAAAATGAAAACTACCGAACTAAAAGTTACCAAGCTTGGTAAAATAGTATGATAAAGGTGAGGGGATTTTATATTCTGCATAATAATAATAATTATTATTATTATTGCAATTATAATTATAATAATAATAATAAGTTGTGCAATGTCATCACCAGGGGCAAAACATTTTGAAAGTATAACAAATTTTACGAATAACAATTACGGCAATGCATCCTCAATGTGCTGTCCACCATTTTCTACCGCAATATTCAAGACGAATATCATACTTTCTACAGTAGCTCAAAGGATATAAACCCGAGTGTTACGCAGACATCGGCGAATGACATCTTTCAACTCTCACAAATTCCCCATGTTATCACCATAAACGATGTTTTTGTGATAACTCGAAAGCCAAAAGTGCCATGGATTGAGTTCTGCTATCCGAGGTGGCCATAAAACGGAAGAAAGTGTCGACCAATAATCTGCTCATCTTTGAAATGTTGCATAAGCAGCCATTTCACACGTGCAGCAATATGAGGTGGATCTCCGTCGAGCAAATAATTCGTGCTGCATAAACTACCATACTTTTGAATATCGGATACCACGAACCATCGTAACATGGATGCATTGTGTATAGCAGTTACGGATGTGATGGGTCCTGTAACAGATTGTTCTTAAAAGGAAAATTGTCCGGTTATGAAACTGGCAGTACCACCACACCAGATGGTTACTTTGGTTGAATGTAATGAGATTTGATGGGCAACGTTAGCGATTTCCTGCGCCCATGTCCAAAAGTTATGGGCTTTAATGGCCCCATCCCCCATCTAAGGAAAAATAAGCTCATTCGTCTACAAGATGTTCTACAAGATGATTCGTCTACAAGGAGACAAGGATTATTAATCTCATTTGCTCAAAAAAACTGCTATGAAAAGCTTTCCTTTGAGAAGTATTAGTAGAATTAATAGAATAGATTGAGGATACTAAATGCAGCATTTTACAGACCGCTTTCTGTATAGTACTGAATCGTAGTTCCATTTGACGTGAAACAACACGTATGCTGAGACTTCAAAGTAAGCATTTCATGATTACTTCTTCCAGTGCCAATGTAAAAGATGCCGCAGTTTCTATGGGAACAGGTTTCTTCTCCGTCTCTGTACAATGTATAACGCACCTGTAACTTCAAATTTCTTCAGTATTTCTTCAAACCCGGAGTAGGAATGAACTCTTTTCGTAGTTTCTTTTCGGTGTTTTAAAGATAAAGACATCGCTGACATACCATAACTGAAGGCTCTGCAGAAATTGCAGAAAAAGCACATTATAACTAAAAAAAGAAACAACGACGAGTAATGCGAAGTTGCAGTTTTCTTCGGTGTGTGTGTGCGTGCGTTTTGTGGCTTATAGCTTTCTTTTGACAAACTATTGCTGATTTGGATAAATTTGCAAAATATGGCATTTTTAGTGTGGATGTTTACAAGCCAGTGAATATATGCTGAGCATAAATAATAGAGATGTGTCATTTGTTGAGGAACGACTCCAAAGGAACGATTCCGGCAGTGAAACTGAAGGAACGATTCCATTCTGTAAAAAGGAATCGGTCCTTTTCGGATTCGGTCCTTTTTGGAACGACTCCTCGGATTCGGTCCTTTTTGGAACGGTTCCTCGGATTCGGTCCTTTTTGGAACGGTTCCGAAAAGGAACGACTCCACGGAATCGGTCCTTTTCGGAACGATTCCTCGGAATCGGTCCAAAATGTACCGACTCCGAAAAGGACCGATTCCTCGGAGTCGTTCCGAAAAGGACCGATTCCTCGGAGTCGGTCCATTTCGGAATCGTTCCAAAAAGGACCGAATCCGAGGAACCGTTCCGAAAAGGACCGATTCCTCGGGAATCGGTTCTTTTCTTGTAGACTGGCCAGTTTTAATAAATTAAAATGCGCTATTTTATTTCAAAATAACAGATTTTGATTCTATTAAAGCTGACTTTATTGCCAAAATATCCTTCTAATGTGTGTGCCACCTCCCCCCCCCCCCTCCTAAAAAAAAAAAAAGTAAAGTAAAGAAAGAAAGAAAAAAGAAATTGAAGTGCGGGGCGGAGTAGGGCGTTTAATAAACATTACTATTTCATCTTCTTGTGCTAAATTAATCTGAAAGAAATATTTAAAAAAAAAATTTTATATACGCATTGGATTTTTTACACCTGAGAGAAAAAGTGGCCAAGATGGGATTCGAACCCAGAAACTTTACGTGCTTTACCGATTGAGTACCTGGACCCCGAGGGTAATGGAACACCATGTGTACTTTAATGCACTAATACATTTTCTAATTGGTAAATGTATCATACGAAATGAATTTTTTCTAAAAGAATTCTTAAGGCTGTTCTCAAATCCAAAAGGATAAATTTGTGACAAAAGTTTTAATTTATTTTTATTCGGAAATGCATGAAACGAACAGGTGTTGTTGTTCAGAAACTATGTAATCGAGCTGTTTTTTCCGTTTCTTTGCAAACGCAATAGGCCTTTCAGAAAATAGTGTCAAAGTGGGCGTTTTGAACCGAATTTCCGCGCGAAAGAGGCATAATTTCTCAAAAATGGGTGAAAAACATGTTTGTCACGTGATCAAAATCGATTATAACTCAATAGGTAATTTACTGATCAAAAGATGGAAAACACAGTTCGATTCCAAATTGCTTCCGTGGTCAAACATTCCAATTTTATATCTTTCCGTTAAAAAATGAATTTGTAAATGTGTCAAAACGTTTTACGCTTGTTGAGAAGATCACTTAAGAACAGCCTTAAGAAAAACAAAGAAAATGCTTGTTTAATTACTAATGAAAAATATTTTTTTAAATCTGACTAGAAACAGTTTTGAATAATGTAAGAAATATATCACTAGGCCATAAAAATTGCATTTTAATAGGATAATAATAACTGATTTTCAATTATTTTAATAATTGTAGAGTTACGCACTTTCATGCATATTTCACTATTTCATGTTTTTTCCTCAAACATAATTTCAATTTGAGAATCCTCTTTGTCAAAATAAATATATGACCAGCTACGAGCGCTCGAGTACCACTTTATTTCCACAGTTTGGCGTCTTGTTTTTCTCTCCTGAAGAAGATGATTAAAAAAATCTCGAAACTCCCTAAGATTGTTGTTTTAATCAACTTACATTGAGGTTTATTACATAGATCTGTTAGAACAAGGAATTTTTGTAAAACGTTTCTTTCTTTCTTAAGATAATGAATATTTCAAAAAGCATAATGTCTAATAATAATAATAAGATAACAGTAATAGTGGTGGGTGGGATTGAAATAATTTAACCGCGGTTCGCTCTCTTAATGGCCGTTTTGAGTATAAAAACGGGAAAGAAAAATCACGTGCCACATATAGATTATCGGACTTTCTCCAACACTGCGACATATATAAAGCTGCATATTTTATGCTTGTTTCGGTTTAATAGATTTATGTTAACCCTCCGCCTACCAGAGGGGTTCAATGGCCCCGACAGGTACATTTATAATGATATTTCTAATTTATTTTAAAAACTGAAATTTCTGTAAATATGGGTTTTTTCTGGGATGTTCTATTCTTTTGAGTAGAACATTCCAGAAAAAGTCACATATTTACAAAATTTTCATTTTTTAAAATGTGAAAAATTAATTTGAATGTATCTATCGGGTCTGTTGCACCGGTCTGGTATGCGGAAGGTTAATATTGCATTTAAAAAGTTTTACAATATACAAATTTAATTATTGGTTTCCAAAGAATGCACGTTGTGATTTTGTACAGTTTTTTCAATTGTTATTTTACTTCTATTTCTTGCTAAATAATTAGAATTTAAATAACTGTGACTTTGTTTTAATTCAACATAAAATAAAAGCAAAAAAAATCGTTTATCGTAATAATTTCTTATAATAATTCAGATTTCTTGATCGTTATTGATACTCGTAAATCCCGAAATCAATGCCACGATTAATGCCTGTTACTGTGGTGATGGATAATACATATCTGAGTTTAATTTCGAGCAAATCAAGGCTCCCTTCATGCTAAACTAAATTTAATGTTTCAAGCCTAATACCAAATTTCCGTTTTTATTGAGGTAAAACTTACTGCAAATACGATACTAAATTTTATGTATTTTCCTTTCTTATTGTTATTCTTTTCACTTAGAAGATTTATTTATTTATTTTCTTTTTTTTCTTAAATTACATAAAGTTTTCTGAAAAATTCGAATTTAACAAAATGTTTTATCTATTTTAAATAGTTTTGACAATAAAAAGTTTAACTCCGAATAAAAAATAGTTAAATTCTCAAAAAATTAAGGTTGGTATTATCTATAATACGTTTACAACAGATATCTTTCATTCAACGGCCGAAACATCGTCAAATGGATAGTTCTTTATATAGTACTACACTCTGTAATAATAATGGACATACTTTTAATTTGTTTAATTTAATTAAACCAATAAACCGTTTTTCAGTTAAAATGTTAGCAAATTTCAAATTTAAAGAAATAGAACTTTGAAGTTTAGTGAATCACTATATCTTTTGGCGGAGATAATATGTACTATATATGAATAAAATCATATGTATTACTATATATATATATATATATATATTATAATATTAATGCATATAATATTATCTTATAAATATCACTAGCCATAGCCCTGCTAATGAATCTGTTTACAAATCATCTGAAGGAACTTCTACCCTTTCGTGTAACACAAGTGTTCCATGACTTCATGAGTTATGAAGCTCCAAAGATCCCAATCCAAACAAACATATTAGCATTGCAATTCACTCACACCGAACTGAGGTTCTGTATCATATAAGTGGAGAGAGGGTGACGGCGGATGAGGGTGTGAAATTAGAGAAATTCCGGTAGGTTCTCGTGAAATTGGAGATTCAAAAAGAGTTGTAAGTTTATTGAAATTCTACGTAGTTAACAGCAGTTCACAAATAGCGATGTTAGGGTAAAAGACAAGACATACATCAGTCACTCAGGAAAGACAGTGTGCAAAAACGTGCTTTACTTTTTAACTCTTTCCAATAAAGTTAGTGTTTATGAATGCGGTTTGTCTGTCCGTCAGACCGTCTGTTCACGCTCTAAGGCAAGTCACACACTAAGGCGACACATAAGACATGTCGCTTGAATTCGCTAGAAAAAGTGGTTTAAAACAAGTTTGCAACAACTTCGTTCTTTGTTTCGACCGGTTTTTGCACTTCATGTTGCGCTTTGTGTCGTTGTGTGGTCTCAGTGTGTAATATACCTAACTCCCATAAATATACTCGGATTCCCATGCAATTGATATATGTTAATGATGTTTACCATGGGATGTTTGGTATTCAATATGAAGAGTGTAGCATTAATAGTTTATTTACAGGGGCACTCAAAAGTATTTCGTTACATTACGGTCAACGGGAAAAAATCGTTTGCAGCGCATTTTAATGACATTAAGCTATTTCAAATGCATTAAAATTGATATATATCACTGAATTGCACTACAAGATGATTGCTATAGAATCGGGTGTTTCACTTCTGAACCAGATTCTGAAGGCGGTGATAATAATGTTGATGAATTATGAGAAATATCCTGTGTGCGTAAAGTTAGGGAGCTGAGGAGAAAGACGATAAAGGGCATAAAGTTATTGAAAGTACGGACACTGGAACAAAAATGTAATCTGCTTTAACTAGTTACATATCCAAACCAGTAGGGCCATCCAAATGAAAAATGAGATTCAGAATGAAAAATGAAATTAAGATTACCTAGAGGTAGATTTTGAAGAGGAATCTATGAGACTAAAAATTCCTAGACCCTGGTGACAAATATCAGAGCAATAATAAAATTTCCTATACAGGATGTCCACTCTCAACGATGTCCAATAGCTAATTCCTAAACCGTTAGTCATAGCCATATAGTTCCAATTACAAAAAATGTTTTAAATGGGGGTAAAGAAGTATTTAAAAAGTGATTTGGGTCAATAGAATCATTTCTTGAAAAATTATGAAATTTAATTTTTTATACGATCCCCCGCTCCTTCAAGTTATAGTTAGTAAAACTTTCCTATTACACTTACAAGTAAGACAAATAAAAGTCCTATTATTCTACGACTAAAACTGACAGAAGTAATGGCTGTTTCAACTTGGAGCATATTTTTTGCTGCGAAATAGGGGTCATTTACAAATTTACTAGAAATATAAATAATCTTCAGATATATAAAAAATATAATTGATAGTAAAATTAACATTGCATTATAAATTTGAAATCTATAATCATTCTGAAATATTAATGCAAAATATACAGCTTGTACTAAACATATAACAGGAAAAAAATAATAGAATTTTCGTTAAATAAAATGTTGAAAAGCAACAGCCTCGATTCTTTACAAAATGACACATATTTTGAAATGTTGTTAGATTACACTAGGATGCAAATTTGTGTTGTGTCATGTGTTTTAGCTTTTGATAATTAGTTCTTACGTATTTTGTAGCATTGAATCCAAAAATGGCCTTCATTTTTTATCACAAAGTACAGATTTTTTGCAAATCGTAAATTTGAAAGCTAAAAAGCGAAAAATTTACGGAAATCTGATAGTATAAAATAGACGTGATTGTTATTTCTTTAACTTTTGATAATTGATTTTTATGTATTTTTTACTATTGAATCCGAAAATGACCTTCATTAGTTTTTGGTGTAAATCGCCCTGCAGGTGGCGCTGCTATGTAGCATTTTGCAGGATTTCCGCAAAAGCTCTATCTCAAGAACTAATGCACGGATTTTTATAAAACTTCAGATTCCGTTAATCCTTGATATGAGTTAGTGCTGGTAAAGTTTTGGTGCAAATCGCCCAACAGATGGCGCTGCTATGCTGCATTTTGCAGCATTTACACGATTTTCCTAATAGCTCAATCTCAAGAAATAATGCACGGATTTTCATCAAACTTCAGATTTAGTTAGTGCTTGACATGAATTGACGTTTTGCCCCTTGTGGTGTAAATCGCTCAACAGGTGGCGCTGCTATGCTGCGTTTTTTGAGATTTCCGCAATAGCTCTATCTGAAGAACTAATGCTTGGGTTTTCAACAAGCTTCAGATTTAGGTATACTGGATATGAATTAGTGCTGTTTATGTTTTGGTGTAAATCGCTCAATAGGTGGCGCTGGTATGCAGCATTTTTCGCGATTTCCACAATAGCTCAATTTCCAAAACTAATGCACGGATTTTCATCAAACTTCAGATTCTGTTAGTCCTTGACATGAATTGATGTTTTGTACCTTTTCGTGTAAATCGCTCAACATGTGGCGCTGCTGTGCTGCATTTTTGTGATTTCCACAATAGCTCTAGCTCCAGAACTAATGCACCGATTTTCATCAAACTTCAGATTCCGGTATACCTTAATATGAATTAGTGCTGTTTGTGTTTTGGTGCAAATCGCTCAACAGGTGGCGCTGCTATGCTGCATTTTTCAGAATTTCCCCTACAGCTCTATCTCAATAAGTAATGCACGAATTTTCATCAAACTTCAAATTCAGGTATACTTTGATACGAATTGGTTCTAAATTGATGTAATTTCTTTTACTATTTAAATGATTTAATTGACGTGATTTATTTAGAAGAAAGTTTTGTGATGGCCACAACATACTAGTTTAACTTTGAAATTTGCCATTTACAAAAAAAGTCTAACATGATGGTTAAATATGAAGGTAATTTTTACATTCAGTGCTAAAAAGCACATACAAATCAGTCGTAAAAGTTAAAAAATACAACCATCGACTCTATTTTATAGTATTAGCTATTTTTTCAATTTTGAAATTTACTATTTTGAAATTTACTAGTTGCGAAAAATTCTGACATGATGGTTAAAAATGAAGATAATTTTCGGATTCAGTGCTAAAAAATACATAAAAATCATAATTTTAAAAATACATAATTTTAAAAATAAAAAAACACAACCATCGCAGTCTTGTGTTATCTAATCTAAAACTTTTTAGAAAACTTGTTGGCAGTAATCTATCCTAAATTTTTTGTGTTACCCTGTAAAATAAGTACATAATGGTAAGCACTGAAAATCATAATAATATTACATTGTCATCTGATTTACGTCAATATGTAAAATTTAACCTCGATCGCATATTTTAAAGTGAGTTGAATTTCGAGTACAAATTTTGAACTGGAAAGACATACATACGATCGTTTCAAGTTAACCCGTTACCCGCTGGTGTTGCGTTCAGGTCAAAATAATTGCTCATGCTTACATTAATTACTTTGTCACCACTATTTTACAATTAAAAAAATTGCCTTATTTATTGGCAGAAATTTTGATATTTTAATAAAGCGGAAATTACCTTTCTGAATTTGTGGTGACAAGCGACTTTCAACAAGAAATTTGAAAATTCCTACTTATAGTTTTGGCGATTAATAGGTTAAATAAAAGCTTATAAAAATAGCATAGTTTTTGTTAAAAAAATCATGAAAAGAAACAGCTTCAAATCCTTACAAAAATCTGTCGTAATACGATTTCTTTCAAAGCGCAGCTACACATGAAATAAATCCTTCAAATACTTTAAGCACTTTGTTTACGACCCCTAGAAGCATGGCTAAACTCATGTGTATTCGGATGCAGAAAAGTGGCATAAGTCGTGCATTTCAAAGTTTCGTATAACTTCATGAATTTTAGTGTTAGATGAATGGGACTTTTTTTGTCTTTCTTTTAAGAGAACAGGAAATTTTTAATAAATATCTCTTATAGGGCTGAGGACCGTATAAAAAATTAAATTTCGTAACTTTTTTAGAAGTATTTTTATTGATCCAAACGACTTTCAGAATAATTTTTTACCTTATTTAAAACATTTTTGTAATTGGAACTATAGGTCTATGACTAACGGTTTAGGACTTAGCCACTGAACATCGTTGAGAGTAAAGACACACTATATAAAATAATAATATAAATGGACGGTCATTTGACGACATATTTTCAAGAGAAACCAATGATTACACTGAAAATCGAATAGACCTTGCACCGCCCTTAAATTTCCAAGAGGAATTATGCTTTATACCATAAATCATAAAGTTAGAAATAACTGCAAATTAATTGCACACACTGATCAATGAAATGAACTCTTAAAAACAAAATCATCTGTCCAAAACATTACAAAATTAAAGCGACTGGATGCCTAAGAAAATGGATGGGTACATAAGAAAATAAATTAGTAAAAAATATTATGGATTGCATGTGGTTCTCTTTATCTCGGAAGTGTTATTTTCCCCTTGGAATCCTTTATTTTTCAAAATCGTTCTTTTTTTTCTGAATCGTTCCTTTTTTCTCGGAATCGTTCCTTTTTCCCGGATTCGTTCCTTTTTCTCGGAACGATTCCGAAAGGAACGACTCCAATGAACTCGTTCCTTTCGATGAACGATTCCGGCTGGAACGATTCCTTAAAAGGAACGATGTTGCCCATCTCTAATAAATAATGGTATATGGCGCTATCACTGGAGTTTTTATAAAGTCAAACCCCTGGTGCTGAATACAGTAAACTTTCCTTTGGTGGAGATTTTTTAAGATTTTTTTTCTCCTTGATATAGATTCTTAAGACTTATTTATAATGTATCAGAGTTTGTTAAATCTTGACCTAGTAGTTTTCATTTTATTTATTTTACACTTTTTATTATGAGAAGTTAAATAATAAGTAATTATATTAAAATTAAAATAAGTTCTCAGCTCCATCAAAATTGGTTTATAAATACAAACTCATAAATCGTAAAACAAAAATCAGATATATATATACTTATATTAATATCAACATTTGGACGAAGTGTGGGTTTGGGGTCTGGATGTCATGTTAGGTGAAAATATACCGAAAATTTCCGGAATAGCTCTCTCCGGATATCTTCAATACAGTTCTTACTTTTTATAATGGAAGCTACCTAAGACAGCGCAAGATTCATACTGAAGGTTTTTGAGAATTACAAACATAACATGATTTTTTAATTTTCCTTTTAATAATAATCTCTTGAAAAAAGAAAAAAAAAAAGATTCATAAATTGGATTCAATTCAAACAATTCCTTCAGTTTTTATGGTTGAATCCATTTAAAGATAAAAGTTTGCGCATCTTAAACATTTGACACATATTATATGAATTCATTGAATAATAGTTATTGTCAATAAATACTTAAAAATAACTTTAATTATTTTTTTATATTTAACAAATATTGTTTGCTTTTTGATAAATATTTATTGCGTAACTTTTTATCATACTTAATAAAAAATTGTATTTTTATTAAGAATACTGGTAAGTGTAATGATTACTACAGCGGTTTGAAAGGATCGCAGATGTTTTCTTCTTGTTATATGCTAATGTATTTTCAAGAGACTATTTTAAATTCTCTACTGACAAGTTACTTTTGTCAGTTGAAATAATAAACGATGTCACGATCCTTAATTTGTTCAAATTTGTCACGCTGTCTATTTCGAGTAGCTCCGAATTCCTAGCATCATTTTTAAAACATACAAATGAGATTTTAAGGCATGCAAAAAATGTTCAGATCTACATTATAACGCAACATTTTAGTAGTTGTACCGAGAAATATGGCTTCATGCTTAATTCTATTAACAAAATATCCTTACTGTTTAATTGTAGTCCTTAAAAATTTGTCATTTGCTTCTGTCATATTTTTTTAAATTTCCGATGATAAATATGGACTTTAAATGCTTTCGTGATGGAGTTTTGTTTCCTAAATCTAAAAGAGTTAACTGCAAGGCAAGCGACTCGAAGTATTTACCCTACAGAATTAAATTTCATTACCCCTGTTAAAATCATTCCTTTTTACCATTAAAATCGTCTAGCATTTTGAAACAATTCTCAAATTACTTCAAAGGAAAAGTATACGAAAACTATTTAGATACTGTATTTCTATAAGAAAGAATTAACTTACGATAACTATACTTTTAAATAACTTTTTTATTTTTCCTTATGTTTTATAGCTTAATAAACGATTCATTTTCTAGTGTATTTATTAATCACTAACCGAGCTCCGTTAAATCGAAAACATACCATTGTTTAAAAAGCATAATCTAAAAGTATCAATTGTCAGAATGAATTGGATCTTTCGGTCATTTCCTTTATTTTTCTTTCAAAAATCGAGTACAATTTTATCACTGTTGTATTTTATTTTAAAGATGATAATTTATAGTAAGAGGGTTATTCTCATTAAAATACCCTATGTGCATTTAAAAAAATTATATTTCATTATTGTATGATGTTCAATTATAAACTATGGAACTTGTATAACGGTGACTTGACTTGGGATCGTTTAAATATAATTCAAAAATATTTCTCTGTAATATGTTATCATATACGTAAAAAATCCAAGTAGACAGGAACATACAGGACCATGAACATATACTTGGAAAGAAGAATAGATCAAGAATAAGCCAGAATATACTTTAATTGTCCAAGTTCAGATCATACAGCACAAACGCAGAAAAATTGGTACAGTCGAGAAAAAAAAAAGTAAACACCTCTCCCTACTAAATCTGCAACAAATTATTGTAGAAGAAAGTTACTGATACTAAACGATTGGAAATAAAGTCTACTTTTAAATTATACATATAAAATTTGCTTAGGGGGCCATCTGCATATCAAAAAGAACCCAAACTTTGCTCTTTTTTTTTTTCAATAGCAATACCCTAGTTTCACATCCTAAATAAATTCTACATCCTTCAATTGGGCTAAATACAAATTTTCAAGAAATTCGTACGATTGCTTTCGGAGAAATAAATTATTTTAAAATGAGCATATTTTAGCGGTTGTACCAAATTGCAATTCTTTACTCTGTTGTTGAAATGCTACAGAATGAATATGCCTCTTCTATTAATCTATTATTTCTTGCCAATATAACTATTTCACTCGCTTAATATGTTTCGACTATTGCTAGCCCAAATGTTTTAATAAAATGAATAAAATTTTTTTTTTTCAAATTATGCTTTTCTGCACATCATAGACGGCCCCTTAAACCATCATTCTGAGTTTTTTTAATCATAATTTGAAAGCCACTTGGAAGAAAAATTTTAAATTGAGAATTCACATAAAGCAGAACATAATAAATATAAATCTTTCAAAAAATCGTAGGTTGCAATTCATATTTTTTTCGAATATTAATTTCGAAATTCATAATTCATATTATGAAAATTTTTTAATTACAAATTTAATTTATTTATGTTTGGGTTATTTAGTATTATAACCACATAAAAAACTATCACATTAGGATTATAATTTCAGCATGTATTAATAAAAATATGAAAATGTAATTTAACATTAGACGGTCTAAATTTAGAATGCTTATAATTCAAACACTTATCATCCAAATAAAATTTCGTTTCTAGGCATAGTTTGAACGGAAGATTTAAATTATATTCTCGAAATTGGGTGTTGCCATTGAAAGAAACAAAGTTTGGTCTGATTTTGATTTGTTGATGGCCCCCTAAGCAAATTTTATATACATCATTTAAAAGTAGACTTTATTTCCAATCGTTTCGTACCAGTAACTGTCCTCTATTATAATTAGTTTCAGAGTTAGTAAGGAGTGTTTACTTTTTTTCCGCGACTGTACATGGCGAACGGCTGCCGAAGGTAATGGCATACCAGATACATTATAGGTTGATCAGCCTAACATGCTGATTGATAGAACGGTCTGAGAAGGAATGATCGTAATCATATGCCACAAATTCAGTTTTAACTTCGTGGCATAAGAATTTGGTGAGAGAACATGGATCGTTAGATATTCGTTAAATAATAACATATGGATAATAATTTTTTTATTTAAGGATAAACTTGCTAAGTTAGCAAAATTAAAAACTTGCTAATAATTACGTTACGCAAGCACTTTGACAACCCTGTGAGAAGGCATTAGATCATCAAATTAATTAGGAGAGGCTAGTGCTTCACCATTATATGATTCTGAAAGGAACAAAATACACAAATAAAAGTCACCATGAACTCTAAAAGAGGAAATGTATCTGGTACTGTAGATAAAAATTTGGTTGATTTCATGTGCTAGTTAGATATTTAGAATTTTCGTGATAGCATTTTAGCACTAGAAAAGCATAATTCTTTCTTTCATTTATTTAGAATATGAAAACATAGGTTTTTTAATTAAATTTAATATAATTTAATCAAATGAATTATAGAAAAGGATATTTAATAAAGTAAAAGGAGATAATTTAAACTGTAAGTGATTCACATTCACAAAATTATTGTAAAAGTTTCACAGCAGCAATGAACATATTATAAAATAAAAAGTTATGCATGTCCCCATTATCTGTCATTACCACCTGCAATTTCTCTATCTGTAATTTGTATGTCTGTCTGTATATATTGCGTTACAAGTCATAAAAGAAAAACTTAATAAACATAGAATCTGGCAAACAAGCTTATCTGGTTGTCAAACACGGTATTTTGTTATTTAGATACATAATAAGATATTTTGTTATTTTGTTCGTGTATTATCATATTTATCTGGCTATTCCGAGAGTTTTTGGCCCTTTAAAATAAGAGACATAAATTCTTAAAAGCAATTTTAAATATTTTATTTCCTATTTTAATTTTTTAAATTACAAGTTTTAAAGCAAATTGGAACTTTACGTAAGGCATAAAGATTATCGTTCAAAAGTAACTTGAAAAAGAAAGAGATAGATTAAAGATATTTTAAAGATATTATAAAGAATTATAAAGATCGATGGGTGTTTTCTTGTTGTTGTTTGTTTGTTTGCTTTCTTTTTTAGCACAGACAAAACAGAGCCTACCTAAACTAATTCCTATAACCTAAACCATGTAATATGACCTTCAAAGATTTTAATATGATCGGTTTAGTAATTTTATAGTATTTAAAAATACATAGAAAAATTCATATATTTCTTATTAAAAATTCATCGAATTATCAACTCGTTATACCTACAATTGTGGAGCTTATTATCTTAAAGCACCATGCACAATGGTCAAATAATATGGCCTTTCATACAAGTCCATTCTATTTTTAAAATAGATATTTTTACAATGAAATGGAACTTTGGAGAATTTTTAAAGCAAACCCTCAGGAAAAGTTGAGATTAATCAATTAAAATTTGAAAGTGTGGGTCTGAACTTACTCCCATGAAATTAATAATGATAGTTTTGTAGAAATCATTCTGAAAATTATGCTTATGACGAAACAATACATTTGAACAAGGCTACGTTGAGATTTTTCTTACAGTGGTAGATTAGGTATACGTAAAGTTCAGCTTGCGTAAAAAATGAAAAAGAAAGAACTGTATGCTTCTTTTAACTATTTCTTAGTGAATTAAATGAACCTAGAAGATTTGGATGAATCATGCAAAGTAACAAAATACGATTATATCAATCAAGGACTTTTTTATCAATCAGTTTGCAATTGAAAATGCCAAAGCAATGACTGTGTTTGTAGCAAAAAATAATCTCAGGGTGATGCACTCTCGTTAAGATAATTCATTCAGCTTCAAACAGGATGAAATAGTTATTTCAAGGTTTTTGTGGCTCATTTATCCTTTTGTTAATCTATAAAATTCTCAATTAGAGTTATATGAGGATATTTTTTTCTGCAGATTCTAAGTAGGATGATCAATCCATTTTATTATAATAACAAACTTTAAGGCGATATCGTTATGAACTACTTTTAAACACACTGTTAAAAAAGACAAATGTTTCTTAATCTAGCAAAATAGAATAGAACATCGAAAGAAAATATACAATAATCTCTTCCCAGTTACCTACAATTCTGAAAAGCGAAGTTTTTTCTACCATCCAAGAGATTCTAAGTAGGATGATCGATCCATTTCATTAATAAACAGGCGATAGCGTTATGAAGTACTTTTAAATACACTGTAAAAAAGGACAAATGTTTCTTAATATAACAAAATAGAATAGAACCTCGAACGAAAACATACAATAACCTCTTTCCTGTTACCTACAATTCTGAAAAGCGAAGTTTTTTGTAACATCCAAGAAATTCTAAATAGGATGATCGATCCACTTTAGTATAATAACAAACTTTAAGGCGATATTGTTATGAACTTCTTTTAAATACACTGTTAAAAGAGACAAATGTTTCTTAATCTAGCAAAATAGAATAGAACCTCGAACGAAAATATACAATAACCTCTTCCCAGTTTCCTACAATTCTAAAAAGCGAAGTTTTTTGTAACATCCAAGAGATTCTAAGTAGGATGATCGATATATTTCATCAATAAACATTAAGGCGATAGCGTTATGAAGTATTTTTAAATACACTGTAAAAAAGGACAAATGTTTCTTAATATAACATAATAGAATAGAACCTCGAACGAAAACATACAATAACCTCTTTCCTGTTACCTACAATTCTGAAAAGCGAAGTTTTTTGTAACATCCAAGAAATTCTAAATAGGATGATCGATCCACTTTATTATAATAACAAACTTTAAGGTGATATTGTTATGAACTTCTTTTAAATACACTGTTAAAAGAGACAAATGTTTCTTAATATCGCAAAATAGAATAGAATAGAACCTCGAACGAAAACATACAATAACCTCTTTTCTGTTACCTACAATTCTGAAAAAAGCGAAGTTTTTTGTAACATCCAAGAAATTCTAAATAGGATGATCGATCCACTTTATTATAATTACAAACTTTAAGGCGATATTGTTATGAACTTATTTTAAATACACTGTTAAAAAAGACAAATGTTTCTTAATCTATCAAAATGGAAGAGGACCTCGAACGAAAATATACAATAACCTCGTCCCAGTTTCCTACAATTCTGAAAAGCGAAGTTTTTTGTAGCATCCAAGAGATTCTAAGTGGTGATGATCGATCCATTTTATTAATAAACTTTAAGGCTATAGCATTATGAGCTACTTTCAAATACACTGTAAAAAAAGACAAATGTTTCTTAATCTAGCAAAATAGAATAGATCCTCGAACGAACGTATTCAATAACCTCTTTCCTGTTTCCTACAATTCTGAAAAGCGAAGTTTTTTGTAACAACCAAGAAATTCTAAATAGGATGATCGATCCATTTTATTATAATCACAAGCTTTAAAGCGATGGCGTTATGAAATAATTTTAAATACACTGTAAAAAAAGACAAATTTTTCTTAATCTTCCAAAATAGAATAGAACCTCGAACGAAAATAAACAATAACCTCGTCCCATTTACCTACAATTCCGAAAAGCTATCCTTAAAGCTATATTAAGATGATTACATTGTGATTATTTTATGGGTATGACGATTGTTGAACTGCAATGAGTTAAGTCGCAATAAAATAGATATTTTAATGCATATATTAGTGATCCATATATATAATCGCCAAAAAAGGAAACACATGCTGACAATTGAATTTTCTTAATATTAGTATGACAAAAAAACAAAGTTTTAGTGGTATCTAATATAGAAATATTTCGTTTTCAATAAAGGTATTTTAATTATACTATCTAATTGTTCTAGAAGGAAAGGCATAAGATATACTTGATATTTAAATAGGAAAAATGCAATAAAACCGGCAATCCGTTTCGTAAATCTATTTCTGTTACCACAAATGTTGATGGATTAGAAACTGGTGCGAATAATCCCTAGAAATTGGTATATAATCATTGCTCGCAGTCAATTACGATCCCACATATAACTGAAGTATTGTCATTATGTGTCAGTTATTGGAGCAATGAATCACTTTAGTTCTCCCGATAATGCATGTTTCGGGAAAACCTCTCAAATTAACGGGATCGTTTTGCTGATGCAAGATTAGTAGTATATACTCGCAATACAATGATTCTATTCTTGAAACAGCGTGATTACATGTATATATAAGACTTTTCTAAGCATATTTTCTTTTATTCCTAAAACATTCAATGAATGATGCTGAAGTGGATTATGGCAATCAAGAAAATTAGGGCATTGTATTTTGAAATGCTTTTATCTTCAGTCAGTGGTTCCTTTCCCTAAAACAATTTTGTAAATAATGAAAATAAGTTCGTTTATGCACTCTATTAACTTTAAAACTTGAGATAATAGTAAGGTAAGGTCGTCATAGTAAGGTAATATAGTTAAATTTGCTGAAACGTTATTGTTAAAAGATTGTCAAAATTTTGACGCTTATGAACGAATGCTTTAACTTTTTCTGCGGTTGTGAATACATGTACTCTACGATAAGTTCTGAATACAAATTTTATTATTAAATTTTTTTCATTAATGTCGTGTTCCAATTATTACTTTGGAAGGTCTCAATAATGAATCTAGATGCATTCTTCAGACCTTGAGTCTTATGCTGTTTTGGGGAAAACAAATTAGGCCCACTTTCTAGATATTCGAGATGATACTATGAAGATCGAACGAAAATATGTTACACTTCTCAAAGTTCTGAATGTAAATTTTATAAAATTGGGGGACTCGGTACCCTTCAATTTGCAAAAAATTACGAATTTTAATTTTCCAATACATTTTGCTTGAAACGAATTTGAGCATCCATAGTACAGTTTTTCGAAATTCAGTAAAGTTTTGTAAAAACCGCTTTTTACTGTATCCATTTCTCATCAAATGATTCAGAATTCAGCGCTGCAATCTTTAAACTCGTTTTTACTAGTTTGTGTTTCTTTAATATACCAGTACGATCAAAATGTTAAATTTTCAACATATACTTTTCAATCGACTAGATATTTTTATGGACAATCCTCAAGGTGCATTTCATAAAAATAAGGATGGGATTTTCCTTAGTATATAAGTAGTCTTTTTTTTTATTATTATTAAAATATTAAGTAAATAGTCAATTCTTACTGTAATTTTACATATGTTATTACATTTTATTTATTTTTCCTTAAAATAATTATTATTATTATGATTATAATTTTAGTCTGGTCCTTACAATTATAGAACACCACTTGTAAGAAAAGTATGCAAAACAAATCTTTCAAAAAATTCAAAGCTGCAGGACAAGTGTGCTTTCAAAATTTTCTTTCTTTTTTTTTAATTAAAATTTTACCAAAATAACTACTTTTTAAGGGGTGGGGGTATACTTCTTTGGCTTAAAATTTACAAGATTTTTCCGAGGGTTTTTTTTTTCGGTTACAAAGAGATTCACCTTTTTGCTTTTTGGAATATATTTATTGCCATTTTAATTATATATATATATTTATGAATATTATATCTTGTGCAACGGCATGGACTTCCGACCCGGCGGCAGTTTTTATCGGTCATAAGCATCTAAAATAAATTCGTCACCATATAATGAAAGGGCATTAAATTCTCTGGAGCTTATATATCAACCTTTAGTTTTAATAGTTTATTTTTGACAAAATGGCGATCATTTGTAGAAAAAAAGATCACTTTTTCGCATTTTCTTTTTTACTTTTTTCGAGCTCTGAAAAAATATTTAATCAATGAATATATTTTTTGGTGGTATAAAATCCAGCAAACACGATTAGCTTTCTTTTTAATAAAACAAGTAATATAAAAATTTTGTTTTTAAAGTCAATTCCTACTTAGGCCATCAAAGAAAAATTTAATATAATCAAGCTAATATGAGTTTTTGTTGCATTAAAATATCTCAATTTGTTGATTTTCTATAAGCAAGTAGGTTTACAATGGAACTCTATGGGAATTTGGCGAAATATTACAGATATCGCCAAGTTGGCGTCACATTTGGCGACTCATTTTGGCCGCCAAATTTGGCGATATATCGCCAAGTTGGCGACAAACTTGGCGGTATTTGGCGACAGAACAGGGTCCCCCCCCTATGGTAACCCTTATTGAAAATACTTTCATTGAAATTCAATAACCAATGGCGGCCATTTTGTTTCCCATGCAAAACTAAAATTAATTAATTAAAATTTAATTAATTAATTAATATTTGAAAAAACTTTATTAACATCAATTGTCATCCAGTACAAGTTTAAAAAAATTTATTTCAACCTGATAGGATGAATAATGAGTATTTTATTAACGATTGAAAATTTGTACAAGATAAATATATAAATATATAAATAAATATAGGGAGAGTGTGAGCTAATAGTAGGAATTGAAAAATGAATGAAATCGGTCCAATTGTTCTCGAGCAAAATGGTAGCCCAGCTTGAAAAACAGGGTTTCGTGAAAAACAAGTTTAAAATTTTATAATAGCATTACGTTCAACGAGCAGCGTTACATTCAATATACGGAAAGGAATAGAAATATTACAAAACAGCTGGGCAACAATCTGCACACTTGAAAGATACAAAAATAAATAAATAAATAAAACTAAATAAAACAAAATAAAAAGCGAGAGAGAAAGAAAAATTGAAAGTTTTGAAACAACATTTTCCTTCATAAAACCATTTAATAATATGCCAAAAAGATATTATAGAGTACTTAAATTTAAAAAAAGTTCCAAAATAACTTGTCCCGTAACAATTATTTTCACTTCTCAATACTGGTATTACCCAATTCTTACTTTGCGAAACGTTATGAATGAAACAAAATATACTCTCGAGACATTGTGTTACATGCTGTTTGTGTCAAACCAAACGAAGTTTCTAACTATTCCAGACATCAATTCCATGATTAAAAAAAAAAAAAATCCCTGCCGGCTCGGGCCTACAGGCGGAGGTAGATTTCGATGTTAAGTACTAATTTTAAGTTAAGTCTAAATTCTCCAACAAAACTTAAATCAAGATTAGAGATAAAACCCAGTTTCTTCACAAAGAGCGAGCTGTAGGGAGCTAAACTTTTTGTGAAAAATGTAATATACACACACACATATATATGGAATAGGTTTAAAAAATGGCTACAAAAAATTCAGAGAACCTTAAAGTGTTAAAATATGTTAATATTTCCATAGTCGGGTTTTTATCATGTTTTAATACGTTTCTTCAAACTTACATGGCGTTACATATTCACCTGCTGAGGTCCATTATATTTCCAATATGACGCAATAAACATATTTTTTTAATTCGTCAAACTATTTATTTTGAGTTTTCATGCTGAAATCTTGCTCTAGGAAACTTATGACGTAATATTCAATTTGTTTTCAATTTGTCAAACTATTTAATTTTACACGTGAAAATTTTGCAAAAGAAAAGTAATTGTTGTGGTGAGAATTTTATTATTTGTTGTTTTTTTTTTAATTGTTGGCAACTGCTATAACGAAAAACTTTTATTTTTTTCCTGCCATTGTTGTGTAAGAGCTGGTTTTATCAGAATCATGTTAAGACAGTATTCAAAATTTTGAACCCTCCCCATTTCCACCCTCTTGGGCCGATTTCGCCCATTTTCAATCCCCGCCGAGATATTAGCCATCTCAAAGTTGTTGGCGAGTTTGAAGATGATTCATGCATAATTGCGACTTTTATCGTGCGGACAAAATTTAGTACATACATACATATATATATATATATATATATATATATATATATATATATATATATATATATAAACTTTTTAGGTGGGGGTGGTTTTGGGTTCCTGGGGTCCTATAATGAAAAGTTATGAAGGAATTTTTCAAAAGTCGCACCATGGTAACGACTGCAATAGGTAGTATTTCTTACGAAATCTACCTAAAAGGTACTTATTAGTTATCCCGTCGACCAAATTACTGTCGCCAAAATGTAAGATTAAATGCCAATAATGGTTGATCATAAATGTCACATTCATTTGACGTACACGTGTTTACGTCATCAAGTGATTTTTATTTCGTCGTTTTATTGTATTTTTATTAATGTTATACAAATGTACTTGTTCTTTCGTTATTTAAAATAAAAATTATGTCAATTTGTATAATTTGGCGAGTGGTTTGGCGATTGATATAATTTGGCGAAATTGGTCGACGGGATAACTAACAAGTACCTTAAAAAATATATAAAAGCACAAATAATTGTACAAAAATTACTTCCAGGTGCATGCATATAATATAAAAATATTTAAAATATAAATTAAAGATATCTTAAAATACATTAGAAAAACCCACAATGTTTTTCATTACAAGGCCGTCATCAGTAGGATTTAAATGTTGTTAGTATTATCTTTGCGCTTTTTCGAGAATTGTCCAGAAGAAAACATTATAATTTAAAGTAGTACAGTTTTCTTTTGGATAATTCTCGAATAAGCACTAAGAAAATAATAACAACATTTACATCCTACTGATGACGGCCATGTAATGGTTGAAAACGTTCTGGGTTTTCCTAATGTATTTTAAGATATTTTTAATTTATGTTTTAAATATCTTTATATTATATGTATGCACCTGAAAGTAATTTTTGTACAATTATCTGTGCTTTTATATGTATTTTAATTATTTAACTCACGACGAATATAGCATTGGAATTTTAGCTTTTATTTATTTATTAATTCCATGGTTGCAGATTGAGACGGAGACCTGCAATTAGTGTTACTAGATGTCCCGCATAAATCGGGGCTCCAAATACTCTGGACACCACTAATTTCTTACAGTTTATTTTGTCATCATTAATCGTAGATAATTCTGCCATTAGACAAGGCAAAGAAAATTACTTTTAAATCCTAGTGTCCAAAGCATTTGGAACCTCGATTTACGCGGGAGAACTGGCAGCACTACCTGCAATGGAGATCAAACAAAATAGTGATTCAATAATCGTTGATGTCGAATATCAAAAATAGCTATTATTCTGAAAATAGCGGCTTTGGCCAGAAAGTTGAATAATTAATTTATAAATATTCACTACTAACTCAACGATTACATTAAATTATAAAAACGCTTCGCACAATAGTACTATTTAAAAGAATATTTGTCAATATACTTCATTAATTGCTAAAATGTGTTAAATAAAAATCATAAAAATAGTAAAAATGTTTTTATATGTAAATTGTCTACATGTTTGGGCTTCGACGAAGCCATTTTCAAGACAAATGAAATTTTATACTGTTGCACAATCTATAACGCAGTGATTTGCAACGACATTATTCACGCTTTTACGTACTGTCTCGGAGAACCCACGTTATTTAATTTTTATTTTTACTTTGATGTTTATTTCTATACTTATAACCATGTAATAACTCAACCCACAATTTTGGTAAGTTAAATGATACTGTATCGCTACACATAGAATTTTCACGTATAACAATTTCAATGGTTTCTCTTATAATGTATGGATTGTATCGATTGGAGGGGCAAATGATTTTGCTTTCATTTAAATTTACTTGAACGGTTTTTCTTTTATGGTTATTTCCATGAGTAAGTGTAAGTCACATGCTATGATTTTTGGCTACCAGTGTTTCAGAACGAAAAAATGTGACTTATTTTATGAGAAATATCTCGTTAATTGGATAAGGCCAAACAAACTTTACGAAAATAACGGTGGCCAACAAGCACAGCAGTTATTGCTATGTGACTTACACTACAAAAACCCATGGAACTAGCCTTACATAGGCTTGCAAGTGCAGTGGTTTTTCTATTATACGTTATATCAGCTATGTAAATATTATAGAAACATGGAAATAAACAGCAAATTAAAAATAAAAATAAAATAACATGAGAAATCTAAGGAAGAACGAAGAAAAACGCGAATGGTAGCGTTTCAAACCATTGTATTATAAATCGTACAATTGTAGAAAATTCTCATTTCCTTGAAAAAAGTTTTTGTGAAGCCGAAACATCTAGAAAATTTATATATAAACAGTTTTTTACTCCTTTTATTGTTTTTATTTAATACCTTTTACCAATTAAGGCGTATATTTTCGCTGGGTGTTCGGATTTGCTATATAGTAACCACTGTAAATAAATTAAAAATAAATAAACATATAAGTTACTTATTACATACAGTTACACATATTACTTAGAAATTTATCCATGTAAGAAAAGTATTAATTCATTGAAAGGTTCATAAACGAATTTCTTGGCAATTTTCTTTTTTTACAAGTTTGCAGCTGAAGAAAGTTACTGTTACACTAATTAAAACTATTATTATTTAATTTTAAAAAAATTCCACAATTTATTATTTTTTAAGTAATTTACTTTAAAAATTCTTTTCAATTCAAACTTATTTAAAAATTGTCTTGGAAATAAGCATAGACTTTTCTGAAATACAGACATCACAGAAGTCAATAAAATATTGACGACCTGACAGACATAGTACGAATTTATTGACATCTATAGCGACACTTTTAGTGGGACACTAAAGTTTCATTTCAAATCTGTAAAACGGTTTTGAAAGTCTTGTGTAAGTCAATGATTATTAATTTTTGTGATTTGATATCATTATGTTCCACGAAATTTTGGAAAATGGCTTCTGACTTGTTTTTTTTTTTTATTTTTTAGAGAATGTTTTTTCTCTCTTTTTACTGTAACCAAAATCCATTTGATTAAAATCAGAAGAATGTTATTTATTAACAAGACACTGCCATTATAATTAAGCATTATTTTAAATCAATGTTTTTTAGTTAATTTTTTTAATAATGCTAATTGTATCATTGTAATTTGATGTAATTAATAAAGTACTTTTTTTAAAAAATGGAAAAAAGAATCAACACTTCTTCTTACTTTTAATTTAAATAAAAAATAGTTACACGTAGGTGAGTCAAAATGTTAGTGACAATCAGTGATTATCTTTGTGTTTTTTAAAATATTTATTGCGAAACTTGGTGGACACATTTCTAAAAAACCTTTCGGGATACTGTACCTTCAAAAAATCGATTTTTCAAAAATATTCTTTAAAAACAATTCAGAGTCTTAAGAACATTTCAAAACAGTGTGGTTGATTGGTAGGAACATTTTAAATGCTCCAATATAAATAATGATATGAATAACACAAACTCAATCTTTAAACCTGATTTTCTCAGTTTCTAACTTTCATACTTATTTGAAAGATTTTAAAAAAAGTAATTGCTATTAGTCCAGGCAATAGGGAATTTTACCTAGCAAAATTAATGGTAGTTCTGGAAATCGGCTTACTTTATGTTTTTTGGGTCGCTGAATCCGAATTTGTAACTTCCCACCAAAATTTCCCCCGGCAACCCCCCCAAATTTTGGTAAAAAGCCCCCCAAAAAAGGTTTTTATTAAAAAATTCCATTTTTTTATTGTTTTAGGGGAAAAGTATCTAGAAATTCAGAAAGTAGACAAAATTTGGAACAAATTAGATATATGACATTATGACTTAGGATGAAGGGGAAGGGGGATCTGCCTCGGAACATGCGCCGCGGTGCTGCGTGGACTAAGTTGCGCAATTCCACTTAACCACTCACACGTTTACATTAGTCCTCCCATCTCCCCTCCGAACTTTCCTTTAAGTTTTATGGGTAGCTGAATCCGAATTTTTAACTTACCCGCAAAATCCCCCCCCCCCTTCCCAAAAACCTCCCAAAATAGTTGTTGTTAACTTAAATTTCTTATTGTTTTAGGGAAAAAGCATTATGAAATTCAGAAACTAGACAAAATTTGCAACAAATAGGATATATGTTATTATGACGTAGGATAAACGGGAAGAGAGGGGGCTGCCTCGGAACATTCCCCACGCGCTTTTCTCAAAAACCAAAATTTTTTTTAAAATCAATTTTTTGGAGGGTTGCCGGGTGAAATTTTGGTAGGAAGTTACAAATTCGGATTCAGTGACCCAAAAAACATAAAGTGAGTCGAAATCCCGAACTAGTATTAATTTTTCCAGGTAAAATCCCCTATTGCCTGGACTTCATAACTTAGTGCACGTAGCGCCGCAGTGCATGTTCAGAGGCAGCCCTCCCCCTCCCCGTTCATCCTACGTCATAATGTCATGCATCGTATTTGTTGCAAAATTTGTCTAGTTTCTGAATTTCGTAATGCTTTTCCCCTAAAACAATAAGAAATTTAAGTTAAAAACAACTATTTGGGGGGGAAAGTTAAAAATTCGGATTCAGCGACCCAAAAAACTTAAAGTAAACCTTATAGAGAAAGTTCGGAGGGGAGATGGGAGGGCGAATGTAAACGTGTGAGTGGTTAAGTGGAATTGCGCAACTTAGTTCACGCAGCACCGCGCGCATGTTCCGAGGCAGATCCCACCCTTCCCCTTCATCCTAAGTCATAATGTCATATATCTAATTTGTTGCAAATTTTGTCTACTTTCTGAATTTCTAGATACTTTTTCCCTAAAACAATAAAAAAAATTAAAAACCTTTTTTTTTTTTTTTAATAAAAAACCTTTTTTTCGGGGGGGGGGGGGGGGCATTTTACCAAAATTTGGGGAGGTTGCCGGGGGAAATTTTGGTGGGAAGTTACAAATTCGGATTCAGCTACCCAAAAAACATATAGTAAGCCTTTTTCCAGAGCTACCATGAATTTTGCTAGGTAGAGCTCCTATACGGTTTCTATTGCCTGGACTATATGTAGAGTTATAATATTTTGCATGAATTTTTCACATATGGTCAATTACATCGTAACTGACATAACACTTGCCATCAAATTTTATTTCCAAAACTGTGTAGAAAATTTACTAATAAAGCTAGAGCAAATTATTTAAAATATTTCTTACTAAGGACTTAATACCCAAATACCTGCAGATTATTCAATCTCTCTTTTAGGCCCAAAAATTGCAATTCAAAATTCTGTAACTGATGTAACATAAAATATAGACATCATTGAAGTGTAAAAATTATCAAAACAATCCCGTTAAAAAAGAGATTTAAAGTTCTCAATAACACTAAGTAATGACAAATTATAATAGTAACTTGTTTAATTAATCTCTGAACAATAAAAAAGAAAAAATGGCATTTACACATGTAACTGACGTAACTTTTATTGTGTAACTGACGTAACATTATGACTTTACAAAGACAATAATGGTACTTAACTTAGTTTGTAAACAGTAATTTACAATGCCGTTTTATTAGGATTTTATTATAGAACATAAAAATATCAAGCTTTCCAATCATACCCCTAAATTAAACATATTATATATTTTATTTCCCCCCCACAAAATGAGAATTTTCTATGGAATTGCCCATATGGATCTTAATTCACCAAACCTCAGTTAAGTGAAAAGGATCAATAGATTTTGATATATAATATGATAAATTTTAAAAATTTTATAAATTCCAAATTCTTGAAAGTTTTTAAATTTTTTAAATTATTAAATTTTTTAAGATTTTGGCTCAGTTAATAAAGACCATATTAAGATACAATTTTATACTATAATTAGGATTTTACTGTATTTCTTTCTTACGGGTAAGCAAAAGTCGTTAATTTTCTTATTTTTAATTTTATGCATACATTTTATCTAATTTTTAAATATCTGTTAATTACATAAAAAACATTGAATTAAATTTTATTATGTTATTATTTTATTATAAAAACTGTAACAATTTCACTATAAAATGACAAAAACTTACTGTTTTATGTCGAGTCGAAAAAAGCATCTTATAATGTAGACTTGAAATGTCCCAAAATCATATTTTTGCAGCGGGAAATCTTTTTTGAAGTTGCAACTTCCAAAAAGAACGATTTTGTTGTAGTAATCAAGTTTCGTGTGAAATGTGAAATTCAAATAAATATCGATTATCTGTAATAATCAATTTTGGAACGCTGTCACTTTTATCTGACGTTGTTGACATTAATGACGATTCTTTATTGTCATAATTGTCAATAGCAGTTCGACTATTACCGAACAATGTGTGCCTTTTTGCAACCTTAATATGTTTTGAAGGCAATGTATGGCCTGCAAATGCAATTGAATTTTACTGGAGCTGCACAGTTCTGCTCTCAAAATCGAGCAACATAAAACTCTTCGAGAACAATATCCAGATAATGCTACATCTTTCGGGGTTTAGAACGGGCTAACATCTGCAGCCACGTGTACAAATTTGGTTTGAAGTTTTATCAATGTTGTCACCAAACTTCAGCGAAATATGCTTGATAAACATAAAGATCTTCTCAGCTGCTCATTGGGAACTTTTTAACTCATTCATGATCAAAAAATTGTGTACCCATTATCAGCAATTTTTTTTTAAATTACCTAAATATCCTAAATTGAATGAGAAATCTGACTTTTAGGAAACTAAAATTTTAGAGATTTCTTAATAAATGTTATCCCAGGTGTGAATGTATAATTAATATCAGTATCAGTGCACTATTAAGGTTTATTAATCATTAAGATAAATTCCAAGTCGGGCTTAAAATTTTCGTTTTTGATTTCTTAATGTCCTACTTTGGATTAAAATATAAATGCTAAATGGAAGCAATATTGGGTTGTTGCATTGTTATTGGCCGGTTCCGGCAAGGATAACTTGCAGAGCCAGTTACAATGCACTTAACCAATAATTAATTTCCTTATCAATAAATCCTAATCAATATAAATCAATATCCTTAATATTCTAATCAATAATTTAATTTCCTTATCAGCGTAGGAAATACCAAACGCCCCTGCAAAGAGGATGGGCTCAGTCTACGCACATAAAAGGGTATTGCAGTAAGATCAGAGTAGTATGTCACCGAATGGTTATTCTGCACGAATTGAAACTTGGACGTAATACCTCCGAAATAGTTTCCAATGTCAATCAAACATAAGACACGGGCACTACGAGTGACAGAACAGTCCGTAGGCTCTTTTTTTAAGTTCCGCGGCGGTAAAGTGGACATTGATCATCAGCCAGGAGCCGATTTTTCTTTACTTTAACACTGTGCAGTTAAGGCAGGGTGTAGAGGAAACACACTACGTGAGCTTAGTTACGATCTGGCACTATCACTAGCGACTGTTTCCAGACACTTGGCAGCTATGGGTAAGGTTAAAAAATTGGATACCTAGATTTCATACGAACCCACAGAAGCAGCAAGTAAGGCATCTTCAAACATGTGTTGCCCCCCCACAAATATGAGGCTAGCTTTCACCTTTTGCATCAGATTCTTACAGTTGATGAAAAACGGATGCTGCATTACAACAGGAAGCAAACAGAGCAGTGGCTCGATAAAGGGAAACTACGGAATACAAGTCCAAACCCGAATTGCACCCACAGAAGATTTTGATATATGTGTGGTGGACTGCCAAGACTGTGGTGCATTATGTGTTTTTCTCACGTGGTCACACCATCATAACTAATGTGTACCGCCGTCAGCTGGACGCATATCATTAGAAATTGTGCACAAAACAACCAGCACTCATCAATCGTTGAGGCTCCATAATGCTGCAGGACAGGGCTCGACCACATGTGTCAGTTACCAGCATGCAAAAAAAAAAATTAAGGCCTTGAGGTACGAAGTTTTCCCTCAACCTGCATATTCCACAAACTCGACCCCCTCTGGCCATTTTAACCATTTTTTTAAGGGTAAATGGTTTTCTAACCAGAATGGTATGATTCATGACGTTAGAGATATCCTCGATCATTGCAGTGCCGATTTCTGCCATAGTGGCATCTTTCGACTGGAAACACTTTAAACACAGTGTATAGCCTCCGAGGACTGTTATTTTGCTGAATAAAATTTATTTATTTCTCTGATACAACTGTCTGCTCCTTGGTGTGAGAATTGGCCTTCTAAACGAACTAATGAAGATATTTTACGAATAATACTAGTGAAAATGAGAAATTTATGCAAGCTGCGTACACTTCTTAAATTTACACGAGTATAGTACCACTATTTCGAGCAGTAATGTTTTCCTATTTAATCACCAGAGTTTGAAATAGTTTTTGCTATTACGTAAGGCAAAAATTACTATTCGAAAATATTGGTACTATGTTCCTTGGAAATTTAAGACGCATACGCACCTGTTTACGTAATGTAACAACCGCATACTTTAGTAACAGCATAGAATTCAATCTAATGTGCGAAAGCTAATTAATAATTAATTGCGATTGATTTGCAAAAAAAAATTTGTTTGAATATCATGGCCTTCTAATAAAGAATGTCTGTTTACAAAAAACAATTGTACTCCTAAATTTTATCAAATCACCTTCTACGAGAATATACATTAATGTGTTTAAATTCTTCATAATACTAAAGATACTTATTCCTAAATCTTAAGAGCGTTTAGTCAAGGTTGACAGCATCTCCGAACGTAAGATAATTTCTCAAAACAGTGTACAAGTGTTCAAGAAATCCTTACAAAATCTATTAATTTAACCTTTAAATTCCTGGTGGCATTCATTCATGATTCAATGAATTGCTTTTCAAGCCTTTCAAGGGTTAGTGGATACAGAACTGTGAAATTAAGGATTAGATGAATTAAGGCAGGAAAACACATTAAGAAATAACAGTTCTACGTATTTATTAGTGTTACGTCCATTCTTATAAAGAAAAATGCATAAAGAGCCATAAAGTGTTGAAAGTAATATATACATGAAACTAAAAAGAAAAGAAATATGCTTCAGATTCTGAGGATTTTAAACTTTGGATGCATTGACAAAAAAACATGAATTTATAATGCGAATATAATTTATTAAATTAGTTGTCACTATATTTCGACCTTTGGAGCACTTCGTACACACAAAAGAAAAAAAAAAAGAAAAGAATAGAAAAATGTTAGTAACTTAATACAAACTTACCCCATCTGAATCTAAATAAAAACCTTAAAATTTGAATGCGAGTGTAATGCATTTACACTTATCTAAGAATGACCTGATTCATGGATCAATATAACTGAGGCTTTGCTGTTTTTCGCACTCGTGGAAACTAATCCGTAAACTTCTCTTATTCTTTGTGAACATTAAAAACGAATGCGAGCATAATTCACGAATTCGGTGGTCACTATAAACGGGACACAGCTGGGCTTCAACCTTATCGATAATGAAAATCAATAAGTTATATTAAGGTTTAAAATATTATATACAAATATACCGGGTGTCCTAAAATCGGTTGACGGATTTTAAAATTCAGTAACTTGAAAATGGTGACAACTGTTAAAGAAATTCTTGCAGGAGGGTTGTGTAAGATGTCAGGAGTTTCTGTTACTACGATTTCCGATTTTAGTTCAAATTAGCAGTGGTAGATGGCGCTGCAAGCAATAGGCGCTAAATACAGGCCAGATTTTTTTTTTTTTTTTTTTTTTTTTTTTTTTTTTTTTTTTAAATCTCTTTCTTCTCACAGTATTGATGCGAAAGAAGGAGATTAAATATGTGGTGTGGTTCCCTAAAAACAAGATTGCATTGGCAGCTAAGAACCACTCTATGTATTTAACCTTCTTCTTTCGCATCAATACTGAGAAAAGAGAGGGGCCAAAAATCGGACTTGGATTTACGCCTGTTGCTTGCACCGCCATCTATCGCTGCAACTAAAATCGAGAATCGCTGTTAAAAGAAAAAAAAAACTTCTGACACCTTACACTCCTGCAAGAATCTCTTTAATAGCTGTCACCATTTGCAATTTACTGAATTTTAAAATCCGTCAGTTCCATTTTAGGACACCCGGTATATATATTTATTAATTTTGATCAAGTAACAAATATAATTTTGCGAGATCTAGAACCAAAGATTTATACGATCAAAGACGTGTCAAGAATCCAATAACAAAAAATCCTCTTTTAGGTTAAATAATCTAAATCAATTTTTAAAAAAAAATTATCTTCGTGGTATTCTTGGGTCCCATCTTGGAGTATTATCGTGTCTCGTTTCGTGGATGAGGTCCTTCCCGCTTCAGTGCTCGTCTAGGCAGACAAATTCTTAGTTTTATTATCATAGACGAATTTATTTTTGCTATTCATCTTCAAACATATTTTTCCCCCTGTATTAAGGGTGTTCTCAAATCCAAAAGGGCAACTTTCTGACATAAGTTTTAATTTATTTTTGTTTGAAAATGCATGAAATTAGCTGGTGTTGTTGTTCAGAAACTATGTAATTGAGCTTATTTTTCTAATTTTTTTTGTAAACGCCATAGATCTTTCAGAAAATAATGTCAAAGGGGGCATTTTGAACCGAATTTCCGCGCGAAGGAAGAAAGAGCACTCAAGAGCGGGCGAAAAACGTGCCTGTCACGTGATCAAAATCACTTATAGCTCAATAGGTAATTGATTGATCAAAAAATGGAAAAAACAGTTCAATTCCAAATCGCTTCCATGGCCTGGCTTTCCAATTTTATATCTTTCCTTTAAAAAATGAATTTGTAAATGTGTCAAAACGTTTTGCGCTTGTTGAGCAGAGCAGTTAAGAACAGCCTTAATGGGCCAACGAAAGTTGCGAAATCACACGTAAAACAGTTGATATGGATGTACATTTTTTCGAGACATCTAAAGCAATTCCAATACTTTTATTAACCCATTAAAGACTGACGTTGCGTTTTCGCAACATTATGTTTGTGATTTTTTTTAAATTTATTCTGAATATTTTTAAACAAATTTATTATCACATATTTATGTATATGTTACTTTGTTTATTTATATGTATACTTTTTGCGGCGGAAAACGTGTTTGCCACGTGATCAAATTCGCTTATAATTCAATAGGTAATTGATTGATCAAAAATGGAAAAAAACAGTTCAATTTCAAATCGCTTTCATGGCCAGGCTTTCCAATTTTATACCTTTCCGTTAAAAAATGAATTTGTAAATGTGTAAAAACGTTTTGCGCTTGTTGAGCAGAGCAGTTAAGAGCAGCCTTAATGGAACAATATTTTGGGGGTAACTAAACTTTAAACTGTCCTTTCAGCAAGGGAAAAAATTAAAAATGCAATAGCTATGTTAATTTAAAACAATCCCAAAAACAATCCCAGATTACTTTCGTTTGTGAAATTACTTAATTATTGCACTTTTTTTTTAAATTTCTTGCCGAACTATAGATTTGTAGTTTAGCTACTGCCAAAACTATTTAAAAAAATTATTGGAATCGCTATAGTAGTTCTCGGGAATAATATCACCTGTTTTATACGTGATTATATTTTTAACCGCAATTTTTTTAATGTTTTATTATTTCTTGTCAAATGATTGTCAAGGTACAGCTCCGCTACTGCCAAAACTGTTTTTAAAAAGCATTGAAATCACTCCAGTAGTTCCGGAGGAAAAAGTACATCAATTTCAGCTGTGATTTGCATGTGATTTCGCAATGGAAGAATTAGATTTTAAAAGCTTAAAACTTTTCTGACATTCATAAACGAATAAAATTGAAATGTTGTTTTTTCTGTACATCATTTTATGCTAAAAAGAAGAATATTTCAACGTGGTAATTAAAAATTTAATTATTCATATGCAGATAAACCTTTAAATTATTAACGATTGCATTTACATTTAAAAACAAGTTGAAAAGTACATAATTTTGCATTTCGCATTTTAGAGATGCTTCTGTGGGGCGTGGCCAATAAAAGGTTGGGAACCACTGCTCTAAATAAATTGCCGTCTGGTGCCAGGACACCTCTTCGCACCAGCCTTTTTATGGCTCGGTGTCATAAATGATTTCGCATAATAAAATTTGTGATATATTCATCTAAAAAATCAATTTCTATGGATTAAATTATGTAAATAACAAATGCCGGCTTGAATAGTCGTCCTTCCTCAATTTACTTCATTATTTCTGTTTTTCTTTAATTATTTATACCACTATAACTCCCCAAATAACTCTATAAATCAACTTATATGCATTTTTATCACGAGCGTTAAATAAAAATCCGAATGTAATCTTTTGATGTAATTCTTAGACGTTTAACTCACACGAATAATGATGTCATAATTCGGAATCATTTGATTTCGATCAATAAGGTTCGTGATACATCCATCCGAAAAAATCAATTTGTGCCAACAACGGATCAAATCACGTCGATAACAAAGTGCCTGACTTAATAGTTCTTCCTCAATTTGCTTCATTTTTTCCGTTCAATGTTAAGGACCTTAAAAATGCAACAGCTGTGTGACGAATTGTATGCGTGACACTTGTCAGCAGGCCTTCGTCCTTTTATAGTCGAGGACGTCCGTCGCTTGCTTTTCGTTCAACAACATTTAGTATTTTTATTCATTCATCCGTCGATATAATTGCAAAATAGCATTTCAAACTGAATAAAGCGCAATCTTCCCATGTCCCAACATTCAAATAATACTAAAAAATATATTTCACTTAAAAAAATGTCTTTGAAAAGTGCATAAGCACTCAAAATTTCAATAACGCTATCTTTGTGGAAATTTGGATTAAATAAGAACGTAAAACAGACTCAAGGGCGAAGGAAAGGAAAGGCTCATAGAGCTGAAGAAGAATCTTATCACATGGGGAATGTGCAACGGTCCGCAGTTATACACTGTAAAAAATTGGTGTAATGTTAGTCCATAAAATTGGTGGCAGCATGTTGCCACCAATTTTATGGAGTAATTTAACTGATATAACTGGTTTAATTTGAACTGATATAAATGGTATAATATTACACCATAATAATGTGAAAATATCAGAATTCACATTATTCTATCTAACGTAACGACAGTTATATTGGTTAAATTACTCCATAAATTGGAGGAAGCAATGCTGCCACCAACGTTGTATGAGTAACGTTACACTAAATTTTTTTATCGTGTAAGGAGGCCCCAAAATGCATTTGGTTTGCTCTCTGCAAAATACAAATTAAAGAAAAGTCCTAGGTGCAGGTGGCATTGAAAACGCATTTCACCTATTTGTATCATTAAATGATCTCAGAATTTGCAAATGAGTTTAAAAAGAAACTACCAAATTCCTGAAATTTGAATACTACGTCAAACATGCTTTTCAAATAACTTAAGGCTGTTCTCAAATCCAAAAGGGCAAATTTCTGACATAAGTTTTAATTTATTTTTGTTCGAAAATGCATGAAACTAGCTAGTGTTGTTGTTCAGATATGCAATTGAGCAGTTTTTTTTTTTTTTTCATTTTTTTGCAAACGCAATAGATTTTTCAGAAAAGAGTGTCAAAGAAAACGTTTTGAACCGAATTTCCGAGCGAAAGAAAGAAAAAGCACTCAAGAGCGGGCGAAAAACGTGTTTGTCACGTGATCCGAAACGCTTATAACTCAATAGGTAATTGATTGATCAAAAAATGGAAAAAACAGTTCAATTCCCAATCGCTTCCATGGCCAGGCTTTCCAATTTCATATCTTTCTGTTAAAAAATTAATTTGTAAATGTGTAAAAACGTTTTGCGCTTGTTGAGCAGAGCAGTTAAGAACAGCCTTAAGGCATTGAGATTCTAATTAGCATCACAAAGACAAAATAACGCATTTTTTTAAACATAAAACAATGATGTAAAATTTAAATTGAGTCATAAGTTTGCATGTTATGGTTGCAATGTAATAATTTTCAACTTGGCCTTATTTTCAGAAGGGGGCCATAAAAAAATATGTGCCGCCCGGACCACACAAGAGTTGATTAGGCTATGGGCTGAAATCCTCGCCATTCAAATGAATACAAATCTTTTAAAGTCACGCGAGTTTTCCTAATGACTTTTGTTTTCTACCCATGGGTGATCGAAAGCAAAACTCTGATGGGCCTATGGGGAGAAATCGTTTAAAAAGATTTTTAATGATGTTACACGCATCCAAACATAACAAAATTGATATGCATTTATTAAGTGCACTAAAACATGCATTCTGTAAAATGTGCGATGCAAAGAATAGTTATTATTCTTTTACAGGGCCATACAAAAGAATTCTGTTACATAATGATATAGGAAGGAAGGAAGGGGGGAATTGTTTGCGGCATATTTTAATTATGTAAAACTATTTCACATATAATGAAATTGATATATGTCGCTGAGGTTTACTAATAAGTTATTTCATGTATATTACGAAGTACATAGGATTTACAGGGACGCACAAAAGTTTTCAGATAGTATATTGTATCAGAAGTACTGTACATTAGCGGTGATTGCTGGAAATGTATTTTTAATTATGATATACGCTTTTATGTTTCACTATGTTTATGCATAATATATGGTGCTATAATTCATATACAGGTCTACACAAAATAATTCCTAAGGGTTACTGGGTATTAGCGCAAATTGATTAAAGGTGGTTTTTAAATGAGTTATGCATTTTTACGCTGAACTGCATCTAGTTTATTAGAAAAAGTTTGTAGAATATAGATAAAATGATATACAGGGTCACGCAAAGAATTGGATACATATCGTCTATGGATGATAATTTCTGTGGTTTTAGTAGTGGTTTTAGTAGTGGCGTGTAATAAAGGTACTAGGTAAACTACAGGGCTGTACAAAAGTATTCAAGTATTTTTTCAGTTAATTGCATAAATTGCTGAAAGAGAAATTTCAACCTGTTATACGTTATCTTGCTAAATTAAATTTTCCCACTATATTATATATATATCAACATACAAATCAAATACAGGGCTGTTCAAAAGAATTGAAATACATATTTTGCTATGGGCGGTAACTACTGAAATCAGATTTTTAAATGTTTACTCAGTTATCTTATTTACCTTATTTCCCTAAGTAACGAAGTTTCGTTAAAGCTTTCAGGGAGTGTTGGGAAGTGTTTAATAATCTATGCTGTACGCATGATTTTTATTACTTGTTTTAACGTTATGTTCACTCACGACACATGTAGATAACTGTCATTTAGTAATATGGTTATAAAATAAACATCAACATTGCAAGTTTCTGCAATCTATGAAATAGGGCATGAACTTTTGCTATCACGCAATATATCTAACATGTAAATCTGCAGAGAATTTCAAGAATACAAGTTTCATTTTTATTTTGATCTCACTTTACTTAATATTTTAAACTTTTATTCTATAGTTTCAATTCTTTCATAATTATAATTACTAAATAGTTGCCGCAGATTTATCACCTATTAGTTGGAATGTGAAATACGATTAGATGTACTGATATATATAAGGCTGTTTATTTTCTGTGAAAATTTTTACAATGTCAAGGAAGCTCTGGGGCTCTCAACCCCTCGTTTTACCCTTTAATTAGATAACTATTATTTTTTCTAGAATTTTTAGTATATCTTCTACCTAAAATAATTGAATATATTATAATATAGATATTACGAAATTACGTAATTTCGTGATAACGACATTAATAATTAGTTTGTCCGACTAATTATTCTTATAAGTATAGTATTAAGTGTTGATAATTCTAATTGTTCGATTTGTTTGAAAATAACTACTTCGGGCCCACTCTTAATTTTTGCAATTATTACGCCACTATATTATAGCCTGTATCTATATTATAATATAAACGTATTATAAAGCCAAATATGTTTGTGAGTAACACTGAAATCATATCGATTATGGCAACGATCTAACCAATGCACTATTCTACCTTTTTGCAAAATTAATTTCTTCTAAATATTTAACCATTTTAATTTTGACACCATCAATGAGGAAAAATATTTATTTTCAAATGCAATTTGTTTGAAAACTATATCTCTATCTATTGATTTGTGATTTTTAAAATAGTGTTCAAATATTGTTTTCCCCCTAAAATATTCTCTAATTTTGGAGGGTTGCCACTAGTTCCTTCGCGAAATCGCTAGGCAGCCATATGTATTTCAATAGAAATAGGTAAGTTCTACGTTTCACCATTGGTTTCATTTTTTAATTAATGAACTAAGGAGGTGTTCGAATATAGCCGTAATTTTTGGAGGATTGCCACTGGTTGAACTTAGATTTTAGCAAGCAAACCTATGTTTTTTAATAGAAAATTGTACAGTAAAACCTCTGACTAGCAGCCACCACTGGGAGCACGATAAAGTGACCGTACTTCTGAGGTTGTCGTTATCCAGAGGTTCCACAATTTAAAAGCTCAAAATGTCATTACATTAAAATCAAAATAACTGACCAAAATGATTTTATTTTTACAGTTAAAAAAGTCCTTCCGGCCAGTGCCGGGAGGAAGAGGTAGCTTTCATATTCCTTATTTTAAAAAAGACGACTTATATCATTCAAACACACGAAGCTCAATTTAGTGGAAACCGAATATACGAGATTCAATACTAATTTTTATCAATATAATGAATGAGAATTTCGCGAAATTAGTCAGCTTTATCCAAGCTGCTTTTCTTTAAGTAACTTATATTTGGCTGCCAAATTCGGCGAATTCTTAAAGTGCGTGCCATTTTAAGACAACATGGTGGATGAGGCTAACCAGTGAACTTGGTCGAGACCTTAGTAATTGCTGTGCACATGCTCACTCACATCGGAATCGGTTGATATATACGAGTGCTGTTGCATGCAAAAAATCAGATTTTTCAAAATGTCACCCACAAAAGAAATTTAAACTGCTATATCTGAGCCATTTTTTAAGGTAAAGACAAACAAAAAATGCTCCTGAATCCTTATATCAAGGTCAAATACTTAAGAAAGAAACCTTTTTCAATTTCTAATTTTTTTGCATCTCACTTTAAATATATATATATATTTTAATTTAATGGCCGCCATTTTGAAACAAGACGGCTGATGAATCTGGCTAGCGAAATTGGTCGAGGTATTGATGTATACTATCCACATGCCTTCTTACATTGAAATAGGCAAACACGTGTGTTATCGCGTGACAAATACAAGAACGTTTCAAAATGTTAGCCATGCTAGAAATTCAAAGTGCTATAATTCAACCATTTTTTAAGATATAAACAAAAAAACAAATTTTAGAAACAAAAACTGCTCCGGAATCTTTGTATCAAGGACACATAAAAAAAATCTTTTTCATTTTCCAATTTTTTAATACCGCATTTTAAATTTAATTTTAATTAAATGGCAACCCTTTTGAAACAAGATGGTGAATGAAGTTGGCCAACGAACTCGGTCGAGACATTGGTATGTACTATGTACAGACCAAGTTACATCCAAATCGGTTCATAAATACGCCTGTTATCGCGTGACAAAAATCAGGTCGTTTTAAAATGTCAGCCACAATACAAATTCAAAATGCTATTACTCAGCCATTTTTTTAGATATAGACGAAACAAAAACTGTTCCGGAATCTTTGTATTAAGGTCAAACACATACAAAAAAATCTTTTTCATTTTTCAATTTTTTGGTATCTCATTTTAATTTTTTTATTTTTAAAATTTTTTTAAATGGCCGCCATTTTAAAACAAAATGGCGGATGAATCTGGCCAACGAACTCGGTCGAGATATTTGTTTGTACTATGTACACACCAAGGTACATCCAAATCGGTTCATAAATACGCTTGTTATTACGTGACAAAAATCAGGACGTTTCAAAATGTCAGCCACGCTAGAAATTCAAAATGCTATAACTGAGCTATTTCTTAAGATATAGACGAAACAAAAACTGCTCCCGAATCTTTTTATCAAGGTCAAACACATAAGAAGAAAATATTTTTTTCAATTTTCAATTTTTTTGGTACCACATTTCAAATTTAAATTTTTCTTAAAAATTTAAATGGCCGCCATTTTTAAACAAGAAGGCGGATGAAGCTGGCCAACGAACGCGGTCTAGACATTGGTATGTACTATGTATAAACGAAGTTACATCCAAATCAGTTCATAAATACGCCTTTTATCGCGTGACAAAATTCAGGACGTTTCAAAATGTCAGCCACGCTAGAAATTCAAAATGCTGCAACTCAGCCATTTTTTAAGATATAGACGAAACAAAAACTTCTCCGAAATCTTTGTATAAAGGTCAAATACATAAAAAAAAATATTTTTCCATTTTCAATTTTTTGGTACCACATTTCAAATTAATTTTTTGAAAAAATTTAAATGGCCGCCATTATGAAACAAAATGGCGGATGAAGCTGGCCAACGAACTCGGTTGAGACATTGGTATGCACTATGTACACACCGAATTACATCGAAATCGGTTCATAAATACGCCTTTTATCGCGTGACAAAATTCAGGACGTTTCAAAATGTCAGCCACGCTAGAAATTCAAAATGCTATAACGCAGTCATTTTTTAAGATATAGACGAAACAAAAACTGCTCCGGAATATTTGTATAAAGGTCAAATACATAAGAAAAAAATATTTTTCCATTTTTAATTTTTTGGTACCACATTTTAAATTTTAAATGGCCGCCATTTTGAAACAAAACGGCGGTTGAAGCTGGCCAACGAACTCGGTCAAGACATTGGTATGTACTATGTACACACCGAATTACATCGAAATCGGTTCATAATTACGAGAGTTACAGTGTGACATAGGTCAGATATATATATATATATATATATATATATATATATATATATATATATATATATATATAACCATTAATTAAACATAACCTACCACCGTCAATTATTATGAATTAAAGCTGTAAGTATTAAAAAAATATATATATATTATAAGAATTATTATGGAAGAAAAAGGATAAAAGTGGACACCGACAAAAATTGAAAAGCTTATACATTGAATTACGTTATCAAGGGCACAGAATTCAATGATATAAGCGAAATGGTTGTTTTCTGTGGGAAAAATAAGCTAAAGCTAAAAATTATTTTCCCCTGTGCCCGAACAACCACTAAAATCAAGTGAATTGATTAAAAATGAAAGCAGAATAGAAACAAATAATATGAAATGGAAGAATCAATAAAACGTATTTAAATATTTATAGGATATAAAATATAAATAATAAACACCATACCGATTAATATTTCAGTATTTTACAAAAATCCATGCGCACATGTCTACCAGTATATCAAAAAGATTAAGGTGAATAAAACAGTTAAGAAATCACAGTAAATGATACCAAAGGATGCAGTTAATACATTTTGAAATAAAATTTGAAATAACTTGTAAAATACATTTAATCTAATATAAAATAAATAGATATTAATTACATTATTTAAAATGCACTATTAAATTAATAATAACAGTTTAACAATATCGTCAAAATTTAGCAAAAAAAAAAAACCCTGGTGTATAAATTATAACTGAAATGGAGCTAGAAAAATTAAAAATAAGAGCTATCTTAAAGAGACAAATATGGTGCTGCCATCTATTATTACTTATATTAAACATCTATCGCAAGAAAAATATTTGTAAGCATTTGAATGTAAATAACTGTTTAAACAGCAAAACCAAGCATATCCTTATATAGAGACATAGAGAATTATAAACCTAATATAAACCACACAATGTATTTAAAAACTATTGTTAATAAAATTTAAAAGCATACAATATATTCTATTAGCTGACTTATTTAAACTAAACTAAGAATTTAAATAATTCTAGAACATTGATAATATATAGCATATAGCTGTATTCTATAAAACAAAATAAATTCAGTAATAATTAATATAAATAATTATTAAAAATAATATAAAAATTATTTTTTAATGAATTATATATAAGATATTTATAAAATGAACAGGAAATAAAAAACTTGTGGAAGTATATAGAAGGTTAAATGATACTTAAATTCCCATTACTTAAAAAGCACAAATATAGAATGTGGATTATTTTCAGACATCCATAAAAATCCATAAAGTATGAATGTGGGACATTCAAAAACATTAAACCGATAATAAATATTAAAAAGAATAGAGGAATAATAATAAAAATAATTACCCAATTTTAATGCATACAGTATAACTATATTTATATTAAACATACTTATATGTATATTATTCACTATAAGAATGGCATACTATTAGTAATTAATATGATATTGTCCTTAGTAAATAAAAATTTAATAACAAATAATTGTAAATTAGATTAATCAATAATTAAGCTAATTATAATATTAATGAAATTCTCCAATTACATATAAAATATCAAATCAACATCCATATAAAATACGTAACAAAAATATAGTAATAATACAAGAGCCCCCATTTTTTTTTTATAAATAATTAACCATTGCGTATTATCCAGACAACACCACCCTCCTCCGTACTCTAACATCTACCCACCCAACCAACCTATAATTTTTTTTATATATTATTTTACAATTTTTAATTTTTTATAGATATTTTTTTATTTTATAATTTTTTTTGTAATTTTGTTTACGCATGTGTTAATTTGTTTTTATAGAGCATGTAAGAAAAGTACTAATTGTATATTAATGAATATATGAATTTTTTTGGAAAACCATGATTTAATGCATCATAAATTAGTTTTTTAATATTATTGTTAATTAGAGGAGAAGAACATAAACATTTTATTCTATATATATGATTAAGTATTATATTACGAAATACAGAATGATGTAGACAAGATTTAAAATTTGTAAATGTATTAACTGTAAATTTAAATTCTTTACGTTTGTCATATAAATCTGTGATTGTTTTATTGTCTTTTATTGTAATTTTAAGATCTAAGAAGTTAATTGTATTGTTAGATATATATATATATCAATTTTGAACTGAGGGTGGTTTCGGGGTCTGGGGGTCATGATCGATGAAAATATACCAAAATTTTTTGAAATCGCTTTCCTCCGAACGGCTGCAATAGGTAGCTTTTTGTAATGAAAGCTACCTAAAATACATACTATTATACATACTATTATTTTACACTAAAGAAATCACTTATTCGCAGTTTTTTTTTTTTTTTTTTTTTTTTTTTTTAAGTACTATATCTTTTTCTCTAATTGCATAATCAATTCCACATATTTGTTGTAAAATTCGTTATCATTTTGAGTGAGCGCAAAATTTTTTATTTCCCAGTTTCTCTGCAATTTTTGGCGCGCTTTCCTGAAACATTGGTCCAGAATTTGAGAAATTTTTCTCTCGACAGTTCGAAAGCCATTCCAAAAGCAACTTATAAATCTCATTATAACCAGTTTTTCGACGCTTAGTTTTAGATTCCAAATTTACTTCTTGAAACGTCTTTTCTAAATAAAAGTCACTTTTTTTTTTCAGAATGTCATCTATTTGGGTCATTCCGCAATTGTACATTTCAGCTTATTTTCGTGCGCTTACACCTTTTTTGCTGCCCTGGATAACTTTCAACTTATCACATAAAGTTAAAATTTTTCACTTTGAACTCATTATTTTAGTGCAAAACATGTGCCACACATAGACAAGAAATATCATCACACGATTCACAGAGTACAAAAGACTACTACTTACTCACACTGAAATTTCGCCACCCCCGTCTCGCCACACCTATTTACAAACGGAGTTTTGCTAAGCAAACGCTAGAGATTAATAAAGAAATTTTAAGGACATCAAATAAGAAAATCCACCTCCACGTTTTCAGCAATTTCAGTTGTAGTTAAGGGTGTTCTCAAATCCAAAACGGCAACTTTCTGACATAAGTTTTAATTTATTTTTGTTTTAAAATGCATGAAACTAGCTGGTGTTGTTGTTCAGAAACTATGTAATTGAGCTGTTTTTTCCATTTTTTGCAAACGCAATAGATCTTTTAGAAAATAGTGTCAAAGTGGGCGTTTTGAACCGAATTCCCGCGCGAAGGGAAAAAAAAAGCACTCAAGAGCGGGCGAAAAACGTGTTTGTCACGTGATCAAATTTGCTTATAACTCAATAGGTAATTGATTAATCAAAAAATGGAAAAAAAATGAATTTGTAAATGTGTCAAAACGTTTTGCGCTTGTTGAGCAGAGCAGTTAAGAACAGCCTTAAAACATAACGTAAAAAAAAATGCTTCAAAGTGGCCGTTGTTCGAAGTTCGTTTTCGGAGGTTTAGTGTAATGTTATTTCTATGGAAGAGATTCAGTAACACTAAAACATGACCGGTATTCGGAGGTTATCGTTGTTCAGAGTGACTGTTGTAGGAGGTTTCACTGTAATATCTTCATTTTACTACTGGTTTCATCTTTTAATTAATAAATTAAGCGACTAATTGCATCGCGATTTCACTAGTCAACCCTTATATACTGTAGTAGAGATTTAACTAAGTAACTGTCTTCTACAATAATTTGTTGCACAGTTAAAAGGGGGTATTTACTTTTTTTTTCTTTCCACGACTGTACATGCAGTTTTCCATTGCTGAACGCATATTTACTTAAGATTTTCCTTTTGAGGATAAAAATAAAAATCATAAAACATTTTCTCAGCATTATTTTATTTTAGGTAACCTTTTTATTTTGTAATCCAGAACTCTCTCAGCCATTAAAGTCAAAGAGGCCCCTAAAGATCAAAATGCTTTACCTATCTATATAGATTCTCTTCTTTAAAATTTCCACGTGATTGGTTCATGAACCATAAAAAATACAGACACCTCCACTTAAAGAGGGCACTTCTTAGTCTTAGAAAAAGGAAAATAAAATTTATCACGAAAACAAATGAGTCGTAATTCGCACCTCCGCCCCTAATTATACGATATCGCCGTCAAATGGGACAAGTACCTTACCACATTTTTGCAGGAATAAACAATCTGTTGAAACATCTTGTCCCACTGGGTGGATAAATCTAGGAAGGTCAAGACGTGACGGTCTAACGAGTGCACGAGGTGTGAACAACTGGTTATTATCGAACAACTGTTGAACACGTTCAGAAAAAAAATTTCAGAGCTTGCAGAATCATTGTAGTAATATTGGAATTTTATCAAAAGAACGGTTCATAGTTCCCGGAAAATGAATGGAAATTCCGGGTTTATGGGTGCAATTATTTCTCTCCTTCAAATGCTAGAAATTATTTTCCAGTGGGGAAGCTGAGAATTTTTAACTTATTAACCAACCACAGGTGCTTCGAAATCACAATATAAGCATAAGGAGAATGGAAAAAAATACATCATGTATTTATATAGTACATTTTCTTATATCGAAAACATTTATTAAACTACCTAGATTCCATCAGTAAATAAATAATAGAAATGCTTAATTCATCTTTAAAAAGGTAAAATTAAACTTACACTATGTGCAAACTACTTAAAAGATGAGACAATATTTAAAATCTATATCCATGTTTTATTTTCCCAATGTTTTCCGGATCTAAAAATTGACTTCCACTTTCACTCCTTGCGACTCCATCTACGTGAATTTTGAAAATAAGACGTTAATAACAGTAGTATTTTGTATATCTCTGACGAAGGCTATGTTTTTATAGTTGAAAGTACTAAGGATATTAAAGTAATTGAACATCTTTTTAAATATTGTGTCATCTTTTAAGTAGTTTGCACATAGTGTAATTTTAAGTTTACCTAGATTCCTTTCAGTAAGGTATTATTTTTAAAAAATGTAATGCAATATAAGAAAAACTTCTTAAAAAACCATTAAAAAGCAATGCACAGTAAAAATAAAGTCGAAATAACGATGACTTTTCATCAGGCACAAAAAAGATATTCTACCACTTTGAAAGCAGGAAAAAGACACGTGCTCCTACTTTCTAATTGATAGTACGTCTTGTTTGCGTTTGATGAAAAAAGACAACTTTTTTTTTTTTTTTAACTCGTTGTACAATATTTATTTTTTAAGAGTTTAAAAAAATTTTTATCTTGTGATAGATACCAGTTTTTGTCATAAAAAAATATTTACAGGGGTCGGTAAAATCCATTTAAGGGTGTTCTCAAATCAAAAAGGGCAACTTTCTGACATAAGTTTTAATTTATTTTTGTTCGAAAATGCATGAAACTAGCTGGTGTGGCTGTTCAGAAACTATGTAATTAAGCTGTTTTTTCCTTTTTTTTTTTTTTTGCAAACGCAATAGATCTTTCAAAAAATAATGTCAAAGTGGGCGTTTTGAACCGAATTTCCGCACGAAGGAAGAAAGAGACTCAAGAGCGAGCGAAAAACGTGTTTGTCACGTGATCAAGATTCCTTATAACTCAATAGGTAATTGATTGATCAAAAAATGGAAAAAACAGTTCAATTCCAAATCGCTTCCATGGACAAGCTTTCCAATTTTATACCTTTCCGTTAAAAAATGAATTTGTAAATGTGTCAAAACGTTTTGTGCTTGTTGATCAGAGCAGTTAAGAACAGCCTTAAGTTACAGTAATATCTGCTAAGAAGGAATCGCTAGAGACAGGGCCGAAACTAAGGGGGCAGAGGGGGCACGTGCCCCGGACGCCAGAACGAAGGGGCGCCAAATGAAGATTTTGTGTATCGATTTTTCTCACGTGTATGTTTAACACGGTATTGTTAAAATCGTCCTGTCTGGCGTTATGCCGAAGCATAGAAGAATTTAAGGGTGATTTGGCATAAGGATCCTCTGTAAAGCGGAAATTTTTTCGATTCCTTTCGATTCCGTTTACAAGATTTTAATGAATAAATATTTGACAAAGCAGATTACGTAGTTCAGTATTACATATTTAAAATTTTAAATTAAGTCGGCTATTAGAAAATACGTAAAATTCTCTTTGAAAATATACATTGCTGAGGAGGGGAGAGGGGCGCTAAAATCCATGTTTGCCAGGGTGTAAAAAAGATCGTTGTATAGTATTCCTTTCACCGGGACCATAAACTTTATTTTCGGTTATAGACAGATTCTATTTTCACATACTGTAAAAAAAAGAATTTCGTTCTGATTTCAGCATTTTTACGCAAGTCAGGATCAAAACGAATTCAAAATAAACATCCAGACAGATAGATAATCTGTCAAAATGGATTCATAAACATTTCTCAAATAGTATAATAAAATTTCGCTTACACAAAACAAATATATATATTACAGGATGACTCGAAGTTATTATGCGACTTTAAAAATTAATAACATTTGACTTTTTTTTTCTTTTAGATTTAGAAAATGGACACTTTGGACTTTTAACCATGCAGAAGTATATGGTTGAACAAAAGTAAAAATGGTAGCTTCTTATTTTTCCAAGCTCAACATCCAATTATTGAGAGCTCAGTGGCTCAGCGTTCTTGTGTAAAAACAAAACTACTTGTGAGTGGTGGGTCAGCTAGAGAACCTTATTGTTGAAAACGTCAACACTTCGGTCACCATAAGTGGACTTGCGATCTTGAAGAATCCGTTATGCTACAGGGAAAGAAGGTAACTAAAATGACGCAGGTGGTAAAGAGAACACTTTATTGAATGAAAACTTATGTTAGTTTCTAGTTCTGGTTACCACCATCAGGGCCTGACTAATGCAGGGGCATGCGGGGCAGTGGTCCCGACCCACGCACCCACCCCCCATTTGAGGGGGCCCTCCAAAGAAGTAATCAAGATTTTTTTTTTTCACAGTGTGACAAATTGATAAAATTGGCAAAGAGTGGTCAAAAACATTTTGAAAGCTTTAGGGAGTGCAATCCTGCCCTTCTCCTGTCTACTTCCTTTGCACCCTGCACCACCGCCAAAAGAAGAACGAGCTACATCACCAGAAAACTAATGATTAAATTTTATTTTAACATCTTAGTAGTCCATTATTTTCAAGAGAAATTCATTATTTATATTTTCCTCTTAACAAGGCAAGTTAAAACTATTTATGTTGACATTTTTCCTTTAGACATGTTATGGCATACATTGATAAGCAAAGGAGAAGTTTGCAAACAAATACTCCCGTCAACCAATCCATCATGTTTTCTACTAGTTTCCTACTAGTTTTCCTACTAGTATTTTTCTTAAAGTGGGGACCGTCTTTCTCTTGATACCTACCTATAGTAATGAATAGTATCTCATACAAAATGTATGTATTACAGGGTGGTCATAAAAAAACTTCCCCGATAAATGAGCCCCTAGCGGCCTAACCGTTCAACCAATCGAAAAGAAATTTTAGATATACCTATTTGAAGGTATGAGCTCGAGATCGTGATGATTTAAAATAATAGACGGTTACAGTGAAAAAATTTCAAAAATTTCGAATGCCAACACCCATTTTTTTTCATGCGCTTTGAAAAACCATAAATGGTGTTGGAATGATACACGCACGATGAAAATTGCCGGCATAAAACTCTTGCAAAAAAAAAAAGACCATTGCGAGGAACGAAGAAGTGGCTACAAGATATGTTTTTCAGTAACCGATTTTTTTTTTCTCACTTGTGAACTGAGTAACGTTGTAAGATTTGTTTTAAAATGTGTTTTTGAGTTGTATTTGTGTACACATAGTGAAAATAAAAATGTAATCATTTGTTTTAAAGTGCTGAATATTACGTTACATAGGAACTGATTAGGATTGAGTGCCACGATATTACACCAGCAGTTTTAGTCATACGTGTATCGTTCCAACGCCATTTATGGTTTTTTAATGCGCTGATGAATTTGCGCAGGAAGAAAAAGGTTGTTGCCATTAGAAAATTTCGAAATCTTTTCACTGTAACCGTAACCGTGAGAGATCTATTGTTTTAAATCATCACGATCTCGAGCGCATTACCTTCAAATAGCTATATCTGAAATTTTCTTTCGATTGGTTGAGCGGTTAGGTCACTAGGGGTACATATATCGGAGAAGTTTTTTTTTTATGACCACCCTGTATACAATAGATATGAAATTTAGTACTAGGCACTTAAGCATAATTCACTAACAATTTTTATGGATTGATAGAAAGGAGAGCTCCGAGAATGATGAAAGACTGAATATTCCCCGAGACCCTAGATAGTCTAAGTCGGTCCATGGCCACCATAATTAGCAAATAAAATCGTCTCAAGTTATGTAACTCATAAGCGAGCTTATCTGAGTCGAATACTAACTTAAATTGCGTATTGTCAATTCTGTATCAGAATTTCTCACAATCATAGCCACGGTAAATGAATGCTAATATTCAAAATAATTTTTTGTGCAACCATCTATTTCGGCATTTCAAAACTCCGAAATGTCCAGATTTTAAATCTAAAAGGAAAAGAAAAGAATTAACTAAATCAAATGTTATTAACTTTTGGCAACTTTTTTACTTAAATCACATACTAACTTTTGGACCATCCTGCCTTATTAACATGTTCACGCCGGCGCGGTGGGTCACACTCGACTGTCTCAGAGTTGTCAAGTCTCCGGCTTTTTGCGCACCACTGTTATTTTAGAGAAAATGTGGCTCCTTTAAATCTCCCAATTGTTCTAATTAAATAAAACAATATTTTCTGTATTAAAATACTGGTATCCAAAAGGCCTGAGACTTGCCAGCTCTGAGACAGTCGAGTGTGACCCACCGCGCCGGCGTGAACGTGTTAAATTACATTCCCAAACAATGATTGATTACAGATGGCGGACCACTTCAATTATTTTCGGAAATATCATAAAGAAACACAAGTATTGCAGAGATCATTTTCAAAACAACTGTAGTCCATTTAAATACAAGTGGAGAATCCTAAACAGTGAGACAACAGTGAAGGTTATGGCCCTGGAGAATAAACGCACTACTTTATAACTCTGTCGTAAATCATCGTACAAAAATATGACCGGTATCAATCGATTAGTAATAACATCTATTTATTATCTCTACACTTAAATTTTGATTTAGGGGTCCTCTACATATAGAAATCATACCAAAGGGGAATTTTTTCAATACTAATTTATGCCACATTTGGATTCCTCGGTACATTTTATCGTCAGATACCAAACGAAAAGTCATTCGATCAAGTAAGTTAGGAATTATTCAGGTTTAAAGTTTGGAATTCCTAATCTTAAAATCCATTTTTAACCATTGTAAACAGATTGCAATGTGGGTAGTATTTAACCCTTTCAGGGGCAAGGTACTTGTCTTTATAAAATGTTGAAATAATTTATTGACACCAGTATTTACAAGAGAATTTATTTGTAAACAAGTAAAACCATATTTTCGCATATTTAAGAAAGGTGAAATTTTCATTATAAAATCCCGGTGCCATTGTGGCAATTAGGGATTAAAATTATGTGATGCCGTGACGGTATCAGCGCCCTTCAAGGGGTTAAAGCATAAATCAAAAACTACTCCGCGGAATAAGCTGTAAATTTGAATTCGTATAGTTGAAGGTTCTGGAAATCTATTTCTATTTTAAAATAATCATGGGTTTCGATTCACATTTACTTCGAAAACTAATTTATGTGTACAGGGTGTCCAGCGAATAAGACCCTGATTTCTAAATTAAATATCTCAAAAACAAAGATCAATAGAAGTATGCGGTAAACGGTTTGTTTATTAGGTAAGCTGTATAAATTTTATACAGAAGTTTCAAAAATTAGTTGCAAAAACCGCCAACAGATGGCGCTGTAATCGCAATGCCTATAGACCCCTTGCATTGACGTCACGTTGCTATTGGCAACGACTGATACTATAGCTTCTGGAGCACACACGTGGAGCACAGAACTCCCCGTTTGCCGTTAAAAGCACGTGTTATCTTTCTCTTTAATTTAGAGCTTCCTTATTTTAATTATTATAGTGCAAATAAGTCTAAAAATTCAAATGGAGAGCACCAAATTCGCCTTATATTTGGGCGCCATAGGAAGCGATTTCAGACATGTGACGTCATGTGCAACCCGTCTATAAATTGTGTTTTGAAGTCCAGAGCACTAGCGTCTCATTCCTAGATGGCTTCCTAATGGAAGAACGAAAATTGAGAAAGACCACTTTTTCGTTGGGGTGATGTGCAGAAGTGGAGACATCTGGTCACAGAATTATTGCATCAGCTTCAATTTTAGAGAATTTCAATTAATAGAATTTTCATTAAAAGTTTAGCAATCATTATGTAAGAACTCATTAAAATATTTTATTTGGGTAATGTGCAGGAGCCGAGGCATGTGTTGACAGATTTGAGATTTGTTTCAAATTTTGTTTTAAGCTACTTCGGTCCGGATACCAGTATCTCTGTGGTATGTCTTTTGTCTCCTAATTGGTAGATCGTGGAATCGAATCCAAGTAGAGGAGGATTTGAAAAAAATGGAAATCTTTACTTTTTAATATTTATTTAAACTGTGAAAAAAAGTTTGAATAAAAAAATCCAAAGTTTCTGGTTTTAAAATTTAATTAAGCTAAAAGAAACCCCTTTTTTAAAAAATCATTGAGCATTTATAATAATGATTCATAAATCATTTTTTTTAAATTGTAGAGAATAATTTGTATGAAAAAATGCAAAGTTTCTATTTTTAAAAACTTAATTAAGTTAAAAAAAATAATTTTAATTTTAAAAACTCGTTTTCATTTTTTTTTTTTATCATTGCGCACAGAAATATGGCGCAGCTTCTAGCGATAGGACCCGAAGTGTTGGAAAGGAATGCAGCATCCAAAATACGTTTGACGTTGATGATATGATTTATCATCAATTCCTTTTAATAAAGAAAAAATTTAATGCATAATTTCTGTCTCTAAAACTTTGTTTACAAAGAAAAGAAATATATGTGTTGTGCTAAAACCAAAGTATTATGCCGTGATTTAAAAAGAAATGAAAAGTGCAAAATTTCTTTTTTATTTATAATAATTTAGGTATAAACAATAATACCAAAATATTATGCCGTGATTTAAAAATATAAAAAATAAATAAACAGTACAAAATTATTTTTCTAAATATATGCATTTTGATTTAAATAATTATATGGCGTTAAAAATTAAATTTAATAAAATATTTTAATAAGTTCTTATATAATGATTTCTAAACTTTTTATTGAAAATTCTATTAATTTAAATTTTCTAAAATTAAAGCGGATGCAATAATTCTGTGACCAGATGTCTCCAGTTCTGCACATCACCCCAATGTAAAAGTGAATTTTCTCATTATTCGTTCTTCCGTAGGGAGCCACCTAGGAATGAGACGCTAGTGCTCTGGACTTCGAAGCACAGTTTACAAGTATTGCGATTACAGCGCCATTTGTTAACGGTTTTTGCAACTAAATTTTGAAACTTCTGTGCAACATTTTTACAGCTTAGCTAATAAACAAACCGTTTACCGCATAATTCTATTGATCTTTGTTTTTGAGATATTTAATTTTGAAATCAGGGTCTTATTCGCTGGACACCCTGTATATATATATATCAGTGGCGTGGCGTGAAAATTTTCGGTGGTCATCGCAATTATTTAAGTTTGTGGTGAAAAATTATTAACTCTATAATTCAATGGTTGAATGTTCAAAAAAGAAACTTTAAATCTTACCTTCACTTATACGTGAACTCCAAATGTTCTGCTAAAACTGGATCGTAGAGTTTTAAAAGCTTATTAAGAGTTTTAAATATTGCTTGGTCATCGCCGTATCCAGCGATGACCGGACGCCACGCCACTGATATATATATATATATATATGTATGTATGTATAATTTTTCTTTTCGAAATATAATTTTTGTCTAAATGCGGACGACACTCTAAGCAAAATTTAAGTTTAGCATTAAATGATAGACGTTATTACTAATCGAAATTGAAGTATATCATTAATTGATATACGTTATTATTAATCGATTGGTACCAGTCAAATTTGTATACGATGTTTTGCTGTAGTGTTAGTAGTGGGATGTGCCTTTTTTTCAGGAGTGTACAGTACACAGTGATACAAAGACACTTTTAAAACAAAGTTTGTGGTTTGTACCGCTAGATATTAAGCACTTCAGTGTTGCTTTGTTTAGACTGGTTAGCTGACCACATTTCTAATATTGATGTTGTTTCGTTCGGAGGTTAAGAAAAGAAGGTAATTTTTCAGGCCTGAAAGTTACTCATTTAATTCAGTTATACTTAACATGTTACTTCAGTTTAATTGTAACGGTTATTTCAGTTCGAATATCATATGGGAGACCAGGGCTAGTTGGCTACAGGGGTAAGTAGGCGCAGTCATCATAATTTGTCTGTTTATGGATAGATGGCGCAGCCAGTCACAGAGTACCTTTCTTCTTGCTTTCGGCAATCCCCATTGTAGTTTTGCAGCGTTGGCCACGGGCAGTAGACATTTATTACGTTTTTTCTTCATTTTGCATTCATAAGTAATTTTTTGTTGTTTCATTCTTTTTCTAATTTCTGATACTTATCTTAATAATTGCGATTTAACTTTTGTAGTTTTCCATAGTGTATGATTCACTCTGCCTATTCCATGTGTGATTTACTTAGATTTTTTATGTTTAGAAGATTACATCTCCAATTTTGTGAAGAAATTTGTTATGGGGGTAGGCGCATTGAACACGTGGCAAGTTGGCTCGGTGCACCAACTAACCCCGTTACTCTGTTTCGCAATATTTTCTGCCATTTTATCCCGTTTGTTAAATTTTATTTTACAAAAAAACATGCATAATTACCAAGGAAAAACAGAACAGATTAACACACTGAAAAATATTATAAGAAAGTATGTGGAAGTCGTAATAATTAACGGACGATCTATTATGCAAACTGTTACAGCTTTTAATATTCCTTGGAGAAGTCTGACCCTATATTTCAAAATCGTGAAGAATGAAGTTTAAACGAGTGATGATGTTCATAACTCAGCTATGACAGGCTAGAAGCTGGATCTTCAAAAGATTCAGTATCACCTTTTTGGTTTTATCTTCAGCAGTCCCTGGAGCTCGTCTGATTTCGGGTTAGGATGTTGGATAACTATATTCTGAGGATGTTAGACCAATGAAAAAGACAGAATCAAAAAAGAAAATAGGAAAAAATAGGTGTAGGTAAAAGGCAGCCACATGAATATTGACAGATTCACCAAATCTGAAGGCATTGAAAGAGGAAAAGTAAGCTTTAGAGAGAAAAAATATGAAGTACAAAAAAGAAGAAAATAAGGACAACAGAAAAAGTTGGCCAAAGGTAAACAGATAATAAGGAAAACTTTGTTTCCACCTATAATAAAAGGGAACTTGTTATTGAGAAAAGCACGAATTTTGACAATATCTCAGATGACGAGGTAGGTTAATATATCTGGTATGTGTTGGTACTTTAGAAACAGCAAACACCGATAAAAGCGTGTGCGATGCAGTGTTTAACACATTGAGTGTCACGGTGACTGACACTGAAGCTGAAAAATTTACAATGTTGTAATAAATAAAAGGTAAGTAAATTTTAAATAAATTTTCAGTAATATATATTTTTTTATTTTTATATCATATTTTAGGCCGTCAGGCATCGGTAAATGACGCGTTCTAAAAGGAAAGTTCAATGTCAGTCACCGGTGACTGACGTTGTGCTTAACTTGTTAAGGCTGTTCTCAACTGCTCAGCTCAACAAGCGCAAAACGTTTTGATACATTTACAAATTCATTTTTTAATGGAAATATATAAAATTGGAAAGCTCGACCATGGAAGCGATTTGGAATCGAACTGTTTTTTCCATGTTTTGATCAATCAATTACCTATTGAGTTATAAGCGATTTTGATCACGTGACACGGCATTTTTCTTTCCTTACTGACTGGATTTTCTTCTTTCGTTTGGAAGTTCGGTTCAAAATGCCAACTTTGACAGTATTTTCTGAAAGATCTATTGCATTTACAAGAAAACGGACGAAACAGTTCGATGACATAGTGTTTGAATAACAACACCTTCTAGTTTCATGCGTTTCCGAAGAAAAATTAATTAAAACTTATGTCAGAAAGCTGACCCTTTGGATTTGAGAACAGCCTTAAGCACATGTGGCTTGCACAAACGGAGACACTCGATTTTACAATTGTGATAAACGTAACTCTTATTATGATGATATATAGAGTACGATAGAAGCTACTCAATGTTAGTGTTTTATTCATTATTTTATGTCTGTATAATTTAGAATCTACATTATACGGGGATAATTCCTTTGTTCACACTTGCTGGTAATAATAAAATGTATTTATCTTAACTACGTGTCTTATTTGAGCTTAAATTAACTTTTTGTGAAGCGAAAGACAAGTTACCCCATAGGTATAATCAACTTGCCCCACGGCCGGGTAGGTTGGCACACATTTTTTCTCTTACTTCAAGCTTCCTCTAAACATAAACTACAAAAGCTACAAACATAGAACTCCGGTTATTTATAGCCAAATGTCTTTAAAAGTGCAGTGAAATTTTGTTAAAAAACTTAAACAAAAAATTAATAAAAAACAATAATTAAAAACTGTGCCTACTAGACCCGGTCTCCCCTACCTTCGATATTTCTTCACTGAATATCAATAATTTAGCAATAACGAAGCAGAAAGAAGAGGTACGCAACCCTCTTTTCAAATAAATCCACGTGGACACAAAGAAATATGTAACTCTGATACACAGTGAATCAGTATTTAATTGAGTAACATTTGTTCCATAATGAATAAGTTAGTTTAATATAAATTTATGTCTTTAAAACAAGGGCACTAATAGATAGAACACAATGCACTGTTTGCATTTGGCCACCACATAGTAGCCACAAACACAAACTTCATTCCCTTGATTTATCAGTTTTTAGAACTTTTAAGGTTACTCTCGAATCCAAACTGGTCTTTTGACACCTATTTATTCACAAGCACTTGAAATTGGCAGGGACTCTTATTTCGACACTATGTAATCGAACAATATTTTGAATTTTTCAATATATGCAGAGCATTTTTCAGTAAATGCTATCAAAGTTTTTGTTTTGAACCAAATTTCTGAACGTGACTGCTTAGAAATGGTTGTCATGAGAGAGCAATCGCTTATAATTCAAGATGCAATTTACAAACAAATATTAGATGCAAAAATGTAAAAAAATATCTATTCGATTACAAATAACTTTAATAGGCATACTTTTACGTTTAAAAATGAATCCGTTCGAAAGATTGGAGATGACGCCAAAAGAAACTCCTAATTTTATCCATAACAGCGTATTTAACTTTCTCGTAATTTCACATGAACTTCATTAATTTTCATTAATATAGTTATTAAAAATAATTTATTTGGTATACAAAAGCATCATTCAATTTTCTCTATAATTTTAAAGGTAAAAATTCTAATTCAACAATCTTTTCCATTTATATGCGAAGCATTTTTTTTTAATGACCCTTTCCTGTTTAATTGTAGCATTAAAATAGTTAACATTATTGACTCTAAAACTTCATGTCTCCTCCCTATTTGTTCTTAAACTCGCGTTATCTTTGACATTGTCATACGTGCACTACTTTTTTTGCGTAAGACTTCTAAAGTAGATCCCCACCCTTGTGATTCAGTAAGTAACGTCATAGGATGTTATTCGTTTCATATTTGGTCGATCAAGTCTTTCAAGCCTTTTGAAATGAATCGACATTTTGCAAAATAAGTGTTTTTACCTATCCCTAATCTAATAACTTGTAAATGAACAACGTCACATCCTGCTTGTGAAAGGAGAATTGGTTCAATTGCGTGCGGCTGATTATTTAAATACTTGAGAAATATGATGCACACTTATTTGTACTCTTCATACATCTGGCTTAAAGTGATTCAAATCCGAAAAATGAAGTACAATCGAATTAAAGAGAGAGATCGTTGATTCCAATGGAGATTCTAGAAGTTTGCCCTAATTTCTTTTATTAAATCAAGTGTCAATTTAGCTGCAGTTCAAAAAAACTCTCGACAACAATTTAAATTTCACTGAAGGCCTCTATAAGTATGAAGAGTGAAATGGGAGCAAAACTTTTGGGGGCTGATTTTTTGTTTTGGAAGTAAACAAACAAACAAAAAAAAAAATAAAAGAATTCTATTTCAGTTTTGTAAGGGAGGGGGGGGGGGATGTATATGATTACGAGACTATTCGCACCTCCACCTTTTAAGGCTGTTCTCAACTGCTCTGCTCCACAAGCGCAAAACGTTTACACACATTTACAAATTCATTTTTTAGCGGAAAGATATAAAATTGGAAGACCTGACTAAGAAAGATATTTGGAATCGAATTGTGTTTTCCATTATTTGATCAATAAATTACCTATTGAATTAGAAGCGATTTTGATCACGTGAAAAAGACGTTTTTCCCCTTTTTTGAGTGGTTATTCTTCTTTCGCGATGAAACTCGGTTCAAAACGCTCACTTTGACACTATTTTCTGAAAGATCTATTACGTTTGCAAAAAAAAATGAAGAAATAGTTCGATTACATAGTTTCTGAACAACGACACTTGCTAGTTTCATGCATTTCCGAACAAAAATAAATTAAAACTTATGTCATAAAGTTGCCCTTTTGGATTTGAGCCTTAAAGTATCTGCCTTCACATGGATATATGTATGGATGTTCTTATATTTATTTATTGTTATTTTATTTTATTTTATTTTATTTTATTTATTTATTTATTTTTGCTTCAGACCGCTGAATATGTAGCTATGCCACTGTATCCAAAGAATCGTCATTTTACCAAAAAATAGTTTTCACTACTTTTTTTTTTTTTTTTTTTCGTTTTAAGAGTATAGGTAGCAATGGTAATCACTTGCTTTTCATTTTTTTGAATTTATTACGACCATCCCAATTTTAGCTTGAAATAAGAGATTTTGAAATATACCTCCAGTTACCTTATGTTATATTTCAATAACTTTAACTATTGTTAAAAAGTGTGATAATATAGCTCCAATTAATTTAATATCTCGTTTAGTAAAATAATTCATCTTCACAAAATGACGATTTCAAAAGCCGGACACAATTGTAAATGCATTCCAGTTTGCTCACTGTCAACATATAATTGAAAATGTGCCATAATTAATACGCAGTACATGCTTCAATAAACATTTCATTTAATTTTAATCACATTTTAAACTCAATTTTGATACAGCAGTATCGCTTGATTAGCATTCGTTCATGTTAACATATGACTGAGATATTCCGATTATTTTATGGTCTGTTTAGAACAATTAGGAAACTGAATTGGCGTAAATTCGTTGACAAGAATCACCGCTAAGCAAATGATAGTTTCATGAAATTTCCATCAAATATTAAATTTTCTATTATTTAACAGAAATAGAGTAAAGCGTAATCGAATTATTAGCATTCTATTAGTATTTGTAAGGAATTGAATCATTTGAGAATCAGAATAACATATTTGAAATGGCATTGAATTAATCGTTAGAACTAAGGATCGACCGAAATGGGTTTTTAAGACCGAAACCGAAACAGAAATAGAATTTCGGTAATCTGCCTATTTTCGGCCGAAAACGAAAATGTAAAAAAAAAATTAAGTAATTAATACATACATAAATATGCATAATTATTAATTAATTATACGTGTAAATATACGTGTGGCCCAAGTTGGTTATCTGTGCCTCTGACCAAAACTTTTTATTTTCATATAAAAAATGTAATTAATTAATTAACGACACAGAATGATTTTCTAAGTATACATAATATAAATGCAACGTCTAGTATTTATATTATATGATGTTTATAATGCTTTTTGTAAATTATCTTCGTTTGTTTTAGTAGAACTTTCTCAAAGAGCATTCGAAACACTTCTGAAGGTTTCAAACAAAAAACATTTTATTACTGTTAAGGGGTCTCAAGACTCTTAAAATTAGAAAAAATGAAAAAAAAGATCATTTCCAACCTTTAATATCTTAAAATGTATATGGTTTAAAAACATAATTTTTATTGGGATGAAAGATACAGGTATGTTTTTTCATTTCATGTATTTAAAAAATTGCAAGATGCAGAATTAATATTTATAGGGTGCTCCGCACTGTCAGACATTTGTCGAGCAGAAAATAGGTATAACAGCTTACGCGCAGGATTACAAAATAAATTTCGCAATTAGAATAAAATTTTTCGTGTCTAATTATACTTCAGACTGTAGTTATTACTCAGAACCTAAATAAATTTGTATTTAAATCATTTTTATATTTTAAATACAAAATTGTATTTAGCTAATACAAAATTTTTAAATTTTTAACAGCATAATCACCTAAAAAAATATTTTTTTGAACTATAAAAATGAAATTTTAGGTTCAGTTTATACAGACTAACATGAAATATATGTTTTAAAAATTTCATAAAAAAATACTCAGAAGTTTTTGAGATAACCTGCGCGTTATGCCCCAAAACGTCGTTTGGAGAAAAATGACTTCAAAGTTTCGAAAACGCCGCTTCTGCTATTGAGCAGGCTTAATTGTAAAAGCCATAACTTTTGTTCTAATAGGAATTTTAAGGGAACAATTATATCAAAACGTTCAGAAAAGATGGGAGTTTAACATCTAAAAAAATTAAAATTTCGAAAATTTTGAAGCTTTAATAGTCCTGAGACCCCTTAAGTCTGCAGTTTTGAATGGGCATGTGAAAAGCGTCTTCAAAGTTTAGTCATAGATGGATTGATTGAATTATAATCTGCACTCACGTCTTGATTCAGACAATTATAAACAGTGACGTTCATAGCAATAAATAAAGACTGTGCGGCAACAAAGTGGCATTCCGAATGTGGCTGAATTTTTATTTAGGGATTCCGAATTCTCACCAGTAAGTTTAAATAGTTATTATTGTTTTATAAGATGATAGATATTTCACAAATAAAATAAAATAAAATTGCTATTCAAAATTTTACGGTGTGAATTCCAACACTAGTGAGAATTCGGTCGATTAGTGATGACGCCACACTCGTGTCTTCTGGCCTTGAGTATTTCGATGGCAGCGGCTGAGCCCGAGTCCAAGCCCGACCCGGACTCGGGCTCTATTTTTATTCCAGTCTGCGGTCCCAGACGTGCTCGGGCTCATTCTTTTTGGAATCCGAAAATTGTATTTATCCATGGTATGGAAATAGCTAAAAGAATTTTTTTCCCTTAAAAATTACTTATTTCTTTCAAGCCATTTTAATGCTATTTGTTCGATTTTTGCTTGCGACAGAGGTTATTTTGTAATTGGATCGTTTATTTTATTTCTTTATTTATAGATTTATCGCGAAAAGATTTTTTTCTTCTGTTTTTAGTAAAATAGAATTAGCTTGATGTTTGCGAATTTTTTAGACTTCCATTGTGCCGAGTCATAATTGCTTTCCATATGAAAAAAAATTTAGTTATTACTATATCTATTTTTCAACATGAATTCTGCTTATGCTGAGGCACATTAACGAAGTCACTTTCATTAGTAAGTAAGTATAAATACCATGTTTTTCCTATAGAAAGCAATCGAGCAGTGTTTCCTCTTTTCTTGTAAAAACATTGTATCATTCAGATAACGATGTCAAATTTTTAATTTAAGCTGATTTTCAGGGTCACGTCAATCACGAAAGATTGTTATGAGGAAAAAATAGATTACAGTTAATGATGTACACCTTTTATAGGAAATTAAAAAAAAAAACGTTGTTCAATTCTTCGACATATAAATGGTAATTTCTGTAGATTTAATAAATTTATTCATTAAACACACTTCGTTAACGTATCCGTCCGATTTGCTTGTTAAGGGCGAAAATATATAAGAATCCTTTTAAATACAAGTATGTTTTTATTTCATACCACGCTTCTCTTTTGATAAGCTAAAATCACCACACTTCTCTTTTGATAAGCTATTGAAATAAGCTATATTTAAAAAAAACAAAAAAAACAAGGAATATGAAAGCTACTTTTTATTCTCGGCACATGCCGAAAGGATTTTTGTTAATTAAAGCCAGTAAGTAAGGGTAGTTTTACCTGCAGGCCGAAAAATAGGTGTTTTTTAGCAATTTTTTTTTCTGGGATAGGAATGGACCTAGCGTGCACGACATGCACTTCCAATTGGGTGGGATCTGATAGACGGCAGGAGTCGTTTGTAATTAATTTCCGTTAAGGAATATTAAAGAAGATAATATCGTCTGGTACTTCAACCTCTTTGAGGTAAAAGTGTTGAAAATCAGCAAAGTGTCAGCGATTTGGAAAAAAAAGTTTTTCTTTTGACCCTTTTTGAACAGTTTGGCGTACTTCTAAAAATATCTTTTTATAAAAATTTCAGAAAGTGGTCCAAGCTCCAATAAATTATATCAGTTTAGCAAGATCAATCCAAGAAAAATTAGCAAGATCAGTTTAATAGTTTTTGCATTCTGATCCCGCACAATTTAAAAAAAAAAAAATCATTTGGCGTAAAATGTATATATGTAGTCCCGCCCCTCTAGCCAGGCTCCAGGTCTTCTCTCCCACTCAAGGGATCGATTCCGCATCAGGCTATAAGCTTCTTAGCGTTACCCAGGATGCGCCACGTGGAGGCGAGCTTCATTGCACCCCTTGATCTTCTCCCAGGATCGAACCAGGGTCCTTATGTGTGGAAGGTTCGTGCGCTGACCACTGGATTAAGGGAGTCGCAGTTACCCTGCCGTACCCGTGCGGGCTGCACCCTTAAGAGACCTTGCGTCCAGGGACCTGAGGCCTTACAAAAGGCTCCGCCGAGCACACAGCTCTTTGGTTCCTTTCCCTAAACAACGCAAAGCCCCCCAAGGAACCCGCCATCTCTCTGTCTATTCGAGGAGGCCACCTGGCGCCTGTTCCCCGGCCGCCGGGGCCTAATCCCCGACGCCTGTTCGAAGAAGGCGTTACATGCTTCGCACCCAGCAGGTCCTATGGATACGGCAGCGAAGGTGGCAACTAGAGAAGTGACTCTGGAGCTCAGTCCAGCCTTCGAACCAGACTCGTAATTATCCCACAATTAGCCCCGGGAGCGGGCAGGAGTCAGAGGGCAAAACAACTTGCAACTTGGAATCAACTTGCAATCTTCGAACATAATATATATATTTTTTTTGCTCTTTTCAGAATTTGAGAAGCGATTTAAAAATTTTTCGCGATATCTTATTGTGATTTTCAGAGCTTCTTCGTAATTCCTGCTGTTTTTTGACGTACCCGGGCAACGCTGGGTAAGTTCGCTAGTCTATAATAATAAGGAAAGAAGTTTGTGTGTGAGTGAGTGTGTCGACGGTGTTCTGAAAAGACCACTGCACGTAGAGCTACAAAATTTGGGGAAAATATACGTCTATATATGAAGTTTTGCACCTCGAAGCCCGATTTTCGATTTTTTGATTAGCTTTTTTTTATTTAATTTTTTATGCGATTTTTAGCGCTTTTTTATGTTTCGAAGCGATTTTTCCATATAAGTGAATATGGTTTCTTTCTTTTAACCCAATATAGTAAATTTTGTTCTCTTTTCAAAAAAGTTTATTCGGAATTCGTGCAGCGATTTTTGAATTTTTAGCGAAATTTTTATGCAATTATTGAACAGCATTTAATGCATTTCCATACCTATAAGGGGTTTATCGTAGAGGGACATAGTTCTGTCGCCAAATGCAACCAAGTTTGTCGCCAACTTGGCGATATCTCTAATATTTCGCCAAATTCCCATAGACTTCCACTGTAAAACAATAGGGTTTACTTGCTTACACAGAAAATCAACAAATTGAGATATTTTAATGCAACAAAAACTAATATTAACTTAAGGGATTTTATTAATTATATTTAAGGGAGTCCAAGTAAATTAATTACGAATAAAAGTAACATGATCTAATGCTTAGCATGATTTCCAAAACATAAATTTTAAGAGAGCCCACAGGTCAAAGAAATTAGATTTGAAACTTTTATCCAATTATAGTAAATTTTGACTTTCGTGATTTTTGAACTTTTTGTGATTTTTAATGCGATTTTTACGTTTCTTCGCTATCTGCTGCAATTTTTTGACATTCCATTTTTGACCTAAAGTACATTCTGCCCTCATTTCAATAAAGTTTATTCGGATTTCGTATAGCAATTTTCGAATTTTTCGGGAATTTTGTATGTGATTTTTAGTGTATTTTAGCGATTTGCTACTTTTTTTTTCCACATTAGTGAAAGGAATCAACTTGCAATCTTCGAACATAATATATATATTTTTTTCTCTTTTCAGAATTTGAGAAGCGATTTAAAAATTTTTCGCGATATCTTATTGTGATTTTCAGAGCTTTTTCGTAATTCCTGCTGTTTTTTGACGTACCCGGGCAACGCTGGGTAAGTTCGCTAGTCTATAATAATAAGGAAAGAAGTTTGTGTGTGAGTGAGTGTGTCGACGGTGTTCTGAAAAGACCACTGCACGTAGAGCTACAAAATTTGGGGAAAATATACGTCTATATATGAAGTTTTGCACCTCGAAGCCCGATTTTCGATTTTTTGACTAGATTTTTTTAATTTAATTTTTTATGCGATTTTTTGTACTTTTTTTAAGTTTTGAGGCGATTTTTCCATATAAGTGAGAAGAATATGGTTTCTTTCTTTTAACCCGATATAGTAAATTTTGTTCTCTTTTCTAAAAAGTTTATTCGGAATTCGTGCAGCGATTTTTGAATTTTTAGCGAATTTTTTATGCAATTATTGAACAGCATCTAATGCATTTCAATACCTATAAGGAGGTTACCGTAGAGGGACACAGTTCTGTCGCCAACATGGCGGTATATCGCCAAATTTGGCGAACAAAATGAGTTGCCAAAAGTGATGCCAACTTGGCGATATCTCTAATATTTCGCCAAATTCCCATAGAGTTCCATTGTAAATCTACTTGCTTACAGAAAATCAACAAATTGAGATATTTTAATGCAGCAAAAACTAATATTAACTTAAGGGATTATATTAATTCGATTTTTCCACATTAGGGAAAAGAATACGGTTTCTTTCTTTTAACCCAATATAGTAAATTTTGTTCTCTTTTCAAAAAAGTTTATCCGGCATTCGTACAGCGATTTTTGAATTTTTAGCGAATTTTGTATGCGATTATTGAACAGCATGTAATGCACCTCCATACCTATAACGGGAGGTTACCGTAGGGGGATCCAGCTCTGTAGCCAAATATCGCCAAATTTGGCAACCAAAATTAGTCGCCAAAAGTGACGCCAACTTAGCGATATATCTAATACATTTCGCAAAATTCCCATAGACTTCCACTGTAAAACAATAGGGTTTGCTTGTTTACAGAAAATCAACAAATTGAGATATTTTAATGCAACAAAAACTAATATTAACTTAAGGGATTATATTAATTATATTTAAGGGAGTCCAAGTAAATTAATTACGAATAAAAGTAACATGATCTATTGCTTAGCTTGATTTCCAAAAAATAAATTTTAAGAGTGCCCACAGGTCAAAGGAATTAGATTTGAAACTTTTATCCAATTATAGTAAATTTTGACTTTCGTGATTTTCGAACTTTTTGTGATTTTTAATGCGATTTTTACGTTTCTTCGCGATCTGCTGCAATTTTTTTGACATTCCATTTTTGACCTAAAGTACATTCTATCCTCATTTCAATAAAGTTTATTCGGATTTCGTATAGCAATTTTCGAATTTTTCGCGAATTCTGTATGTGATTTTTAGTGTATTTTAGCGATTTGCTACTATTTTTCTACTATTATTCTACTATATTTTGCTACTATTTACTAATATATAATTTTTTTTTCTCTTTTCAAAATTTGAGAAGCAATTCAAAATTTTTTCGCTTTATCTTATTGTGATTTTCAGAGCTTTTTCGTAATTCCTGCTGTTTTTTGACGTACTCTGGCAACGCCGGGCAAGTTCGCTAGTTTAAAATAAAAATTAAAAACCAGTCTTAGCCACTTTCGCATGTAAATAAAATCGATTATTAAAGAAGTCTTTACCTTTCTTTAATTATTTTTTCGAATCAGAATGAGATTTATTTAATTTAATAAAACTAATATTGTTCCATGACATTTGTCTAATTGTTTTTACTACATTTTTTTTTTTTTTTTTTTTTTTTTTTTTTGCTCCCGATAAATGTAGGATACTTTTTTTTTAATTCAGATTGTTGCCACCACTTTTTTGAAGTAGAAATATTCACCTTATTAACTGCTCTGCTCAACAAGCGCAAAACTTTTTGACACATTTATAAATTCATTTTTTAACGGAAAGGTATACAATTGGAAAGCCTGGCCATGGACACGATTTGGAATTGAACTGTTTTTTTTTTTTTTTCATTTTTTGATCAATCAATTACCTATTGAGTTATAAGCGAATTTGATTACGTGACAAACACGTTTTTCGCCCGCTCTTGAGTGCTTTTTCTTCCTTCGCGCAAAAATTCGGTTCAAAACACCTACTTTGACACTATTTTCTGAAAGATCTGTTACGTTTGCAAAAACAATAGAAAAAACAGCTCAATTACATAGTTTCTGAACAACAGCACCAGCTAGTTTCATGCATTTTCGAACAAAAATAAATTAAAACTTATGTTAGAAAGTTGCCCTTTTAGAATAAAGCCAATTATACTGTTTTAAAAAACTGGTGGGAATCAAACAATTTGAATTTTAATCAAGTAAGAAAAATCATGCGTTAAGCATAGATTATGAAACATTTTCCAACACTTCCTGAATACTTTAACAAAACTTCGTTATTTAGAAAAATAAGGTACATAAGAGAACTATGTAAACATTTTAGAAAACGCATGAAACATTTGAAAAACTGATTTCTGAAGTTATCGTCTATAGCCAAATATGTATTCCAATTCTTTTGAACTGCCCTGTATTTGATCTGTAGGTTGATATATGTACTACATAATGAGAAAATTTAGTTTAGCAAGAAAACACATAACAGGTTGAAATTTCACTTTCAGCAATTTATACTAATAGATCAAAACATACTTGTATACATTTGTACAGCCCTGTAGTTAACCTATAGTACCTTTAATACACGTCACTATTTAGCTAAAGTTTAATTCAAAGTAAAACACTCTTAAAACTACTGAAATCACATTTCAAGAAATTATTATTTATATCATTTATCATTTATAGCAAGAAATTATCATTTATATTATTTGCGTGACTCTGTATATCCTTTTATCTATGTTCTACAAACATTTTTTAGTAAACCAAATGCAGTTCTGCGTAAAAATGCATAACTCGTTTAAGAACCACCTTTAAGCAATTTGCAATCATACCCAGTAACCATTACGAATTGTTTTGTGTAGCCGTGTATATGAATTACAACATTTATACACATCATATACTATGCAAAAATATAATGAAACATAAAAGCACATAACATAATTAAAAATCCATTTCCAGCAATCATCACTACTGTACAGTACTGCGGATACAATAGAGTATCTGAAAATTTTTGCGCGTCCCTGTAAATGCTATGCACTTCGTATTATACATGAAATAAGTTATAGTAAACCTCAACGACGTATATCAATTTCGTTATACATGAAACAAGTTAACATAATTAAAATACGCCGCAAACAATTCCCTCCATCCCTATATCGTTCTGTAACGGAATTATTTTGTGTGTCCCTGTAAATGAATAATAACTATTCTTTGCACCGTATATTCTACAGAATGCATATTTTTGTACACTTGACAAATGCATATCAATTTTATTATGTTTGAAAGCATGTAACATCATTAAAAACCATGTTAAACGATTTTTTCCCATAGGCCGTAATGTAACGGAAAACTTTTGACTGTCCCTGTAAACGAACTAAGCATGCTAGAAACTTTATTTGAAATAGGGATCGTGTTATAGTAGAGGTCACTAACATACAAAAATTTCAGAACGATCCGAGTATATTTACGAGAGTTAGAGCGCGGACAGACGGCCAGACAAACCGAAGTTATAAACACTTTTCAACTTTGTTGGAAAGTGTTAAAAAAGTAGCCTACACTGCCCGTGACAGTCACGGGCGCAAGAATTAAGGAGCTAAATGAGGCAGCAATATAAATTTACATCTCCCTGCAGTGAATATGCATTGATACTGCTGTTTCTTGTTCTCTCACTCTCCTCTCTCTCTTTCTGCTGACTAATGGCATTTTAGGTAGATTTCGTATGAAATACTACCTATTGGGATCGTTCCTATGTTGGAATTTCTGAAAAATTTTTGCAGATCTACACCGATGATGACTCCTAGAACCCAAAACCACCCTCAGTAAAAAACTTTATATATCTATCTATCTATCTATCTATATATCTATCTATCTATCTATCTATCTATCTATCTATCTATATATATATACCACTTTCTTCTGGACACGATAACTTTCGTAATTCTGCACCAATCTCTTCCAAACTGATACATAAAATCAAAGGGCATAAAATCTCGGTCAAGTTCGTTAATGGGCAAAATCGGACCAAGGGGATGGAAATAGGGAGGGGTTTTGTGAAAACAGAAAACCCCCCATAACTTCTTAATTTTTGTACATATCAAATCAGTTTAAAGTTTTTATTACTTCTAAAAATAGGGCCAAAATTTTATGTATCACAGATTTTTGATAAAGTTAAAAATGGGCTCAAGGGGCGCAAAAAATAGGGTTTTTGGGAGAAAAAAATTCATAACTTCGTCAATTCTCAAGATATCAATTCCAATTAATTTTATTATAAATTTCCATAATATTATCTACAACTTTTATATTCACATGTTTTTGATAGGACCAATTCGTACCGCAAAAAAAAATTAAAAACGAAAACAAAAAGGGGGTTTGAAGAAGTAAAAAATCCATAACTCCGTCAATTCAAAAGATATAAAATCCCCATGAATTTATCATATATCTTCTTAATATTGTCTACAACATCTATAGAGACAAGTTTTGGATAGGACCAATTCTTACAGCAAAAACAAATTAAAAATACATAGCGGTTGAAGAAAAAAATCATCTAAGTAAGGGTGTATTCAAATCCAAACTGCGTATTTTCTGACTCATTTTACAATTCATTTTTGCTCTCAAAGGCTTCCAATTGGTACGTTTTCTTACTCAGAAACTATATAATGTACCGTAAGGGTCGATGTTTTGATAGAGGCAGAATATATTTTAAAAAATGCTGTTAAAGTGGGCATTTTGAACCGAATTTCCCGAAGCGGATTGTGTTGGAAAAATCATTGCATTAAGGATGCACTCAAATCCAAACTGCTTATTTTCTGACTCATTTTTAAATTCATTTTTGCTCTCAAACGCATTTAATTGGTAGATTCGTGTATTCAGAAACTATATAATGTACCGCAATGATAGATTTTTTGATAGAGGCAGAATATATTTCAAAAAATTATGTCAAAGTGGGCATTTTGAACGGAATTTCCCGAAGCAATTGTGTTATCACTTTCTTCTGGACACGATAACTTCCGCAATTCTGCACAAATCTCTTCCAAACTGATACATAAAATCAAGGGACATAAAATCTCGGTCAAGTTCGTTAATGGGCAAAATCGGACCAAGGGGATGGAAATAGGGAGGGGTTTTGTGAAAACCGAAAAAAAACCCATAACTTCTTAATTTTTGTACATATCAAACCAGTTTAAAGTTTTTATTACTTCTAAAAATAGCGCCAAAAATTCATGCATCACAGATTTTTGATAAAATTTAAAATAGGCTCAGGGGGCGCAAAAAATAGGGTTTTGGGGAGAAAAAAAAGGCCTTACTTCGTCAATTATCAACATATCAATTCCAATTAATTTTATTATAAATCTCCTTAATATTATCTACAGCTTTTATATTCACAAGTTTTTCATAGGACCAATTCGTACCGCAAAAAAAATTAAAAACGAAAACAAAAAGAGGGATTGAAGAAGTAAAAAATTCATAACTCCGTCAATTCAAAAGATATAAAATCAACATAAATTTATCATATATCTTCTTAATATTGTCTAAAACATCTAGATAGACAAGTTTTGGATAGGACCAATTCTTACAGAAAAAACAAATTAAAAATACATAGCGGTTCAAAAAAGAAATCATCTAAGTAAGGGTGTATTCAAATCCAAACTGTCTATTTTCTTACTCATTTTTAAATCCATTTTTGCTCTCAAACGCATCCAATTGCTAGATTCTCTTATTCAGAAACTATATAATGTACAGTAATGATCGATTTTTTGATAGAGGTAGAATATATTTCAAAAAATGATGTCAAAGTGGGCATTTTGAACAGAATTTCCCCAACCGATTGTGTTAGAAACGAAAAATATTGCCCTACTGAGAAAATAATTGTTTATTAATCAAGTTTTAATTAATTGAAAGAAAAATAAAAACACAGGTCGCTTATAAATCTTTTCAAAAATCACGTCAGCATGTTTCATATATATATTTTTTTAATTAAAAATTAATCTGAAAATGTGCCAGAAAATTTCGTGTTGTTGAGTATGGAAAAATATTTTTTTAATATCGCCTTAACATGATTCTGATAAAACCATCTATTTTATAAAAAGGAAATAAAAACTCGTCAAAAGCAGACGGATAAAACTGTTAAAGTGGATTTATATCTAATAATGATTTAGTTTTTGTTGGTGAAATTAGTATACTTAACTTCGAAATCTACCTCTGCCTGTAGGCCGGGCCGGCAGGGATTTTTTTTTTTTTTTTCTGTTACGATACCGAACAGATGTGCACTTAATTTATTATGATTATTAATTTTGGTTGTTACTCATTTCACGTACTCATCGAGACACAAAGCTTTTTGTACTTATCTCATTGATAGTCTAATTACATGTTGTCGTTGTTGTTTAAGGCTGTTCTTAACTGCTCTGGTCAACAAGCGCTAAACGTTTTGACATATTTACAAATTCATTTTTTAACGGAAAGATATAAAATTTGAAAGCCTGGGTTTGGAAGCGATTTGGAATTGAACTGTTTTTTCCATTTTTTGATCAATCAATTACCTGTTGAGTTATAAGCTAAATCGATCACGTGACAACCACGTTTTTCGCCCGCTCTTGGGTTTCTCCCTTCGTCCGGAAATTCGGTTCAAAATGCCCACTTTAACTCTATTTTCTGAAAGATCTATTGCGTTTGCAAAAAAATGGCGAAAACAGCTCAATGACATAGTTTCTGAACAACAACACCAGCTAGTTTCATGCATTTTCGAACAAAAATAAATTAAAACTTATGTCAGAAAGTTGCCCATTTGGATTTGAGAACACCCTTAAGGAAATATTGATATCTTATGACGCACCTGTTTAAAAATAAATTCATTTTCACCTTTAAATTCTCAGCCCAAAACACAGACAGTAAAACCACTGTTCCTAACGAAGCATTCACGAAGCATTGCTTCATGATTTTGTAAATTTAAATAACAAAATGCCGTCCAACGTTTGTATTCCGTGACCAAAAGTTATAAAATACACAGGTCTTTCAAATTTTAAATACTCGTATATGAAGAGCACCCAGATTTTATAAATTAACTATGAGGGTGGGAAGTGGGGACGCACGGCATACATGAAAAAATACTGTATAGATAGATTGATTGATAGGTATAGACAGAGGTCGGAAGTAGCGCGTTACATAGCAAAACTACAGAGTCGCTACTTTTATACAAAATTTGTTCTGTTCCACAATTTGCGAATTTCAGCAGCAAACATCAGCTGTAAGGAACACTGCATCGCATAAAGTCACAGATTTTTTCGATCCCAACTTCCTTCTAAAATGAATTATTAACCCACCAAAGAAGTTAAATTTTTTGCCAGAAAAAAATAAATTAATTAATTAATTAATTAATTGCAGTAATGTAATTATGTAAGTGTATTAATAAAAATTAATTGATAAGTGTTGTCGCAACACTTATCAATGTACTTGTTATAGCTTAATTTTCAGATTTATTTATTGTTTGAATGAAATTTAGGAAATATCAGACTTCTGGTAACATGGATATTCCTAAAAAGGGAGAATTTTGAAAAATAAGTAAATGAAATTAAAAAGTATTTATTTAGCATAACTAATCATAAATAAAATCAGCGAAATGCACTTTTTTTTCTTTTTTGAAGGACATGATCATGCTTATTTTCCGATTCATTTTAAAATTCATTTTTGCTCTCAAACGCATCAAACTGGAAAATTGTTTTATTTAGAAACTATATAATGTGCCGTGCTTGTCCATTATTTGATAAATGCAGAAAATATTGTAAAAAGTGCTGTCAAAGTTGGCGTTTTGAACCGAATTTTCCGAAGCGCGAGGTCTGGGCTGGGACTGAAATAAATGGTCATACTGAGAAAATAATTGTTTAAAAATCGAATTCTAATTAATTGAGCGAAAAATGAAATCACACGGCATCTTATACATCTCTTCAAAAATCATCTTAGCAAGTTTCGTGTTTTTACTTTTAAAAATGAGTCTGAAAATGTCTCAGAAAATTTCGGGCTGTTGAGGGTGGAAAAATATTTTTCGGAATACACCCTTAATTTATATCAACAGTTATTTATAGCTACTATATCTTAATTCTTTAGCATTTATTGAATGATATTGTTTGGTGCTGCCATCTTTTGTAAGCAATATAATACATTAGTGAACTTCTGCAGCAATGATTAAGAAGTATATTTTGGTGCTGCCATCTTTAGCCTATAAGGATAACCAAAACTGTAATTTCGCTCAATGAATTAGACGTGATCAGCAAAGATTCAAAATATTTATACTATTTCTAAATAGTAATATTTGTTTTATTTACTGACGGAATATCTGTTATTAAGTAAGCCCATTCAGAAATAGTTTTAGGTATTTTGAATTTTTTAAAAAAATTGTAATGTTTATACTAATAATGATAATACAATTATAATACAATGATATTAATGATAAATAACGAAATGCCTTTCAAAAAAATTATATCTATCAACTTTAACGATTATTCAAAAACACATTTTCATAATATCTAAAAGCATGTGAATTTATATGTGATATTTTATTTCCAATATTTATATTTTGCTCATTTTCATTATTTGAATTTTGTACCCTTAATTAATTAATTAAATGGCATCACATTTTTTTCTCTTCTCAGAAATTATTAGTAAATCTATGATCTCAGCAAAATTGTTCAGAATAATCCCTTTCATGAAAAGCCTGATTAATTTTTTTCTATGAGATATATGTTTTTCAAAATTAAATCGTCACAATGCAATATTAGGGAATTCCACGTAATCATCGTAACGGAAGGTCAGTTCGAATAACCCTTTACTTGATATTAACATCAAAACCAAAGATACAACAACCAAGGTAATATTAAGGAATTCCACATGATCACCGTAACGGAAGGTCAATTCGGACAGCCCTTCACTTGATATTAATATCAAAACCAAAGACACAACAATCCTTCTACAAAAATAACCTCCAGGAAATTGTTTTTGTCTAAAACTACGTAAAAAGAGAGAAATGGATTAAAGGTAAAATTATAAAATTAATGGGGAGTCGATGGATTTCAATAAATAGATATGACGGTATAATGTGTCAACGTTATGTTTATCAACCGAGACATAACACATAAGTAAATCATAAAATAACAGAAAGGGTAAAGAAACGGGTCAAAGTAATAAACAATACAACGACTATGACAGGTATGAGATGGTTAACAGAAAAAGATTCTCTGCGTATAATGAAAAAATAAAAGAACAAAATTGACATTGAGAATGCTGTAAAATCTAACCAATCTCAGTTTTCTCATGGAAGCGTAACAGGTGCCGTTGTAAATAAAGATTGTGATAACGCTATAAATAAATATGTAAAGGACAAGTCTGTGATTAACAAAATGTCGACATAGAGAAGAATGTTCTTAAAAAAAACTGACCTACATGTAGTCAATCAGTTCAAAAAAGTCGTCGACATAACAGGTCAGTGGTTTCTTTGAACTATAAGGGAAGGCAGTGCTATAGCCTAATCAAACAGCAATAGTTTCGAACTAATCACTAATCACCCACTCGTGGACGGCCAACCTTTCGGTATAGGAGCTGATTAGTCCACGAGGGGAAAACACATATCTACTACCCCGCGGAGACTCCAGTACTCGCGAACGAGCCCGGAACCTCCAGCAGGCTGGACGACCCTGCTTAATGAAATTTACATGATTATTACATGTATGAATTAGGGGCCACTAACTGGGTAATCGCGAAAGCAATTTTCTTCTCTAGTAAGAGAAGAAAGTTGTTTTCCCTATAAATGCCAATATAAATATATATAATAACAAATATAATATAAATATAAAATGCCTATCCCTATAAATGCCAATAAAGGACATTTTGTAAGACCGCGGCAAAACTCGATTCACGTAGTATGAAAAACGCAGATTTAAAATATACATACATCATATATATATCTATCTTTTATAACGCATATATTGGGGAGTTTCTTCTATTTTTAAGTATAAAAGTAACATTTACTAAGCAATATTTACAATAGGTATTCGCGCCATCCACCGCCGAAAGTCGCATTTTTACGATTCCGAAACTAAGGGGTAAGGCCGTGTGAGGGGAATCGAGTTTCGCTGTGGTAAGACTGAAGCATGCAGTCAGGGTAGTACCGAATTGTATCATTATTGCTGAAATGTCAGCCGATTAAAGAGGCTTGTACTGTTTGTACAGTCGTGGAAAAAAAAAGTAAATAGCCCTACTAACTCCTCAACAAATTATCGTAGAAGAAAGTTACTTGTACCGAACGATTGGAAATAAAGCCTACTTTTAAATGATGTATATAAAATTTGCTTAGGGGGGGGGGGGGGCATCTACATATTAAAACGAACCGTAACTTTGTTTTTTTCAATAGCAGTACACAATTCTGACAGCATAAATGAACTCTATACCCTTCAATTAGTCTAAAAACAATTTTTTATGCAATTCGTACCACAAGTTTCCGAGAAATTAATTATTTTAAAACGAGCGTATTTTAAGGGCTGTATCCAAATTGAAGTTCGGTACTGGATTGTTAACCGAGAGAGCTCCCTTCTTGATCAAGGCACCTTAAGCAGTCAATTAAGCCTGTTAGATTACAGGATAGCATAAGAAATTTCAAAATATTTAGTCACTTCTATCATAGACAGCCTTAAACCATCATTTTGCCGTTTTTTAAGCATAATTTGAAAACTACTTGGAAGAAAAATGTGAAATTTTGGATTTCCATAAAGCAGGACTTAATAAATCTGAATCCATCAAAAAAAAAAAAAAAAAAAAAAAAAAAAAAAAAGAAAATGTAGGTTGCAATTCATAATTTTTTTTTTTTTTTAATATTAAGATCATAATTCATATCAGAAAATTATACAAATTGCAAATTCAACGTATTTATGTTTGGGTATATTAGTATTATTGCTACACAAAAAATTAGAACATTAGGATAATAATTTCAGAAGTTATAAATAAAAATATGAACATGTAATTTAACATTAGAAGCACTAAATTTTGAATGTTTATAATTCAAAAACTTATCATTCAAATGACATGAAATTTGGTGTCTAGGCATAGTTTGAACCAAAGATTTGAAATATTTTGTTAAAATTGGTATTGCTATTGAAAAAAAAATGAATTTTGGATTCGTTTTAATATGTAGATGCTAAAATTTGCCCTAAGCAAATTTTATGTACGTCATTTAAAAGTAGACTTTATTTCCAGTCGATCGGTACCAGTAACTTTCGTCTACGATAATTTGTTGAATATTTAGTAGGGGGTGTTTACTTTTTTTTTTTTTTCCACGACTGTACATAGTATGTGAATAAATATGTAATATGTTAATAAGTATGCCTTTTTGCTGTTGCGTAATTAAAAAGATATGCTAACTATTTTCAAAGGAAATAAAACTCAGTAATTGAATTAAGTAATACTTTCAATTACCTAAGTTCGAATTAGGGAGATTTGTCTGTAATTATTTGTTCTAGCAGAAATATAACGCACCATTAAAGAATCAACCCGTTGACTACCAACGATACCTATGTATCGTAGCCGGGTATTTTCATTTATTATTTTTCCAGCCTCATTTTCTACTAATAATCTTCGTGATAAATTTCTAGTGAAAATACATAACGAAGACTGTTGTATAGAAATATTGATAGATAAAATATGGTGAAGGGTGTTGGGGGAGAATATAGTTGCTTGAGGAAATCCAGCACCACCCGGTGTAAAAAATGGTATTATGAGGGTTAAATTTGAGCCTTCGACAATTTTTGTCTCTGATCTTATCATATTCACACATTGATAAAGATAAAATATATTGGTTATTGCAAATCTTTATGTTTTTATAATGTACATATTACGAAGATATTTAATAAAAAACCTTATGTACCGTAATTTTTCATGCATTCCCTCGTGTGCACCCTAATTTTCAATATTCCATTTTAGGGGGGAAATCTGACAAAAAATAGGAGAAAAGCATTAAAAAAAATTTATTCTAATAAAATCTAATAATTAGTACTAAAACGAAACAGTATTCATGGAGCATTGCTTCATGATTTTCTAAATTTAAATAATAAAATGTCATCCAACGTTTTTATTCCGTGACCAAAAGTTATAAAATACAGAAGTTTTTTTAATTTTAAATACTCGTATATGGAGAGCACCCTGGTTTTATAATTTAACTATGAGGGAGGGAAGGGGTGGCGCACGGCACACATGAAAAAATACTGTATAGATAGATTGATTGATTGACAGGTATAGACAGAGGTCGGAAGTAGCGCGCTATAGGTAGCGAAACTACAGAGTGGCTACTATTATACAAAATTTGTTCTATTCCACAATTTGCGAATTTCAGCAGCAAATATCAGCTGTAAGGAGCGCTGCATCGCATAAAGTCACAGATTTTTTTGATCCCAACTTTATTCTAAAATAAATTATTAACCCACCAAGGGAATTATTATTATTTTTTTTTCCAGCAAAAATGATTAATTTGTAATTGTATTAATGTAATTATGTAAGTGCATTAATAAAAATTAATTTATAAATTTGCCGCAACACTTATCAATTTACTTGTTATTGCTTAATTTACAGATTTATTTATTGATTGAATTTCGAGTTCTTTTTCTGTAATTTTCTAAATTATAAAATTAAATAACTCAATATAATTAATTCTCATCAGAACTCAATACAATTAACATATGAGGATTTAAATATACTAATTTATTGCTACATGCCAATGGTAATTTTATATCCTAATGCAATAATTTCCGTAAGAACAGGAATAAAAAAATCCCTGCCGGCCGGCCTACAGGCGGAGGTAGATTTCGAAGTTAAGTATACTAATTTCACCAACAAAAACTAAATCCTGATTAGAGATAAACCCACTTTAACAATTTTATCTGGCCTCTTTTGACAAGTTTTTATTTCATTTTTATATAATATCTGGTTTTATCAGAATCATGTTAAGGCGGTATTAAAAAAAAAAATACTTTTCCATGCTCAACAACTCGAAATTTTCTGGCACATTTTCAGATTCATTTTTAATAGAAAAAATACGAAACTTGCTGACGTGATTTTTGAAGAGATTTATAAGCGACCTGTGTTTTTATTTTTCGTTCAATTAATTAAAACTTGATTTATAAACAAATATTTTCTCATTAGGACAATATTTTTCGTTTCTAAGACAATCGCTTCGGGAAATTCTGTTCAAAATGCCCACTTTGACATCAGTTTTTTTTTAAATATATTCTGCCTCTATCAAAAATTCTATCATTACAGTATATTAAATAGTTTCTGAAAGAGAATTCACCAATTGGATGCGTTTAAGAGCAAAAATGAATTTTAAAATGAGTCGGAAAATAAGCAGTTTGGATTTGAATGCACCCTTACTAAGATGATTTTTTTCTTCAACCGCTACGTATATTTTATTTGTTTTTGCTGTAAGAATTGGTCCGATCAAAAACTTGTCTGTATAAATGTTGTAGACAACATTAAGAAGATATATGACAAATTCATGGGTATTTTATATCTTGTGAATTGACGGAGTTATGGATTTTTTTCTTCTTCAACTCCTTTTTGTTTTCGTTTTTAATTTTTTTTTTTTTTTTTTTTTTTTTTTTTTTTTGGTACGAATTGGTCCTATCAAAATCTTGTGAATATAAAAGTTGTAGATAATATTAAAGAAATTTATAATAAAATTAATTGGATTTGATATCTTGAGAATTGGCTCGAAGTTATGAATTTTTTTCTCCCCAAAACCCTATTTTTGCGCCCCTTGAGCCCATTTTAAATTTTATGAAAAATCTGTGATACATGAATTTTTGGCCCTATTTTTAGAAGAAAAAAAAACTAAACTGATTTCATCTGTACAAAAATTAAGAAGTTATGAAGTTTTTCGGTTTTCACAAAACCCCTCCCTATTTCCATCCCCTTGGTCCAATTTTGCCCATTAACGAACTTGACCGAGATTTTATGCCCCCTTTTTTTATGTATCAGTTTCGAAGAGATTTGTGCAGAATTGTGGAAGTTATCGTGTCCAGAAGAAAGTGATATATAGATAGATAGATAGATAAAGTTTTTTACTGAGGGTGGTTTTGGGTTCTAGGTGTCATGATCGGTGTAGATCTGGAAACATTTTTCAGAACTTCCAACATAGGGGAGAATGTAATAGGTAGTATTTCATACGAAATCTACCTAAAATTATTCAGTGGCAGATTGCGCATAAATATTTCATCAAGAGTTATAGATAGTACTTTAGTTTCCAGCGTAAATTGAATCGTTTGACAAAATCTCAATGTAGAGACTACTTTTAAAAAGTAGTTTGTAGTTGCTACTTTTTAAAACAAGTAGTTGTAGTTGACTACATTTTCGAGAAAGTAGTTGTAATTGTAGCTCTCTGCAATAAAAAAGTAGTTTTCTGGTTTTCTGTTCTCTGGGTATAGATATGGGGCATTCTAACAATCTTTTGACTTTCAGGAATAAATCTGGTGAAATTGAACTTGCTAAAATAACATTTTAACCTGATAGAGGAATGCCTTAATGATTCAAAATAAAGAAAAGATGGTCAACAGCGAAAATTTCTTTATTTAACTGAGGTTTAAGTTAAACTTGCGAGTTTAATTTTCCTTACCATTTTACCACTAAAACTTTTTATTTTCTTCTAAATCTTTACTTATAATGAATTTGCATAGTACCCACAGGACCTTCAAATAAGAAATAATAACAATGTAGTATTTTTAGTACAAAATTTTTGTATAACATTGTCTTAAAGGCGTGTTAAAGAAAGGACGGTAAGGTAAAAAAAAAAGGGGGGGGGGAGGTATAGGAAAAAAGGACCGGTAATGAAAATTACCACCTATTTTTAGGCAAATCATGTTAAGACTAAGGGATAGCCACAATGTTAATTGATTTTTAGAAACAGTTATTTACATTGGATTAAAAATAATAATAATAATTTACCTCGAAAAGTACAGGAATAAACCTTGGGGACGGTAAGACTACCAATAAAGCCACGATGCTTGAAATTGACATTTAAGTGCTGATTTAAATTCTGCAGTAAATTTCCTATCAAAGAATTTTAGACATTCTTTCTCTAGCATACATCTGCATGCGAGAAAAAACTTGAAAGAAATTCTGTGGCTGCATCTGAAGTGATTTTCTGTATAATTTAGAAGTGGGACGGTAAAAAATCTAAAACCCAGGGACAGAGTTAATAAATAATAACAACCCTAAAAATGTGTGCAGGTTAATTTTTTGCTACATATTTATATGAAACAATCGTCTCAATTTCGGAAAAAAATTACATCGAATTACTTTTATTGAAACAATTTTATACAGACAACTCCAAACTTAAAAATTAGCATCAGGGACACGGGACTATAGGAGTTTCCTGGATAATTGGACCCCCAACATCGTCTAAAACTTATTTATCTCGTTAATATTATTATACAGTCATGCAATGGGATGTTTCCCAGTATATGAAATAAAAAAACACACAAGAATATGTACTAAAATAAAAATTATTATTCAGGAACTTAAAAGTCAAAAGATTGTGAGAATGCCCCATATATGTATGTATTAAAAAAATAAATTCAAAAGTATACAAAATTGATTTAAAAAGTTCATTTGTAAAGGGTATACAGTGAACTCCCTTTAGTGAGGACTTCCAAGGGGAACCATTTTTTGTCCGTTCTATACGAAATCCGCATTAAACAATGTACGCAATTGTATGTTGTAAAAACAATATCTTGCATTGAATTAATAGAATTCAGTTTGTTAAAGAAAGGAAGTAGGTTAAAAGTTTATGCTAAAAAAATTCTTTAAATTTAATATCTCTCTATTGAAAAAAAAATAATAATAAATAACGCTGCCACCGCTGCCGTAAATGATTGTTTTTTAATGACCGGAGGTTTTTCTTCCCTAATATAACTACTGCATGCAAAAATATTAAAATTGATAGTACTATAGAGATATGTTTGATAAACACGCTGAAGCAGACAGTTTTTAAATCGAAGAATTATTTTAAGAAAATTAATGTTATGTTGTTCAAAATCGTTCCATTAAAAAGGGTTCCTCCTCCTCAGTCCTGAGACAAAAATTACGTGAGACCACAAAAACCAGTTTAAAATGATTGTAAAACAACTCCAAAAATGTATCAGTCTATAAATCAATTCCTATGATAGTCACGCATTTATTAAAGAAGCCTATAAGTAATTTTAACGATTCTAGAAGCATTTAATTTAAAGCGTGTTGTTTAGTGTCTCCTAAAAGGCGCCAGGACTGAGGGCGATAAAGCAGCAAAAACTACACATAACATCCAATAATTTTTTCTAAGGATATACATTACTGACTCGCGGTTAGCGGACTGCGTTTATTTTTCTTTATTTAACAAATTTTTGGGGTTTTTTTAATTATTATTATTCAAATTTCCAGTATTTCAAGAGATATTTTTTTCAGATTTTAGAAAACGTTATTATTTTAAATTGTTGTCGATTGTAAAAACAGCCAAAATAGTAATATTTGCTTTCAATAAAAAATTTATTTACACATGACTATTAAAATCAGACAAAAACTTTTAAATTAGAATGGAATGATTACGTGTTAAAACCAGGAAAATATTCTAAATTACGTCATAAAAATTGTATTTACACGTGCAAATTAAAAGTGAAGGAAAACGTTAAAGTAATAAATTAATTAATATGCGTTAAAAGCAATAAATGTGAGAAATTACGTCATATTTAAAATGGCCAAATTATAATATTGCCAAACAGTTTAAATTTAAAAATATATTTACGAGACATTTATTTCATATTTCGAGATGATCTTTTAACTATTGTTACCAATTCAAAGACAGCACAAATAATAATATTTCATTTTTTTAAAAACAAAAGTATTTTCATGTGAATATTAAAAAGAGAAAGAAAACTTTGGTGAAAATTACGCCTTAAAACGATACATTCAAAATGTCTTATTTTAAACAATTTTCAGCGTTGTTAAAAAAAAAATACCGGGAGGCAAAGTCTCTTTTTACTTTGTTCGTTTTACATTAGCTTTTTTTCAAATGTTTCACTGATCTTATTTAATCAAACACGAAAACAGCCATTAAATATCTTAAAAGCAGCTGATTCGGCCTTAAAATTCTCCAATCAAAGGGAAATAAACCCGTTTAGAGGGAGATCGCCACTTTTAAAATTATAATTCAATCTTGTGTAACCTTTTTAAAGCCAATCAAATTAGCGCGTTTTTAGAATCTGGGGTGTCTGAATGGGGGTTGACGAGCGTAGCTCGTAGAGGGCAGAGCCTACTATTTTTTAATAAAAATGGAAAATAATGATAATATTGAACTAATTTCTTGGGGCCAAATAAAAAATAAAAACAAGAATCCGTACTTACATAATTTAAATTATTAAGTCAGTTTTCTTTGGGATAGTGGAACAAGAGATCTTTTAACTGCATCGTTTTCTAAATTTGCGACATACTGCAAAATTTGATCTCTGACATCAGATATTGACCAGTGGTATCGTCTAATAGCCGGCCAGCTTTGTGTGAACCTCCCACGTTGTCGGTTGTGGTACGTTATCTTTCTCTCAGGACTCGAAATGTACCGGAGCAGATAGAAACGATATTCCGGTCGTGAAATTATAGCAAATATTGTTCCGGTTCGTGAAATTATGGTAAATATAGTTTCGGTTTACGCAATTATTAAAACATATCATTACTGAAAGACATTAATATTTTAGTTCCGATTCAGGTTCATTCGAAAAAAATGAATAGAACTGCGTAGAACTCTGAGCTAATTTACATTCCACTTGCTACTATTGACAAAAGAGAAACTATTCGCCGTTTTCCGCGAAGTAAACAGGGTCTGATTAATGCAGGGGCATGCGAGGTAGCTGACCGGACGCCCCATTCCAGAGAGCCCCACGGGAGTAAAAAACTGGTCAAAAGTGATGAAAACTTGAGACAACTTAGTAATTCATTGTTTTTAACAGAAATTCATTATTGATTTTTTCCTCTTAATAAGGGAAGTTAAAACCATTTATGATGACTAATTGGGGCATTTCTTTTTTTCAGATATTTTATGACATAAATAGATAAATAAAGGGAAAGTTTGCAATCATTCTCCCGTCAACCAAACTGTCATTTTTTCTACTAGTTTCCTACCTAATTTCCCTACTAGTATTTTTCTTAAAGCTGTGACCCTCTTTCTTGTTATCTCCTGTATACAGATATGAATAGTAGTACTTGGTAAAAAATTTATGTATATATACATTATATATGGAGTTTATTATTAGTCACTCATCATTCAAGAACAATTTCTATAGATACATAGAAAGGTGGCCCTCAGAACGATGCTATTACTCGGGTCCCTAGATAGTCAAATTTGGGCTCTGCAAATAAACATAGTGTTTTTTATATATAGCTTATTGTGCTCTCTGTAACTTATGTTTATTATTATTTAAAGTCTTGAATGCTTTTTTTTTTTTTTTTTTTTTGTATGGTTAGAAATAAATTTGTCTATACTTTTTTTTTTAATTTAGTCAACATAACAATAATTTTGAAATAGCATTCCAGTTCGTAGATTTTTCCGTTTCGAGCGCTGCGTTTCTTTTCATTAGAGTCGCTAACAATTTCTTGATCTCAATAAAATATGTAGCAGCAAAATTGCTTTCAAAAAGTAATGTACAAAACGAGTGTCTTTAGATTCGGTCCAGTTAATTGGGGAAAAATTGTACGTATTATACGGTCAATAATCAGGACCTGACAAATGCAGGAGCATGTGGGGTACCTGCCCCGGGGCCCCTCTTTTTAGGGGTCCCCATGGGGATAATCAGGATTCATTAAAAGGTGCCAAATGGTTATAATTGGCCAAAAGTGATCAAAATTCATAGATTGTCAAAGATTTAGGAAGGGAATGCGGCACCTCTTCCCCTCTCTGCTTCCCGTAACCCCTCCACCCACGAAAAAAGAAAAAAACAAGTTGGAAATTGCTCGTCAAGCGTGGCAAATGAGGTGCGTTCGTACTATAACTAGTTTTATAATTATTTTTTGCACCCCATATTGTACTGAATGTGTATCTATTTGCAATTCATAAGTGCATAGTCTGTAACATCATTAAAATGCACTTGCAATAATTTTTTCCCATTCCCCTTAATGTAACGGAAAACTTTTGACTGTCCCTGTAATTAAGCTATACATCCGATTTTCATGAAATTTGAAATGGCTCGACAAAATTTTGCAGCAATTATATATTTAAAATTTCAGCCCATTCGGAAAGCTGTAACATCATTAAAATGCACTTGGAATACTTTTTCCCATTGGCTTTAATGTAAAGAAAAACTTTTGACTGTCCCTGTAATTAAACTATACATCCGATTTTCATAAAATTTGAAATGGCTCGACAAAATGTCGCAATAATTATATGTTTAAAATTTGAGACCATTCGGACACCTTTAACATCAATAAAATGCACATGCAATAATTTTTCCCATTGGCCGTAATGTAAAGAAAAACTTTTGACTGTCCCTGTAATTTAACTATACATCCGATTTTCATAAAATTTGAAATGGCTCGACAAAATTTTACAACAATCATATATTTAAAATTTCAGACCATTCGGTTGGGTAGTTTTTGCTCTATTATATGCGGACGGACGGACAGACAGACGGACTGAACGACGACTATAGGTGCTACGTATTTATATAATTACGAACGCACCTAAAAAACGAACTATATCATAAGAAAAATAATGATTAAAATTTTATTATAACAACTTAGTACTCCATTATGTTTTTAAAAAAAATTCTTTATTGATGTTTTCCTCGTAACGAAGCAAGTTAAAATCATTAATTTTGACCAACTAGGGGCATTTTCTTTTAGACATCTTATAACATACGTAGATAAGCAAAGTAAAATTTTTCAAACAAGCACTCCTCTGAACCAACCCATCATCTTTTCTACTAGTATTTTTTCTTAAAGTTTTGACCATCTTTTTGCGATATTTATAGAGATGTGCATAGTAGGTACCTGGTACGAAATTTATGCATACATATAATAGGTATGAAGTTTAATACTAACCACTTCCACATTATTCACGAACAATTTCGATGGATAGATAGAAGAGGGCCCCCCAAAATGATGCTTGCCCTGGGTCCCTAGATAGCCTAAGTCGGGCCCTGTCAGTAATACGCATTAAGCGATTTCCTTAACATTAATTTCAAATAGAAAATGATGGGAAAAACAAAATTGTCCCCATTAACTGGAGATACGTCTAAACCTTTACCGGCGCGGAGTAATTCTGTTTGTAAAATGGTGAAATGAGAATAAAAAGTTGCTTATTTTCCCGTACTTCATAAAAGGTAAATTTTAATTAAATATTCTGGGTGCCAGTACTCTTAAAATTATGTGTTCTTTTTTGTGGACACCGCCCGCTAAAGGGTTAAGCGGAAACGCATTAAGACTGTTCTCAAAATCAGAAACTTTCTGACCCATTTCTTTATTCATTTTTGTTCGGAAACGCATAAAATTGGCAGGTGTCCCTAATTCAGAAACTTCGTGATCGAAAGACGTTTTCCATTTTTTGGTAAATGGAAGATCTTTCATAAAATACTGTCAAAATTGGCGTTTTGAACCGAATTCCCGGATATGACACAGCGAGAAAGGAGAAAAACCGATCGCCTCGTGACCACAGTCGCTTATAACTCGATAAGTACTTTATTTATCAAAAAATGAAAAACGTAACGGGATTCCAAATCTCTTAGCCAGTCCTACCAAGTCAAACGTGGCAAAAGAGGTGGGTTCGTACTATAACTAGTTTTATAAATATTTAGATCTTGGTGCAATAGTTGTTGCATTCTTATGGAAAAATGCATGAATACAAAATTTATTACGATTATATATATTAAATTCAGTAATACGAAAATAATATGATTCCATCTTAAATAGGACGCAGTCACTATGGTAACCTAGAATCATTACCTATTATGGGATATCATTGAATTAATTACGCATGATAGGATTTAATCGAATGAAGGAAACTTTTATTAATATCTTTTTAACTCTTGATTCGATTGAAATTACTTGACAAAATTCCACAAGACTTAAAAACTATATATATAAAATTTCAAACCCTTCGATTGGGTAGTTTTTAAGCTGTTATATGCGGACAGATAGACGGATGGATCAGACGACCACTATTTATATAATTAAAACGACTACGTATTTATATAATTACTAACGCACCTAATGAGTCTGAAAGTTTCGCGTTTTTTGAGAAGAGACCTTAAGAACCGCCTTAACAGAATCCACTATAGCTGGTAGCACTAGACTTACTTAAAGTGTCCTTTAAATTACGTAAAAAAAAAAAAAAAAAAAAAAAAAAAACTTTTTAAAACTTTTAAAACGTCATATAATTAAATAACATTTTACAAGCCGTTCTTTAATCATTAATTTAAATATATTCAATTCTATTTTTGAACAAAGCAAATAAACATTAATGAAATATTTCTGATGAAAACATCACTAAACCGGTGAATATTCCATAGCGCATTTTATGAGCGCGTGCGTGTCAATGCCGAATGTACAAGAGGCGACCTACTTAGATTAAACGGTACTTAAAAAGGATTAATGTAGAGGGAAATTTATTAATAAAACAATAAAATTGCAAATGATCTAAATACGGTACTTCTCTTGTCTATCTATCTATTTATATTATAAAGGACAAACGTGTCTATGCATAACGCTGATGTCATTTTGATGGTGGCAACACCAAACGATTAAATTCAACTTTTACTGCATTTTTCTTAAACTTCTAAACATCACACATTTTAAATTTTTACACCGTCGAATAGCGAAAAATGTGCTTTTAAAGGAAGTTTATTTTAAAACTGTATCTCAATTTGTTTGAAAAATGTTTCGCTATTTACTAATACTTTTTTTAATAGTTTTCAAACATGATTTTTTTAAAGCTATGTCTATCGCGCGTAGACGATTACGTAAGATAAATCCGTTTGTACTTAAACCCAGTGGTGCAGTCGTTAAAAAAGCAGGGGGCATACGCTCTAAGCAGGGGTATACGCTTAAGGCAGAGGGCATTCCCTACAGTGTATATATTATAGCTTTTTTGAGAAACAGAGGGTATACGGTGTTCGTCAAAAAAATCAAGAAGGTATACAGCGTATACCACCGTATACCCTCCACTACATCTCTGTAAACCAATATAAATAGTTCAGCCTTTGTTTCCTGCTTATATTACATAGGGAAATTAAAATATTCATCAATCAATAAATAAAACAATCAAATATAAATAAACGGTCAAGTGCGAGTATTACTCGCGCTCAGAGGGTTCCGTACAATAAGTATAAAAATTATTAACGGTATTATTTTTTAAAATAATCGTTCTTAAAGAATAATAAGACTTTGTAATAAACTATACAAAGTAGAATTGGATGTAGCTGTATACTAAAAAAGTATGAATGAGTACACCATAAAAGTTCAAAGAAATATGTAGACTAGTAATAACATATATTGCTATTCTTTATAACTCTTTTTTACTTACCCATCATACGTAGTATAGGGTAAGTCTTGTAATCGTTTTAAAAATCGAAAAAAAAAATTGACGGATTTACACGTTTCAGACACTGGAGATTCCGAAAAACATATTTTTAGAAAAAAAAATTGTCCGTCCGTCTGTATGTGCGTGTGTCTGTAAACGCTCTGTCTCCCGAACAAATAGATATAGAGGCTTGAAATTCGGTGTGTACTTAGGGATTAATAATGGGAAGAAGTCTATTGAATATCAGTAACCTCGATTAACCGGAACTATTTTTTTCGGACTCTTGAAATATTCATTCTGATAAAAGGTATACAAAAATTTTCGAAATTGTTTATTTGATGGAGTGAATATAAAAGACAATAAAAAAACATAAATTTTGCATCATGAATGAACTCGATCGAATAATTAGTTGCCGAAATATTTGTAATTCTATTTTTTACACTCTTCGATTTTTCATGACCCTGTATTTCATACAAATTTCAATTCAAAGATATATTTTAATTGGAAATGAGACGCTTAATCGCACGCAGTAAACTGTTAGTTAACCCCTTCGGGACGGGAGCCTTTTACGAAATTTTTAATCTTTTGTCACCGTTTTTTAAAAACAGAAATTTGTGTCTTCTTGAATAGAGAAAATGCGCTGATTAAATAAGGCAAATTTTACAGTAAAATTTTACTGGTGAGGAAAAACAAGGATTCTGAGCGCTTCATGCAGGGCGTATACGTGTCGCTCGTCCCCAAGGGGTTAATAGGATTATAATTTTTCGTGTTATAAGGATGTTTCTTTTACGCAATTCGGTACTACTCGATTATCCCGCCGACCAAATAACTATCACCAAACTATAAGATTAAATGCCAATAATGGCTTATCGTAAATGTCAAGCATTTGATGCCTCTCCATACCTATAAGGGGGTTTACCATTAGGGGGGACCCTGTTCTGTCGCCAAATACTTAATTTATTTGGACTTCCTTAAATATAATTAATATAACCCTTAAGCTAATATTATTTTTTGTTGCATTAAAATATCTCAATTTATTGATTTTCTGTAAGCAAGTAAACGCTATTGGTTTACAATGGAAGTCTGTGGGAATTTGGCGAAATATTAGAGATAACGCCAATTTGTCCGCCAAATTTGGCGATATACCGCCAAGTTGACGACAAACTTGGCGGTATTTGGCGACAGAACAGGGTCCCCGCTTTTGGTAAATCCCCTTATAGGTATGACGAGGCATTAAATGCTTGACATTTACGATAAGCCATTATTGGCATTTAATCTTATAGTTTGGCGATAGTTATTTGGTCGGCGGGATAATCGAGTAGTACCAAATTGCGTAAAAGAAACATCCTTATAACTCGAAAAATTATAATCCTATTAACTAACAGTTTACTGCGTCGGATTAAGCATCTCATTTCCAATTAAAATATATCCTTGAATTGAAATTTGAATGAAATACAGGGTCATGAAAAATCGAAGAGTGTGAAAAATAGAATTACAAATATCTCGGCAACTAATTATCCGATCGAGTTCATTCATATGCAAAATTTATGTTTTTATTGTCAATTACATACACTCCATCAAATAAACAATTCGAAAATTTTTGTATACCTTTTATCAGAACGAATATTTCAAGAGTCCAAAGAAAATAGTTCCGGTTAATCGGGGTTACTGATATTCAATAGGCTTCTTCCCATTATTACTCCCTATGTACACACCGAATTTCAAGCCTCTATGTCAATTTGTTCGGGAAATAGAGCGTTTACAGACACACACACACACACATACAGACGGTCGGACAATAATTTTTTTTTTTCTAAAAATATGTTTTTCGGAATCTCCAGTGTTTGAAACGTGTAAATCCGTCAAAAAAAAATGTTTTCGATTTTTAAAACGATCACAAGACTTACCCTATACTACGTATGATGGGTAAGTAATATAGTTATAGTTATCAATTACATTTATGGTTTTCAACAATATTCTGTAACCGCGGAAACCTGGGCATATTCCCTTGTTCACTTAAAATACCAAATATTAAAAATATTAGAGAAACGCTTAACCGATCCCCCGGCAATCGCAAAGGGGATATGTAAACAAATGATTACTCATCACCTAATTTAATTATCGAAATACGGTTTTCATCATCGGAAAATAGACGGTCGATTCCGATGTACCACGTTTTTAAAAATTGTTTTTCTTAAGTTTTAAATATTGTTAAGAAGGTGGTAAATTTTGAAATTTTTGTTGAAGTTAAAATTTCAAAGTTTATTACTCTTTTAAAATATTTAAAATTTAGAGAAGTATTTTTTTTTTTTTTTTTTTTTTTTTTTAACTCAGCAGTTTGACATCGCGCATCTACTTTCTGATGATAAAAACCATGTTTCGATAATAATATTAGGTAATCAGTAATAGAGGTAATGGCGTGTTTAAATTTAGTTTTGAGATAAGGAATTGTTTAAATAAAATTAATGACCTGCTTAAATTTAGTTTTGAGGTAAGGACCTGCTTAAATAGAGGTAATCACCTGATTAAATAGAGGTAATCACCTGATTAAATAGAGGTAATGACCTGTTTAAATTTAGTTTTGAGGTGAGGATCTGTTTAAATAGCGGTAATGACTGGTTTAAAGTTATGTCATGACCTGCTTTAAATTTGCCCATAATTTAACATTTGATTTCGAAATCAACGAGGGGAAACATGTACTGGTAAAAAGTCCCCTTAACAGGTAATTCACAATTTTAAACTTTCAAAAGATCAGTTTGTTATTTCCTAGAAACCACAAAAAACACAACAATAATAACAAGTCTTTCACAGATGAACCATTTTATTTGGTCTAGTAATCAATTAGAAATTCTTAACCAGTTAATCAAAAAAAATTAATTGGTTAAACGAACAATTATAAAATAAAAACTAGAAAACAGGAATTCTGCTTTTTCAGAATTTAGTGTCGCCCCCAATGAAAAAACAAATATTTATTTAAGGCTGTTCTCAGATCCAAAGGGTCAACTTTCTGACATAAGTTCGAATTCATTTTTGTTCGGAAACACATGAAACTAGAAGGTGTTGTTATTTTGAAACTATGTCATAGAACTGTTTTTTCCGTTTTCTTGTAAACGCAATAGATCTTTCAGAAAATACTGTCAAAGTTGGCATTCTGAACTGAACTTCCGAATGAAAGAAGAAAATCCAGCCAACAAGGGGAGAAAAATGTCGTGTCACGTGATCAAAATCGCTTATAACTCAATAGGTAATTGATTGATCAAAAAATGGAAAAAACAGTTCGATTCCAAATCGCTTCCATGGCCAGGCTTTCCAATTTTATATCTTTCCGTAAAAAAATGAATTTGTAAAGGTGTCAAAACGTTTTGCGCTTGTTGAGCAGAAAAGTTGAGAACAGCCTTAAGACTTAAAATACACGCCGTTATTTTATATACAATGACGTCATTCGCATCTGCTGAAAAATTCCACATTCACGATCCAGCCTTTAAACAACATATACAAAAAAGTATGCATACGACGTCACTATCGCTGAATGTTACACAAATCCAGCAAAAACTGATGTCGTCATACAAGAAACTCGACACAAAAAATCGGCTATCTAATGATACACATGCTAGAAATTCAAAGTGCTATAACTCAACCATTTTTTAAGATATAGACAAAAAAAAAAAAAAAACTGCCCCGGAATCTTTGTATCAAGGTCAAACACATAAAAAAAAAACCTTTTTAATTTTCCAATTTTTTGATACCTCACTTTAAATTTTAAATTAAATTTTTTTAAATGTTCCCTTTTGAAACAAGATGGAGAATGAAGCTTGCCCACAAACTCGGTCGAGACATTGGTATGTACTATGTACACACCAAGTTACATCAAAATCGGTTCATAAATACGCCTGTTATCGCGTGACAAAAATTAGGACGTTTCAAAATGTCAGCCACGCTAGAAATTCAAAGTGCTATAACTCAGCCATTTTTTAAGATATAGACGAAACAAAAACTGCTCCGGAATCTTTGTATCAAGATCAAACACATAAGAAAAAAATCTTTTTGATTTTCCAATTTTTTGATACCACATTTTAAATTTAAAATTTTTTTAATTTTTTTAAATGGTCGCCATTTTGAAACAAGATGGCGAATGAAGCTGGCCAACGAACTCGGTCAAGACATTGGTATGTACTTTGTACACACCAAGGTACATCCATATATCGGTTCATGAATACGCCTGTTATCGCGTGACAAAAATTAGGACGTTTCAAAATGTCAGCCACGCTAGAAATTCAAAGTGCTATAACTCAGCCATTTTTTAAGATATAGACGAAACAAAAACTGCTCCGGAATCTTTGTATCAAGGTCAAACACATAAAAAAAATTCAATTTTCAATTTTTTGGTACCATATTTCAAATTTTAAATTAAAAAAAAGTCCTTTCGGCCAGTGCCGGGAGGAAGAGGTAGCTTTCATATTCCTTATTTTAAAAAAGCCAACTTATATCATTCAAACACACGAAGCTCAATTTAGTGAAAACCGAATATAGGAGATTCAATACTACTAATTTTTATCAATATAATGAATGCGAATTTCGCGAAATTAGTCAGCTTTATCCAAGCTGCTTTTCTTTAAAGTAACTTATATTTGGCTGCCAAATTCGGCAATTTCTTAAAGTGCCTGCCATTTTAAGACAACATGGTGGATGAGGCTAGCCAGTGAACTTGGTCGAGACCTTAGTAATTGCTGTGCACATACTCACTCACATCGGAATCGGCTGATATATATGAGTGCTGTCGCATGCAAAAAATCAGATTTTTCAAAATGTCACCCACAATAGAAATTGAAACTGCTATATCTGAGCCATTTTTTAAGGTAAAGACAAACAAAAAATGCTCCTGAATCCTTATATCAAGGTCAAATACTTAAGAAAGAAACCTTTTTCAATTTCTAATTTTTTTGCACCTCACTTTAAATATATATATATATTTTAATTTAATGGCCGCCATTTTGAAACAAGATGGCTGATGAATCTGTCATCAGCCATCGACCCAGCGAACTTGGTCGAGGTATTGATGTATACTATCCACATGCCTTCTTACATGGAAATAGGCGAATACGTGTGTTATCGCGTGACAAATACAAGACCGTTTCAAAATGTTAGCCATGCTAGAAATTCAAAGAGCTATAATTCAGCCATTTTTTTAAGATATAAACAAAAGAACAAATCAGAAACAAAAACTGCTCCGGAATCTTTGTATCAAGGCCAAACACATAAAAAAAATCTTTTTCATTTTCCAATTTTTTAATACCTCATTTTAATTTTTTTTTTTTTTATGGTAACCCTTTTGAAACAAGATGGCGAATGAAGCTGGCCAACGAACTCGGTCGAGACATTGGTATGTACTATGTACAGACCAAGTTACATCCAAATCGGTTCATAAATACGCCTGTTATCGCATGACAAAAATCAGGTCGTTTTAAAATGTCAGCCACAATAGAAATTCGAAATGCTATTACTCAGCCATTTTTTTAGATATAGACGAAACAAAAACTGTTCCGGAATCTTTGCATTAAGGTCAAACACATACGAAAAAAATCTTTTTCATTTTCCAATTTTTTGGTATCTCATTTTAATTTTTTAATTTTTAAAATTTTTTTAAATGGCCGCCATTTTGAAACAAGATGGCGGATGAAGCTGGCCAACGAACTCGGTCAAGACATTGGTATGTACTTTGTACACACCAAGGTACATCCATATATCGGTTCATGAATACGCCTGTTATCGCGTGACAAAAATCAGGACGTTTCAAAATGTCAGCCACGCTAGAAATTCAAAATACTATAACTCAGCCATTTCTTAAGATATAGACGAAACAAAAACTGGTCCCGATCTTTTTATCAAGGTCAAACACATAAGAAGAAAATATTTTTTCAATTTAAAATTTTTTGGTACCACATTTCAAATTTAATTTTTCTTAAAAATTTAAATGGCCGTCATTTTGAAACAAGATGGCGGATGAAGATCGCCAACGAACCCGTTCGAGACATTGGTATGTACTATGTATAAACGAAGTTACATCCAAATCGGTTCATAAATACGCCTTTTATCGCGTGACAAAATTCAGGACGTTTTAAAATGTCAGCCACGCTAGAAATTCAAAATGCTGCAACTCAGCCATTTTTAGGTGCGTTCGTAATTATGTAAATACGTAGCACCTATAGTCGTCGTTCAGTCCGTCCGTCTGTCCGTCCGTCTGTCTGTCCGCATATAACAGAGCAAAAACTACCCAACCGAAGAGTCTGAAATTTGAAATATAAGATTGTTGCAAAATTTTGTCGAGCCATTTCAATTTTTATGAAAATCGGATGTATAGTTAATTACAGGGACAGTCAAAAGTTTTTCTTTACATTACGGCCAATGGGAAAAACTATTGCAAGTGCATTTTAATGATGTTACAGCCTTCCGAATGGTCTGAAATTTTAAAGATATAATTGTTGCAAAATTTTGTCGAGAAATTTCAAATTTTAGGGAAATCGGATGTATAGTTTAATTACAGGGACAGTCAAAAGTGTTCGGGGAATGGGAAAAAAATTATTGGGAGTGCATTTTAATGATGTTAAAGACTATGCACTTTATGAAGTGTAAAAAATTATACATCCAGTACAATATGGGGTGCAAAAAATAATTATAAAATTTGTTATAGTACGAACGCACCTCATTTGCCACGTTTGACGAGCAATTTCCAACTTGTTTAAGATATAGACGAAACAAATACTGCTCCGAAATCTTTGTATAAAGGTCAAATACATAAGAAGAAAATATTTTTCCATTTTCAATTTTTTCGTACCACATTTCAAATTTTAAATTAAAAAAAAAACTTTAAATGGCCGCCATTTTGAAAGAAAATGGCGGATGAAGCTGGCCAACGAACTCGGTCGAGACATTGGTATGTACTATGTACACACCGAATTACATCGAAATCGGTTCATAATTATGCCTTTTATCGGGTGACAAAATTCAAGACGTCTCAAAATGTCAGCCACGCTAGAAATTCAAAATGCTATAACTCAGCCATTTTTTAAGATATAGACGAAACAAAAACTGCTCCGGAATCTTTGTATCAAGGTCAAATACATAAGAAAAAAATATTTTTCAATTTTTAATTTTTTGGTACCACATTTCAAATTTTATTTTTTTTTTAATTTTAAATGGCCGCCATTTTGAAACAAAACAGCGGATGAAGCTGGCCAACGAACTCGTTCGAGACATTGGTATGTACTATGTACACACCGAATTACATCGAAATCGGTTCATAATTACGAGAGTTACAGTGTGACATAAGTCATATATATAGTTTTTCCTTCTGCATGTGTACTGATACTAAGGCTCAGACACAAGGCGAAATGCTTAATTAAGTGAAAATGAAGTCATATTTAAAAGAACACGATCATTATCGTAGGTAAAACTAAACATTTTAACACAAATGCGTCTAAAAAACATAAATTACGGAAATTTTTACTCTCCTGAATTGAGATTAGAATCTCCAGTAAAGGGTGCGTCTGTTCACATAAAAGATGTTGCTGACAATCGTGACTTCAAGTTTTCAGTTAAAATCATTTTTAAATGATCAAACAAAATACAAATTTAAAAAAAAATGATGAATATGGATATCGGAAGTGCGTATGCAAATTTTGAGAAGGTGAAAATTGCTGTTTTTCATTCCGGAATACCAAGCATAAGAGCTTCAGCCGATAACCACATCCTAATAACTGATCTTTATTATATTTTACTGATTAAGTATCTATATTATAAAGAACAAACGTATCTGTGCGTAACGCTGACGTCATTTTGCAAATGGCAACACTTTACGATCAAATTACCGTCTTGACATTTTCGCTACTGCAATTTTTTAATCTTCTGACCATCGTACATTTTCAATTTTCGTCGCATAGGGAAAAAGTTTACTTTCAAATGCAATTTGTTTAAAAACTGTATCTTAATTGACTGATGTATTATATTTTGTAAAATAATTTTAAGCATGATTTTTTTTTAAGTTTATCTTATCACGTGCCGGTTTCAATATACATAATAATAATAAACATTTTGCACATAAAGCAACAAACATTTTTCAGCATTTGTTTCTGGCTATTTTTGCATAACTATTTTGCAAAATTAATATTTCCTTTATAAACAAATAAATGAATAGTATTAAAAAAACCACCAAACTAACAAATTTGTGAAAGACAAATTAACGAAATTAATTCTTCTTTTATAAACAAATAAAAGAATAATATTGTAAAAACACAAATCTAACATATTTGTAATCGTACAATTTAAATTTTTAGATCACCAAATAGGATTTTTTTGTCAAATGGAATTTGTTTGCAAAGTTCATCTCAGTTTACTGATTGTCTATGGTTTTAAAAACAATTTTAAAGAATGAAATATTTTTTAATTTATCTATAGCACGCGGAGCTCGATTACAAAAGATTAATCGGGTTGCCCTTAAAACAAAATAAAGAGTTCATCATTTTCATACGGCTAATATCCATTTAAAAATAAACTTCCCTATGAATAAATAAATAAAATAATATAAATAAAACACAAATATAACAGGCATGTATAAGCTCTGAAATTATCAGAATGTAAAAGGATGCCATAAGTAGCAAAATCTTGGACAAATAACTCTTAGCATGCGGCTAATGAGAAAATAGAGCTTTTGATAAATTTCAAAAATTTATTTGATTGTATAATTCGTATTTTCCATAGGAAAAATGCTTTTTTTAATGTAAGTGGGCAATCTTAAAAATTTATTGCATATAAAAAAATTATTAAGTTTCAATTAAAAAAAATGTTTTCACCTATATTCTTTAACCCGGGAAGTCCGGGTACGATCCCCTAGTTTATATAATTACGAAAGCACGGAATAAGATAGTGCAAAAATAACAGAATGTTAGATTAATGTATAAGTGCGCATTGACAAGATACATTAGTCCATTAAAATAAGAATAAATTCAGTTTCAGTAGGAACGGCTCCCTTTTCCCATGATCTCATTAAAAACAGTCTCTATATAGCGAAATACCTATCTCCATATAACGAATTTTTCGATAAAATGTTCTTTATTTATTCAGTTTTTAAAAAAAAATTCCAAATCACATGGAATCAATTTTCCATCTCTGATTCCTAATTTATCGTTCAGTGTTGAGTTTTCAAACCTACTTTTCTACCTTGAATATCCTTGTTCTTTATGTCCAAAGACTATTGAATAGTTTATAGATACAGTCGAGTCTCTCTATAACGAAACTCCATATATCGAATTTCTCTATATAACGAATTTTCAGTAGGAACGGCCCTCTTTTCCCATGATCTCATTAAAAACAGTCTCTATATAGCGAAATACCTATCTCCATATAACGAATTTTTCCATAAAATGTTCTTTATTTATTCAGTTTAAAAAAAAAAAAGCTTCCAAATCACATGGAATCAATTTTCCATCTCTGATTCCTAATTTATCGTTCAGTGTTGAGTTTTCAAACCTACTTTTCTACCTTGAATCTCCTTGTTCTTTATGTCCAACGAATTCATATCCCCCCCCCCACCCCCTCACACACCTTCCGGCATCCTTCTTAGAACAGTGTCAATTGGATTGTTACACATATAAGAGCGGGATCAGAGAGGTAATTGAAGTTTAAGGTGAATGAGATCGAAGATCATTCAGAAGGCAAAATTAGAAAAATAAACTCTTTTAATCAAGCACAACAAGTCGATATTTACAATTAGTCCAGGCAATAGGGAATTTTACCTAGCAAAATTAATGGTAGTACTGGAAATCGGCTTTCTAGATGTTTTTTGGGTCGCTGAATCCGAATTTGTAACTTCGCACCGAAATTTCTCCCGACAACCTCCCCAAATTTTGGTAAAAAGCCCCACAAAAAAGGTTTTTATTAAAAAAATCCATTTTTTTATTGTTTTAGAGAAAAAGTATTTAGAAATTCCGAAAGTAGACAAAATTTCCAACAAATTAGATACATGACATTATGACTTAGGATGAAGGGGAAGGGGGGATCGGCCTCGGAACATGCGCGCGGTGCTGCGTAAACTAAGTTGCGCGATTCCACTTACGCTCGTATTCATGAATAACTTCGACCGAGGGTTAAACCGCGGGTTCAGTAACCTCAGGTTGGTATTTTCAACCGGGAGTTGAAAACTCATATTCACCGTTTACTTCGGATGAAAAGTTACCCAACTCGGGGTTTCTCGACCTAGGTTGAACGAAATGTGTTTATTGGTTAAAAAAATCACATGCCTTGTTCGGTTTCGCATCGAGACTTCGTTTGTTTATGTTTTGAAAGAAAAACGCCGATTAAAAAAAAAAAAAAAAGAAAAGAAAGAAAGAAATGAACGATTCAATGTAGTGTTTTTTTTTTATTTTTTTTATTCCCACAAAATGTATGGACAAAATAAAAACCTGTAATCACTAAATATGGATCAACTTAATTTAATTTCTTGAAAGTTTTCATATTTTTTAAACAATTATTTTTTTAAAATTTATTAATGAGTTGGTTAATGATATGAAACGTGTCAACTGCTAAAATAAATGTTAAAAGGTTCTTTTTCAATATAAATTTCCGCATAGTTGCTAAAAAATGGAACTTGATTTGGGCCAAAACTATTGAAACTTGATTTGAATAAAAACTAAAATTTTATTTCAACAGCAATTATGATGATTTCTATTATTAATAGCTCTAGTTAGCAATTAAACAATTTTTGATAATAAAAATATTAAAATGGAGAAAAAGGGAAAAAAATTAAGAAAGTAGTCTGTTGTACTTTATATATACTATTTCTTTTATTAGTATGGTATCCCAGATGTATTAATTTTATTGTTTGGATTTTCAGCGAGCTAATTAAAATGTTTAATTCTAATTAAATTAGATAGTAATTAATATTCCGGGTTGACAGAAAAAAGTAGTGAAATAATATTAACAAAACTGCAGAAAAAGCGGAACAGGTGATCCTAGCGGTGCCCTGGCACCAGGTACCAAGCCGCAGAAGCGCTCCATAGGCGCATATAGTTATCACTTCAGAGCGATTGATAAACATTTTTCATTTAACAAGTCGCTAAATAAAACTCTATACTTCCTTTAAGTTTAAACTGTGTGCAGTGGAGATATTTTACAAGATATTATTTTAAGGAACACAAATATTTTAAACTTTTTAAGACTACTAGTGTATAGTGTATGAATTTCCATTCAACACATATAATCGAATAAGGCCTTTTCTAAATCATGATAAATGTATTCTGAATACTATATGGACAAATAAATGTGAAATATTACAGAAAGTTGAATTTTTATCGACCAGCTTTTAGGACCTATCCCCACCTCTTCCCCTCCAGCCATTTGTATGAGAATTTTTCTATTATCACATTTACAAGATCAAAGCTATTCACTTGATTATCTTTGACTATTTTTTGATAAATTAGCCTAATAATTACGAAATATTATTAGATGCACGAAGACACTTGTTTTTGGTTGCAGTGTTGCATTTGAAAAAATGTATTTATTTAGAAAATGTTATTTTATTTTCTATATTTTTTCCAGCTTCTTAATTTCATATTTTTAACTCATTTAGATATCACTTCATTAGATGTAATAAGAATCTCATTTAGAATAGAAATTAAAAGTGGGATTCTTTTTTTTTTTTTTTTTTTTTTTAATGGCTGATTAATGATAGATTTCTAGACTAAATAGGCAGAATAATGATAGTTTGTAATCTAACAAAACAACTCAAATTAATTATTAATAATTTCATATAGTTTTACATTATCTAATAAATAAAATAGCTGTCTGTTGTTTGTGAATCAGTGGAGAAAAACAAGTTCCCATTTGTACCACCCTACCCATTCCCTCTATTTTTTGGTGTCATTCTTTAATTTAAGTAAATTAAACGTTTCTCAAGATGCTGTGTAAGATATAGAAATAAAAAGAAAGTTTAAAGTACATATTACCAAAAATAGAAGAATATATGTAATCTCATACATACACACATATATATATTATCTATACATTTTTTGACTGGTTTGTTTATATTTATACATTATATCTCCTTCATTACGTCTTGAATTGTTTGCTTTCATAAATATTCATGATCAGGAAGAATTTATTTACCTTAAAAATAGTCATCATAATAGTCATAATGCAAGGGCTGATAAAAATATTTTTGGTGTGGAATTATTTTAAAAAAAGGAAAGTTTTTTTTTTTTTTTTTTTTTTTTTTTTTTTTTTTTTTTTTTACCAGCGTATTTCAACCCTTTAGTAATTTATTTTAATTTAGCTGTCAATTAAGAAGCAAAAATTATAAGTGATCTCTAAAAAAAAGTCTTCAGGAGGTAACATTGAAAAGTTATTCATTTTAGGATTTATTATTACTATTATTATTTTCGTATAAAATAGTACTAATGCAATATTTTATATTATGTATAATTTTGAAATTAAAATACAGTTGAAAAATAAATGCAATAAAAATAAATATTTCAAATTCCACAAAAATTGGGAAACATACGTAGAAGCTTACAAACAATCGTAAAAAAAATCAATAAAGAAATAAAACTCAAATTGTTTAAATTTTAAGTTAAAATATCTAATTTATAGATCTGATTTATATTTATCTCAGTTTGTACATAAACAATAATATACCTTTTACACAATAGACCCAAAATTTAATTTTAAAACATTCTATAAGTACTGATCAAAAATCTACAGAGAATCTATGGATATTCTAAGATAATCTGTGTATTTCTTTACTTAAACAAAAATGCAAATTAGCCTGAATCTCACATTTTAATTAGAACTTATGCAAGTATGACGTTTATTTCGGTCCTGTTAAAATACATTTGTGAATTTTTTAACAGCAAAATTGCAAAAAATAAATGACCTTAAACGCGACAGTTGTTACTTTAGAAGCAATTATTTGGCTGTTTAAGTAATATTGGCTATTTTTAAAGCAAATAATTTTTTCGCGACCACGCGTATTTATGTAAACAAACAATTCAACATGTATTCAATATATAGAGGCTATATACATAAATATAAACAAATCAGATAAAAATATTGAAGATAATTACATATATATGAGATTACATACCTTTGCATAATGTTATTCCGTTTTATTTAAGAGTAGAACTTCTATATTTCAGACAGCACATTCTATCAGCACGTCTGCCGCCATTGTAAAATGGCGGTACTCTCCCTCTCCTCACTCTCACCGCTTGTTTTTCGTTACATACGCATGCTCGGTTGAAAAATCCTGGGTTGAACCACCTGTAGACCAAGGTTGGGTTACTGAACCCGGTGTTAGATTTCAACCTCGAACCGGCTCAGTGGGGTTGACGGTGAATGCCATTTGAGTTTTCAAACCGGGTTTTCTGCATAACTCCGGGTCGAAGTTATTCGTGAATACGAGCGTTAACCACTCACACGTTTACATTCGCCCTCCCATCTCCCTTCCGAACTTTCTCTATAAGGTTTACTTTAAGATTTTTGGGTCGCTGAATCCGAATTTTTAACTTTCCCCCCAAAATCCCCCCCCCCGAAACCCTCCCCCAAATAGTTGTTTTTAACTTAAATTTCTTATTGTTTTAGGGGAAAATCATTACGAAATTCAGAAACTAGACAAAATTTGCAACAAATAGGATATATGACATTATGAATTAGGATGAACGGGAGGGTGAGGGCTGCCTCGGAACATGCACTGCGGCGCTACGTGCACTAAATGATGAAGTCCAGGCAATAGGGGATTTTATCTGGTAAAATTAATGGTAGTACTGGAAATCGGCTTTTTAGATGTTTTTTGGATCACTGAATCCGAATTTGTAACTTCCCACCAAAATTTCACCCGGCAACCCCCCAAAAAATTGATTTTTTGAAAAAATTTGGTTTTTGAGAAAAGCGCGCGGGGAATGTTCCGAGGCAGCACCCTCTCTCCCCGTTTATCCTACGTCATAATGTCATATATCCTATTTGTTGCAAATTTTGTCTAGTTTCTGAATTTCGTAATGCTTTTCCCCTAAAACAATAAGAAATTTAAGTTAAAAACAACTATTTGGGAGGGGGGGTTCGGGGGGGAAATTTTTGGGGGTAAGTTAAAAATTCGGATTCAGCAACCCAAGAAACTTAAAGTAAACCTTATGAAGAAAGTTCGGAGGGAAGATGGGAGGGCTAATGTAAACGTGTGAGTGGTTAAGTGGATTTGCGCAACTTAGTCCACGCAGCACTGCGGCGCATGTTCCGAGACAGATCCCCCCTTCCCCTTCATCCTAAGTCATAATGTCATATATCTAATTTGTTGCAAATTTTGTCTACTTTCTGAATTTCTAGCTACTTTTCCCCTAAAACAATAAAAAAATGGAATTTTTTAATAAAAACCTTTTTTGGGGGGCTTTTTACCAAAATTTGGGCGGGGGGTTGCCGGGGGAAATTTTGGTGGGAAGTTACAAATTCGGATTCAGCGACCCAAAAAACATCTAGAAAGCCGATTTCCAGTACTACCATTAATTTTGCTAGGTAGAGTCCCTATACGGTCTCTATTGCCTGGACTAAATATTCACTGCCAGAAATCTCCCGAGATCCACTGGCATGACACGTGACCTGATGTGCTCCATAAAAAAAGCGGGTCGGAAAGAAGGCGCAAGCACGCTATTGGTCGAATGGAAAATTCTCCCTCGATAGCTGCAGCTGCAAGAGTAGATCACTGTCACCATTTAGAACACGTTTTCATCTATCAAAATAAAGCTCTCAACCCTTACAGTTAGAGTAGATGTTTACTGTTTCTGGATTTCTTTAGTGTGAAAGATTCACAAAACTTAATCTGTTTGTGTGCGTTTTTTTATTGCTTCTGCAAAAAATGTCTCCTAGGAACTGCATGGCTCTCTGTGATAAAGTGAAGATTTTGAAAGAAATCGATAAGGGATTAAAAAAAAAAGATGTGCCAAAAAAGTTTGAGATTCCGGCAAGCACTCTGTCAACAATCATAAAAACAGCGAGTCAATCTCCAAGCAGAATTTGGATCTTGGTTCGGCGCGAAAAAGAAAGAGGACGTGCCAATACGAAGACTTAGACGAAGCAATGTTTAAGTGGATTAAAAGAATAAGGGATCGGAATCTACAACTTTCGAGAACAATGATTTTAGAGAAGGCTCTAGAATATGATTCATCTCCTGGGCACTCTGACTTCCAAGCCAGGATTAGTTGTCTAGACAAGTTCAAGAAGAGACATGGGTTATTCCAGAAAACTATCTGCGGTGAAAATGCGGATGCTGTGGTGACAGCGTGTGAGAACTGGAGTCTTAAAGTAGCAGAAATTCTAAAAGAATTCTCTCCTGAGAACATTTTCAATGCTGACGAAACAAGTCTCTTTTACAAGTGTCTCCCAAAGAAGACTCTGGCGTTTAAAGAAGATAAATGTTTTGGCGGCAAACAAAGGATTACTATTCTATTGTGTGCTAACATGACAGGGAAAGGAAAATTAAAGATGCTAGTCATTGGGAAAAGTAAATCTTCTCGCTGTTTTAAAGGCGTGAAGTCCTAAGAAGTGGACTATGATTTTTTTAAAAGTCCGGGATGACCACAGACATTTTTGACAAATGTTTAAAAGCACTTGACAATCAAATGAAAAAACAACGCCGCAAAATTGTTTGCTTATTGATAATTGCCTAGCTCATTCATAAAACTGGGGAGAAAAACGGCAAAATCTTGAAATTATTTTCTTACCACCCAATTGCACATCAAAACTGCAGCCCATGGACTTGGGAATAATAAAAAATCTAAAGGTGCATTATAAAAAAAGAATTCTTAAAGAACTGATCATAGCTACTAAAAAAAATGATTCCACCCAAGACATCATTAGTCTTAGAAAGTGTATTGCGGAACTTTATAAAGCTTGGAGATTTGATGTAGCTGAAAAAAAACATTTTACAATTGCTTCAAAAAGGCCGGTTTTTCTAAACTGGAGAATAATGCAGATTCTGCGGACAAGAAGATGTGCTTTAGCAGATTTGAAAGATAAATAAAAATTAATTAAAGAACGCGGAAATGTCGAAGAAAATGTTACTATCTCTGATTTTTTGGAAGTGGATGACAATCTCACTATTGCGCAGTATCCTACTGATAGTGATATTTTAAGTAGAGTTATGAACAATGATGGTGAGAGTAACAATGAGCATGAAAACGAAAACGTAAAACAAGAGAAAAAACCATCACGCAGTGAAATGATGATTTGTTTTGATATTATAAGGAGAGGACTCCAAATGGAGGAAAATGTTCCCGATACAATTTTTCATTCCTTGCTAAAGTGTGAATATTTTTTCGAGAGTGCAACAATTTTGAACAGCGAAAAATTACAGATTTCTTCGTCGGAAATTAATGTAAGTTCTCCTTATGTTATTTTTATTATGCTTTCAAATAAATGTCTGCTCTCTTTTTTGAAACTGTTTAAATAATTAAGAAATACAATAATAGGTTAATATTTATAGTTAAACATTTCAAATTCTTAATTAACTACCTCAAAAATAATTTTTGTTCAAAATTTACACATTAAATAGGAATTTTTACTCATTCCCTATATAACGAATTCCTCTATATAACGAATTTTTTACTGGAATAATGGATTTCGTTATATAGAGGCTCGACTGTATTTCATAAGTTTCGAATAATTTTAGAATAATGCTTTATTTTAGGACAACCTTATTGTTTACAATTCAGCTAAACTACCAAACAATAAACTTATATATAAAATGTCTTTTTGATATTATAAATATTTAACGTGAAAAGAACGCATAAATATAATAAGAACTCAGCAAGTTTTTGAAACAGCATACAGCTGTCACAAGACTTGTGAAGTGCTGTGTGAAAATCATATTGAATATTTCATGTTTTTTATATTGTGTAACAAAGATTATATTAAAAATTTAAATTGTGTTTTAAAATTGAGTAATCTACTAATGTAGAAGATCCTTTAAATAATCTATTCCGTTTTGGTATTAAAAACTCATTAAAGAGTTTTGTATTTTCATATCTTCATTACAAAAAGTAAAAATGCGAGAAAGAAAAAACATAATCATTCAAATTATAAAATAACTTCCAACATTGCGAGACTATAATTTAAATTCCATATCCTATATACAGGGTGTCTCAAAAAAATGTATACGATGTTTAACGGGTCATAACTTTCTGATTTTTCTTTCTTTTCAGGGTATAATTAAATGGAAATAATGAGTGGAGGAAGGTTAACTTTTGAAAAAGAAACATTGTTTTAAAATGCCATTTATTGGAAGTATGGAAGTGTAGCAGAAGTACGAAGACAATATCGCAAAGAGATTAAGGCAGATCCACCTAAGCAATTTACAATTAATCAGGGAAAAAAGATAAGTTTGAAACGAATGGAACTGTTCATAATGTTCAAAGACAACATTTCGGAAAACCAAGAACCTCAACGAGCTTCACCAGCCAAGAAAGGGTACTGGAAAGATGGCGCGAAACACCCAAAAAATCTGTAAGGCAAACAAATCGTGAGAATGGAATCAGCAAATCAAGTGTCCATTCCATTTTAAGATGTTGTAAATGGAAAAGTTACATTCCACCAATGGTATACATGCTATCAATGAAGACGATCCAGACCGAAAAAAACAATTTTGCGAATTAATTTTATCATATACATTAAAAAATATATATTTTTGTGAATTTCAAGGGCTCACAATAGTATAATTTATTATTATTATAGACAAAACTAGGGGGTTCAACCCCCTGCTCCTAACTTTCGTTTACTCCTGTGAATTGCAATAAAATTCACATTGGAACAGCTACGCGATCCCAGATCGCTTCGCTCGCTCTCCACTATTTGCATCAGCTCTAGCCAGAATGAATATTATTATAAATCATTTTAACATATGAAATTTACAAATATTTTTAATGCATAAAAAAGTAATGGGAAACTTCGTTGCAAATGCAAAAAATGCATTTTTTCGCTTATAATATTACACAGCACGGCTTGAATATATTTAAAACCCTTTGAAAAACACTTACGAAAACGTTATGTATGACGGTAACGAAATGTAAACAAAACGTTCTCTGCTGGGTTTAAAAGACAATCTTGATCAGAAAGCTGATTCAGTGAATGCACACGTCATCGTAAAATGAACCAATAGCATTGCTATTCATGCATCATACAAAGGATTTGTCTTTAAAAAGAGGTTCTGTCTGAATTTTGATTTGCTGAATGGGCTGAGTCAAGTGACTGTACATTAACCAATAAGAATCTTCGCTATGGTTTTTGCCAAAAGGTAAGCTATAAAATTCAGCCTCATTTTCGCGCCACGTAAGAGAAATATATATATATATATGTTTTTTAATTTTCTAGTTATGATTTTATCTGAATTTTCTTGTAGTTAGTGTATGATATTGTCCTATATTTTTTCTATTTTTGCTATAGCTTTACATAATTCTGTAGAGATAATCATTTTATATATTCATCAATATGGTAGCAATAATTATTTCTATTCATAGATTTAATGTTAATTTGCTTTAGAAGTTTAAATTCATATTACTTTGATCTGAGAAGTTAGTTGGGTAAGCGTTTTGGTTGTCTTTGCATGGTTATAGTTGTTCTAGGATTTGGATGTTATGCGGATCTTTTTTGACTTATTTGTTATAAAAAAGTCAAGTGGTTTCTTGCTATTATTAGTCTACGATATTTGGGTTATCATTATTTGGTTATGGAAAATTTGAAGATTGTTTCTGCGTTCTGCTTCTATTTTTGTAAATATTGTATATATTTTTTCATACTCAAGTTTTATTATTTAATCAAGGCTAATTTAATTAAATTATTAATTTTTTATTATTAAAATTTCTTATTTTTATGGCAATTATTGCATTTTCCAAACATAATTTTTATATGGCAGTTCTTAGTAAACATCTCGATCCTGGCAAGATACACTTAGCATCTATGCAGTGTAGTGCCCGGTACAGGAACAATAATTGGGTTGTTCCTGGATCGTCATCCAGCGACCATTTATACTCTCCCCCTCGTCCTTTATTTTTTCGTAAGTGCTATGATTCTCGGTGCAAGACATGTCCATACGCTTCTCAGACACAAATTGTCTCAGATCCTAATTATTCAAGTTTTTGTAAAGCATTTAATGTTATTTATAGTATAAAGTGCAACTTATGTAATATGAAATATATTGGTGAAACATCAGGTCCAATTCATAAACGTATCAATCATCATCGTTCAGACTCTAATAATAACAAAGCAAAAAATATACAATCTACAGCTGAAATTCAACATTTTCATAAACATCAATTTAAAAATACGACAATTGAAATCCTTCAAATTCTAAAAAATAAATCAGAACGTCTCTATATGGAATCATCATATATGAAATATTATAACACAATTTATCCTTATGGACTTAACAGTGAAGTATTTAACAGACCTGTCAAAGTCTTCACATCTATAAATAACAATATTGATTATTCTCCAATTTATCCTACTCTTAATCATAATTTAAATGCTAAAACAACACGTAATAAACGCGGAAAGGGTTCATCATCAGTTGTAGTTTCCAAAAAATCTATCACAAAACAAATTAATGATCTTCAAAGAAATTACTTAGAGAATTATAACTGGTTGTTAATTCGAAAAAACATCTTTGCTATTAAAAAGAAACAGCTTGTACAACATTTAAATGTCTTTCTAAGTAAATCTTTCTCTAAACATTTCTCTGATATTTACTTTGACCTAATTATGACTAGGGTTAATCTTTTAAATATTAATTTACAAAAAAAAAAACATAAAATTCAGAACATGAATACTCAAATGATAATTACTTTTTCAAATCACATATTTAATAAAATTAATATCAATTCTATAATTAATGATAAAAATTGTTTTTTTTCCTATCAATAATCTTCATATATCAAAAACCTTTAAATATCCGAATACAATTGGAAGAAAGATTTTTAACTACAATACATTTTCAAAACATACATCTGCTGCAAGTAATTTTCCGTGTAACTGCAAAGACCCCACTCTAAAAAAATACATAAACAATGATCATGGACATATAATCACTGGAAATCTTGATATTGTTAATGATTTTAAATTGAAACAACTAATGGGTTATGGTACTAAATATAGACTTCCATCTAAATTTAATGTTAAATCTATTATCAAACAGTTTACATATGATATTGATATTTTTATTTATAAAATTTCTATCTCTTATAATAAGCCTATTGAATATTTTAATCAATGGAAAATATTAGTAATTGAAAAATTAACTATGGCTTTAAAAAATAATATTGCTGATTTGGTTTCTATTAATACAAAGCATTATTTCCAACAAATTACTAAATTACAAAAAAACTACGTTATTACATATGTAGACAAATCTCCTAACAATTATGCTATTATATGTAAATCATATTATCACCAACTTCTTACAAATTGTATTTCTTCTAATAAGTCATTTCAAAAAACTAATGAAAATGTAATTGTAAATAATCGTAAAATTCGAAGTTATTATAAACTATTAAATATTTTATCTACTAACTTTAATTATCCATATTTAGTTCTTATTCCCAAATTTCATAAAACTCCTATTAAATTTAGGACTGTTACTATTGGTTGCAATACATATAATAATAAAGCCAATACACTTCTCTTAAAAATTCTTAATCAATTATATGTACTTACTACAAACAATGATAATACACATTGTATAAAAAATAGCTATCAACTTGTCAATATTTTAAAAAATCTTCATTGTGTTTATAATATAACGACATATGACTTCAAAGATCTTTTTAATAATATAGACCTATTAGATTTACATAAAATTATAAATGCATTATTTAAAAAGTATTATAAAAAACTGGAATTACCATCTAATATAGATATTGCATATTTTAAATCTTTAACTAACTTCATTATCTATAATAATTATATATTGCAAGATAATACTTTATATTTACAGCATGTCGGTATACCACAAGGCGGTTGTACTTCCAGTTTACTCTCAGACTTATACTTATATCATTATGAACGTAATTTTACTAATAATAATCTACATTTATATCGTTATATTGATGACATCATTTTAATTGATACTGATCAATCTGCAATTACTCGATTTCCAGTTGATTATCCCACTAATTTGGAATTAACGGAAAACCTTTTATCTAACAATACAATTAACTTCTTAGATCTTAAAATTACAATAAAAGACAACAAAACAATCACAGTTTTATATGACAAACGTAAAGAATTTAAATTCACAGTTAATACATTTACAAATTTTAAATCTTGTCTACATCATTCTGTATTTCGGAATATAATACCTAATCATTTATATAGAATAAAATGTTTATGTTCTTCTCCTCTAATTAACAATAATATTAAAAAACTAATTTATGATGCATTAAATCATGGTTTTCCAAAAAAATTCATATATTCATTAATATACAATTAGTACTTTTCTTACATGATCTTTTAAAACAAATTAACACATGCGTAAACAAAATTACAAAAAAATTATAAAATAAAAAAAATATCTATAAAAAATTAAAAATTGTAAAATAATATAAAAAAATTATTATAGGTTGGTTGGGTGGGTAGACGTTAGAGTACGGAGGAGGGTGGTGTTGTCTGGATAATACGCAATGGTTAATTATATATATAAAAAAAATGGGTTACTTTTGTATTATTACTATATTTTTGGTACGTATTTTATATGGATGTTGATTTGATATTTTATATGTAATTGGAGAATTTCATTAATATTATAATTAGCTTAATTATCGATTAATCTAATTTACAATTATTTGCTATTAAATTTTATTTACTAAGGACAATATCATATTAATTACTAATAGTATGTCATTTTTATAGTGATTAATATACATATAAGTATGTTTAATATAAATATAGTTATACTGTATGCATTAAAATTGGGTAATTATTTTTATTATTATTCCTCTATTCTTTTTAATATTTATTATCGGTTTAATGTTTTTGAATGTCCCACATTCATACTTTTTGGATTTTTATGGATGTATGAAAATAATCCACACTCTATATTTGTGCTTTTTAAGTAATGGGAATTTAAGTATCATTTAACCTTCTATATACTTCCACATGTTTTTTATTTCCTGTTCATTTTATAAATATCTTATATATAATTGATTTAAAAAATAATTTTTATATTATTTTTAATAATTATTTATATTAATTATTACTGAATTTATTTTGTTTTATAGCATATAGCTATATGCTATATATTATCAAAGTTCTAGAATTATTTAAATTCTTAGTTTAGTTTAAATAAGTTAGCTAATAGAATATATTGTACTAGCTGACCCGCCCGGCGTTGCCCGGGCCCATAATAATATTCTTAAATGAATCTGAAATTTTTTATCGCAGATCCGTACAGAGGGGACGGTGCAAATTACCAGGGCCCGACTCTTGTTCAGATCAAAAGTTGTGTAAAGTCAAAGGTTAAGATTTTTAATTTTTATATGTCTCATACTTTAAACTTTTTTATTCTAAATTAACTGATGAATTTAATTAAAATGTAATTATATTTTCAAAAATTTAATTTTTTATTTAAAATCTTTATATCAAAAAGCAATTACAAATACAGCATAAAGTGTAATGCTGAAAAAGAAATAATAAAATTGTAAGCAAATATTACTATATAGATTTTTAAGAAAAGTACCATCCAGCAAATTTATTTTCTAATAGAATAAAGCCTGTTTATAACGGAATCCTGCAATAAACGAAAAAAAAAAGTTCCAGCTCTCCCCCCCCCCCCCCCAAAAAAAAATGCTATTATGCGTTGTTCAATTTAATGACCTGCATAAAACGGAATTTATCACTGGTCGTTTACGTCTAAGCAGGTTTTATTGTATCTTACTTTTGAGGGGGCCCGTAATAATATTCTTAAATGAACCTGAAATTCGTATCGCAGGTCCATACAAAATTACTTTTTACGTCATGACAACATTTTGTAAATTTCTTGCTGCTGTTTAATTCGCATTTCCAATACAGTGCTTTGCATAAATTGCACGTTTCACCCACAGTTATGCATGCCCCGGAACGTTTAAATTAGTAATTTGGATTTCAGTAGCAACTCGTGCATGCTACAGTTATTAAGCCTATTTTGCCGATCGCTTAACGGCGTTCTCGACAATTCTATTTGGATTTCGAATCTATTTCGATTCGACTCTAATTCGGCTTCTTCTTCACTTTCAAGCATTCACCGAGATTTTTTACGGGCATTTCAAATGATATTTTGAAGCTACATAATTGCAGCGAAAGATATTCCACAGAAAACGCAAAACGTAAATAACAACAAACCCGATCGCCCTAAATCCTGCCAAGGACTCTTACACAATAACCAATCAGATGCGTTTCTCGGGCGTTGCCATTAAACAATAACAAATAATCGCGATTTCTGTGCCACGTACGTTAGCGTAATATATATATAGATGCTTTTAAATTTTATTTGCAGTAGTTTTTTTAAATACATTGTGCGGTTTATATTAGGTTTATAATTCTCTATATATAAGGATATGTTTGGTTTTGCTGTTTAAAAAATTATTTACATTCAAATGCTTACAAATATTTATCTTGCGACAGTTGATTAATAAAAGTAATACTAGATGGCAGCACCAAAATTTGTCTCTTTAAGATAGCTCTAAATTTTAATTTTTCTAGCTCCATTTCAGTTATAATTTAATACACCAGGGGGTATTTTTAGCTAAATTTTGACGATATTGTTAAACAGTTATTAATTAATTTAATAGTGCATTTTAAATAATGTAATTACTATCTATTTATTTTATATTATATTAAATGTGTTTGACAAGGTATTTCAAATTTTATTTCAAAATGTATTAAGTGCATCCTTTGGTATCAATTACTGTGATTTCTTAACTGTTTTATTCACCTTAATCTTTATGATATTCTGGTAGACATGTGCGCGTGGATATTTGTAAAATACTGAAATATTAATCGGTATGGTGTTTATTATTTATATTTTATATCCTATAAATATTTAAATACGTTTTATTGTTTCTTCCATTTCATATTATTTGTTTCTATTCTGCTTTCATTTTTAATCAATTCACTTGATTTTAATGGTTGTTTGGGCACAGGGGAAAATAATTTTTAGCTTTAACTTATTTTTCTCACAGAAAACAACCATTTTGCTTATATCATTGAATTCTGTGCCCTTGATAACGTCATTCAATATATAAGCTTTTCCATTTTTTGTCGGTGTCCACTTTATTCTTTTTCTTCCATAATAATTCTTATAATTTTTTTTTTTTTTTTTTTTTAATACTTACAGCTTTAATTCATAATAATTGACGGTGGTAGGTTATGTTTAATTAATGGTTATATATATATATATATATATATATATATATATATATATATATATATATATATTTCTTCCATGTTAATTCTTGTAATTAGGTATGGGGTACTTTATTTTATATATACAGTTCTATATTGTTGGTTTGTGGCGCATTTGTTGTCAATCATTCACAATATTGCGGTTTTTGATGATGGTCGGTAATGTTTAATTAATGGTTATATATATATATATATATATATATATAATGCTTATTTAATGATTATATATATATATATATCAGGGCTTGAAATTCATTTTTTCATAGGAGGGGAGTCTCCCTACCAATATTTATAAATGGAGGGGAGTTGAGCTATTTGGGAGGGAGAAAAAATCTTTAAAACCCATTTTTATTTTAGGTGCTATTTAAAGAATTACATTAATACAGACATGTCAAAATACCACTGAAGCAATTTAACTCATCAACTCTGAATAATTATACAAAATGTTTTATATTTAAAAAAGCTTTCAACCAAATGTCGTGGATCCTTAACAATGGGGGTTGTTAAATGAAATTTTGAATTCAGATTTTATATTCGATTTTGGGCACTGAATTCTCTTTCACAACATAAACTTGTACAGACAGCACAAACGTAACATTTATAACTTTGGAAATTAGTGGAAACGTATGATTATTATCTCTTAAACAATATCTGACGTGCCTTCATTTTTAGCTACTTGCATGAACAGTGTATATTCGATGATGGCATCATCAATATCCATTTCTAAACAAAATTCTTTTATTATATCCCTAATGGAATTTTAGTCAGAACTTGACTCCCTGATATTTTCTTTGATTGAAAAAGCTTCTGTGCATTCAATTTGCGTTTTTTCAGCGGCCCTTTCACTAAATTCGCGTTTATTCCGCGATCCTTTGACGAAATTTCCGTATTTTTTGCAGGCCTTTGATGAAATTCGCGTATTTTTCCGCGATCCTTTGATGAAATTCGCGGTTTTTTTCGAGATCCTTTGATGAAACTCGCGTTTTTTTTTTTTGAGATATTTTTATGAAATTCCCGTTTTTTCGAGATCTTTTGATGAAATTCGCGTTTTGTCGCAATCCCTTGACGAAATTCATGTTTTTCCCCAATCCTTTGACGATATTTGCGTTTTTTGCGATCCCATTATAAAATTCACGTTTTTTCGCGATCATTTGGTGAAATTCGCGTTTTTTGCGGCGGCCCTTTGACTAAATTCGCGTTTTTTCTGCGATCCTTTGACGAAACTAGCATTTTTTGCACGAGCCTTTGCCGAAATTTGCGTTTTTTCGTGATCCTTTGATGAACTTTGCGTTTTTACGCGATCTTTTGATGAATTTCGCATTCTTTTCCACGATCCTTTCAAGAATTTAGCGTTTTTTTGCGCGATCCTTTGACGAAACTCGATTTTGTCCGCGATCTTTTGATGAAATTAGCTCTTTTTCGCGATCCTTTGACGAAATTCATGTTTCTTTAGCGATCATTTGACGAAATTCGCGTTTTTTCGCGATCCTTTGACGAAATTAGTGTTTTTTAGCGATCCTTTGAGGGAATTAGTGTTTTTTCCGAGATTCTTTGAAGAAACGTGCGTTTTTTCTCCGATCTTTTGATGAAATTCGCGGTTTTTCGCGATGTTTTGATTTAAAATGGCTTTTTTTCGCAATCCTTTGATGGAATTCGTGTTTCTTCCGCGATCATGTGACGAAATTCGCTTTTTTATATCGACGAAATTCGATTTTTTCGAGATCCTATGACGAAATTCGCATTTTTTCCGCGATCCTTTGAAAAAATTTACGTTTTTGCGATCCCATGATAAAATTCACTTTTTTCCGCGGCCCTTTGACTAAACTCGCGTTTATTCCGCGATCCTTTGCTGAAACTAGCGTTTTTTGAGCGAACCTTTGCCGAAATTTGCGTTTTTCCGCGATCGTTTGCGACGAAATTGACGAGTTTTTTCTGCGAACGATTTACGAAATTGATTTTTTCAGCGATCCTTTGACGAAATTTCAGTTTTTTGCCAGCGGCTCTTTGACTGAATTCGCGTTTTTTCCGAGATCCTTTGCCGAAATTTGCGTTTTTTCCGCCATCCTTTGACGAAATTTGTGTTTTTTCGCAATCCTTTGACGAAATTCGCATTTTTTTTCGCGATGCTTTGCCCGAATTCACGTTTTTTCCGTGATTCGTTTCCGAAACTCGCGTTTTTACCACGATCCTTTCTCGAAATTTGCATTTTTTCGCGATCCTTTGATGAAATTTGCGCTTTTTCGCGATCATTTGACGAAATTCGTGTTTTTTAGCGATCCTTTGACGGAATTCAAGTTTTTTCCGCCATCCTTGACGAAATTGGCGTTTTATTCGCGACCCTTTGACGAAATTTGCCTTTTTCCGCGATAGTTTGCGACGAAATTGGCAATTTTTTCTTCGAACGATTGACGAAATTGATTTTTTTCAGACATCATTTGTCGAAATTTGCGATATTTCTCTATTATATTTTTTTATGTCTGAATTTTCTAAGTGATGACCGATTTTTCATAATTTTCGGAACCAAATGCATTAGTTTTTCGGAAAATGCGGAGCAGAATCACCTGTGAATTCGCCAATCGGTCGCGGAAAATAACGCGAAACATGTCAACCAATCGCGGGGGGGGGGGGGGAAGTGAAATTTGTCTATCGATCGCGGCGGGGAAAAACCTCTTTCGCGGTAAAAAAAAAAAAAAACCTCGCAAAATGTGTCAATCGATCGCGCGAAAATATCACGAAATTTGCAAGGCGTTCGCGGGAGTTGATCGTAGGTTCAAAATGTAAAATTTTCCTGAAAAGGGTGAAATTTTTTGGGTGGGATTTCAAAATTTTGGGCTCGAATCCCGCCATCCCGCCCTGAAATTCGAGCTCTGTATATATATATAGGTGGTGTGATGCTTTCTTAATTTTTACGTTCCAAATTAGGAGAATTTTACATCGATTATGAACTGAATATTTTTTTTTACTTTCATCAGCAAACCATAATTATTTACATAGAATTCACATTTTTCCAATGGTTATATTTAACATAGGCATTATCATAGTGATGGTATGAAAAAAAGAAACGTAAGAAAGAAAAGAACTTGTCTCTGCTTCATGAACAGGGATGTAGTGGAGGGTATATGGGGGTATACGCCGTATACTTTCTGGATTTTTTTAAGAAGCTCCGTATACCCTCTGTTTTTCAAATAAAGCATTAGCGTATACACTAGCTATGAACGTTCATGATGCCAGCGCATACCCTCTGCCACACCGTATACTCTCTGCTTTTTTTTTTTTTTTCGACTACAACACTGTTCATGAAATTTCTATAAGCCAAATGTCTGCTGAAAACCTCAACCTTCTTCAATTCAACTAAACAAAATGAAGCACGTGCAATATTTTTGGAAACGTTGGAAAGCGTAAATAAATTTAACGAAAAATATATGAACCTCTCCTTACATATCCGTCCTAAAACAAACAATAATAAACTATTAAATTTAAAAAATGAAAAAACCCGACTGCGTAAAAAGCTAACTAATTAATTATTTCTCATCAATGTGAAACTATTTTTTTTTCAATTCCTACTATTAGCTCACACTCTCGCTATATATATCTTGTTCAAATATTCAATCGTTAATAAAATACTTATTATTCATCCAATCAAGCTCAAATATATTTTGTTAAACTTGTAGTGGATGACACTTGATGTTAATCCAGTTTTTTTTTTCAAATATTAATTCATTAATTTAAATTAATTTTCAATAATCGAGAGAGCCCTCTTCTTGATCAAGGTATTTTGAGACCGAGAGCCCCCTTCTTGATCAAGGCATTTTAAGCGCTACTCAAGAAGAAAGAAGAATGGGAGAAAGAACAAATTCTCTTATTGACCTAAGTAGGAATTGACTTAAAAAAATTTTTTTATATTACTTGTTTATACCTATTTTACCTTACCTATTTTCTTATTTACTTGTATTGATGACTTTTAAGTTGTGTTTAGTTGTTAGTTCTTATCTATAAACACTGTTTTGATGAGGCCTATCGATGTCTATGATGGTTAGAGTTGCAGTAAAGCTAGAGATCCACAATACATACAAAACTTCCAGGTTGTACAATATTTTAACGGAGCTTCTGACTGTAAAATAGTCAATGAAACATCGTCTTCATTTTGAAAGACCTATCCAATGATATGCTACTCGTGCGTAATATTTTTTTCGTCTTTACCACCCTTTTGTATTATACGGCCACCATTTTGAATTTATAAAAACAAAACCTATCCTATAACCATCGGACCGTTAAGACGAATTAATAGAGACCTCATTCATTAAAATCCATCCAGCCGTTGGGATGTTTCGAGGGTATAAAGAAATCCACATACACAGATACGCGTGAAACACATAACCCTTCTTTTCAGTCGGGTAAAAAACTGCATAAAACAGACGCAAGCAGCTAAAAATAAATTAAGATATTCTGTTTAAATAATCGTAATTTGTTTGCAATTGTTTGTTTTACATTAGGTTATAGATTTGATTTTTTTTTTCTAATATTATAACGAAATATTTTCTGTTTAAATTATTCTTAATGTAAACTAGGAAACTAGTTTTTAAGGTAATATCGTAAAAAACATTTTTTTTTCTTTTTTTTAAGCTTTTCAGCAGTTTACTATTAGCGAATCTTGTTTGTCTAGGAAACGTCGTGTAATAATTATTTAATTAGGATTTACATTTTACCAATGATTTATTTAATACGTTCATTATCATAATGGTATATAAGGTGTAGAAATGTGAAAAAGAAAGCAAAAATTTGTCTCTCATTCGTGAAATTTCCAAAAGCAAATGTCTGCAAAAAATCTGTGTCAAATGCCTGCAAAATATCTTCTTCAATTCAATCAAACAAAATACATACGTACTTACGTAACCAAATTTAAAGAAAAATGTATAAAATTCTATCTTTCCTTATACATCCGTCATAAAACAAACAATAACAAACAATACGCGGATTGTTTGTTTTAGATTAGACTAGATTAGTTTTTTTTTTTTTTTTCAAACTTTATAAGAAAATAGTTTTATTTAAATTATTATTACTGTAACCTCTGAAATTATTTTTAAAGCAATACAGTAAGAAACACTTTTTTTTTTTTTTTTTCAAATGTCTTAGTATAGTTTATAATTAGCGAAAATTATTTGTCCAAGAATCCGCATAATCATTATTTAGATAGAATTCCCATTTTCTCTAATGGTTTATTTAATACATTCATTATCATAATTGTATTATGGAGAGTAGAAATGTGAACAAACAGCCTCTCATTCACAGATTTTCAAAAGCCAAATTCCTGAGGAAAATCTTAATCTTCTTCAATTCAACCAAACAGAAATTGAGTACGTACTATATTTTTGAAAATGTGGAAAAGCGCAAACAAATTTAAAGAAAAATGTATGAAATTCTCTTTTCCTTTATACGTCCGACATAAAACAAATAAATTGCTGCATAAAATAAACGCAAGAGCAGCGAGAACTTATAAAATTAAGTTTTTCTTTTTAATTGTTTGCAGTTGGTTAGGGATTGTCTGCTTTATATTAGATTAGATTTGCTTTTTTTTTTCTTTTCAAATATTATTACGAAATATTTGTTGAATAAATTATTACTAACGTAAACTCTGAAACAAGTTTTTAACCCTTTATAACTCAAATTATGAATTCATGAAAATTTTATCTTCTAAACCATTTTTCATGAATTTTTGATACTACATCAGAAGATTTATACAATAATTTAATAAATTTTAGAAGGTTTTTGCCAATTAAAATTGATTAATTAAATTTGAAATTATAGGGATTTTGTGCAATATTTATAACTTCACTCAAATCTTTTATTTAAAATATTTTTTTTTTAGCATTTTGTGAAATTAGGAAATGTACAAATATAATGTTCTTACAATAGAAATTTTGAAATGTTTCCTAGTTGAAACTTTTCCCCCACCAATAATTTCAACGTCAAGAAAGATGAAAAGATGCAAAGGCAAAAGAAATCCTCCTTTTAAAAATATTTTTTGTTTTGTGCAGCCAATAATGGTTCTGAAACAAGATAAAATAAAGTATCTATAACTCATTCTAAACTGTATTACTACTAATCGATGTATTAAATGGATTTTATAACAAGTTATTTTAATGGTATATTAAAGTACCGTTGTGGCATAAAGGGTTAAAGCAATGCAGCAACAACCATGTTTTTTTTTCCCCTTTGAGCGTCTCACTATAGTTTATTATTAGCAATACTTATTTGCCTAAGTATTGGTATATAATCATTATTTGGATAGAATTTTCGTTTTCTCAATGGTTTATTTGATGCATTCATTATCATGATGGCATTACAAAGCGCAAAAATGTAAAAGAAAAAAAAAATTCTCATTTATGAATTTCCAAAAGCCTGAGGAAAATCTTAATCAATTCAATCAAACAGAAATTAAGTACAGTCGTGGAATAAAAAAAAAAAAAAAAAAAAAAAGTAAACACCCACTACTAACTCCACAACAAATTATCGTAGAAGAAAGTTACTGGTACCGAACGATTGGAAATAAAGTCTACTTTTCAATGATGTATATAAAATTTGCTTAGGGGTCATCTACATATTAAAACGATCCATAACTTTGTTTTTTTCAATAGCAGTACACAATTCTGACAGCATAAATGAACTCTACACCCTTCAATAAGCCTAAAAACAAATTTTTATGCAATTCGTACCCTAAGTTTCCGAGAAATTAATTATTATAAAGCGAGCGTATTTTAAGGGCTGTATCCAAAGTTCCGTACTCGATTGTTAACCGAGATAGCCCCCTTCTTGATCAAGGCATCTTAAGCGCCACTTAAGTAGTCAATGAAGCCTGTTTGATTACGGGACAGCAGAATAAATTTCAAAATATCTACTCACTTCTATCATAGACGGCCCCTTAAACAATCATTTTACCGTTTTTTAAGCATAATTTGAAAACTACTTGGAAGAAAAATGTGAAATTTTGGATTTCCATAAAGCAGGACTTAATAAATCTAAATCCATCAAAAAAATTATAGGTTGCAATTCATAATTTTTTCGAATATTAATTTCATAATTCATATCATAAAATTATAAGAATTGCAAATTCAGCATATTTATGTTTGGGTATATTAGTATTATTGCTACAAAAAAATTTTGCACATTAGGAACATGATTTAAGGAGATATAAATAAAAATATGAAAATGTAATTTAACATTAGAAGCACTAAAATTTGAACGTTTATAATTCAAAAACTTATCATTCAAATGACTTGAAATTTGATGTCTAGGAATAGTTTGAACCGAATATTTGAAATATCTCGTTAAAATTGGGTATTGCCATTGAAAAAAATTAAGTTTGGATTCGTTTTAATATGTAGATGGCCCCTAAGAAAATTTTATATTCATCATTTAAAAGTAGACTTTATTTCCAATCGTTCGGTATCAGTAACTTTCGTCTACGATAATTTGTTGAGGAATTGGTAGGGGGTGTTTACTTTTTTCTCCACGACTGTACGTATTGTACTTTTGAAAACGTTGAAAAAGGGTAACCAAATCTAAAGAAAAGTGCATGAAATTCTACCTTTCCTTATTTGTACATTCGTCATAAACCAAATAATAAATTTCTGCATAAAACAAACTCAAGCAGCGAGAACTTGTAAAATTAAGTTTTATTTTTAATTAATCATAATTTGTTAGGGTTTTTTGTTTTATATTAGTTTAGATTTGTTGTTGTTTTTTTCTTTTAAACATTATTACGAAATATTTTCTACCTTAATTATTATTAATGTAAACTCTGAAACTAGTTTTTAAAGCATTACAGTAACGAACATTTTTTTTTTTTTTTTCAAGCGTCTCTGTATAGTTTATTATTAGATAATCTCATTTTCCTAGGAAACGGCTTATAATCATAATTTAGAAAGATTTCCATTTTCTTAATGGTTTATTTAATACATGCATTATCATGACAGTATTATGAAAAGAAGAACTGTAAAAAATAAAGAAAAGGAAAATAAAATAGAAAAATTTCGGCCGGCCTCGCCTACAGGCGGGATGTAGATTTCGAAATTAAGTACTAATTTCATCAACAAAAAATAATTCAAGATTAGAGATAAACCCAGTTTAACAATTTTATCTGGCCGCTTTTGACGAGTTTTTAACCCTTTATATCCTGAATTTTGAATAAAAAAATTGCTTCACCCGAATAATTATTTGCGTTAATATCCAAGATATCCAGAACGACATATATAATAATAATTTGATTTTTAGATTTTTTAAAATTAAAACTGATTTAATAAATCGATAGTTAGAGCTCTTTTGAGCAAAATATTTAGAGAACAATTGGGTTAATTAAGAAAAAATACTTTTATGGAAGTCTCACAATTCTTATAAGAACAGTGTAAATAAATGTATTGTGATCCTATCTGTAACATAAAAGTGTTTTGTAGTTGCGAATTTTCCGTATAACATTTTTTAAATAGGATAAAAGCTACACACCTAGGTAAATGGTTGAGAAAAGCCACATTAAAAAACCTTCAGCTTCGACAGTTTCACTGTGCTTTCTAAGTATGATTGAGCAAATTATTTTGTATGAAAAGTGCAATCTACTGTCATTAGTAGACGAATTAAATAAATTTTATATTCAATTTTCTTTAATGGTACTTAAAAGTACCGTCAGGATATAAAGGGTTCTGGCCGCTTTTGGCGAGTTTTTAATTTCATTTTTCTGTAATAGCTGGTTTTATTAGAATCATGTTAATACGATATTTTTTTCTTCAACCCCTATTTTTGTTTAATTTGTTTTTGCTTTAAGAGTTGGTTCTATCAAAAACTTGTCAATATAAAAGTTGTATATAATATTAAGAAGATATATAATAAATTCATGTGGATATATCTTGTGAATTGACGAAGTTATGAATTTTTTTCTTCTTCAGCACCCCTCTTTTTCTGTTTCTATTTCTTTCTTTTTTTTTTTCCTGTAAGAGTTGGTTCTATCAAAAACTTGTCAATACAAAAATTGTAGATAGTATTAAGAAGATTTATAATAAATTTAAGTGAATTTGATAATTTGAGAATTGACGAAGTTATGAAATTTTTTTCCCCTAAAACCCTATTTTTTTCCCCTTTGAGCCCATTTTTAATTTTATCAAAAATTTGTCATACATAAAGTTTTCGTCTTTTTCCTAGATGTAATAATAACTTTATACTGATTTCATTTTATTATAATTAAGAAGTTATGGATTTTTTTCGGTTTTCACAAAACCCCTCCCTATTTCCACCCCCTTGAGCCGATTTTGCTTGTTTGCAATCCCCGCCGAGATATTAGCCATCTCAATGTTTTTGGTGAGTTTGAAGACGATTCGTGCATAATTGCGACTTATATCGTGCGGACAAAATTTAGTACATACATACATATATATACATAAACGTTTTAGGTGGGGGTGGTTTTAGGTTCCTGGGGTCATATAATGAAAAGTTATAAAGGATTTTTCCAAAAGTCATACCATGGTAACGACTGCAATAGGTAGTATTTCTTATGAAATCTACCCAAAATTGTCTCGCATTCATGAAATTTCCGAAACACACTTACCTGCAGAAAATCTAATCTTTCTTATATCAATCAAACAAACTACATTTTAAAAAGGGTTGAAATACTTAAAATAATTTAAAGAAAAATTATGAAATTCTATCTTTTCTAACCACCTGTCATAAAATTAACAATAAAAACCTGAATAAAATAGACACACACAGTTGAGAATTTATAAATTAAGGTTTTGCATATTATTTGTTAGCGATTGTTTTTTTATATTACGTTAATTAATATTAAGTATTGATTAACAATTTTCTTTTTGTAACATTATTACAAAGTATTTTTACAAAGTGTCATTATTACAAAGTCTGTCTAAATTACTATGAATGTAAATTCTGAAAGTAATTTTAAAGCAATATAAGTAAAGAACATTTTTTTTTTTCAAGCGACCGAGTTGTTTATTAAATAACCTTATTTGTCTAGGAATGCAGTCAACAAGATTGCTATTTATGTATTCACGGAACTAGACAATCGTCCTTCAGAAAGAAAAAAAAAACTGAAGCTGATTCTTTCTTTCATATTTTTCATAAATGATGCTTAAATTATAATTTTCAGCAAAAAATAATCATTTTTCCCTTTATTTCTTTCTTTCATTTTGACAGCTTGCTTTCTCAATCACAGCTTTAAACATAATCGAATATAGGATCAGTGACATTTTGTATCGATTCAAAAATAAAGAATCTTTAGAAGAAGAAGTGAAACAGAAATTCTAGAAACTCTGTCTTTTTGTTTTCTTTGTAATTTTTTATTCATTATTTCCAATAAAGTAGACAGAACACAATAATATTTTCGTAAAAGTGTCTCCAGATAAATTTCTAATTGAAAAGGGACAGAACGGATATTAAGATAGTCATTAAAATGCTATAAACAAAACAAATACCATATCAAACAACAAAATCAAATCAATTTCAATTTTCTGGAGTATGCCAATACCTGCAATTTATTCTGTTGAGCTGATTCATATATCAGACCAGATGCCGTGATAAATAAGGTTAACTGGGTGAATTAAGTCCTCCAGATTCGTCCGGGATAGCTCAATTGGTAGAGCATTGGCGGCTTCAGCCACAGATCCCTGGTTCGAATCCTGATCAGGACATTTTTCGACCAGTTGGAAAGTTACAACTCATATAACAGTGTTCTTTTTAGGTGCGTTCGTAATTATATAAATATGTAGCACCTATAATCGTCGTCTGGTCCGTCCGTCTATCTGTCCCTCTGTCCGCATATAACAGCGCAAAAATTACCCGACTGCATGGTTTAAAATGTAATATATATAATCGTTGCTGAATTTTGTCAAGTCATTTTAAATTTTTTGAAAATCGAATCAAAACTTAAAAAGATATTAATAAAAATTTTCTTCATTCTATTAAATCATATTATACGCAATTAATTCAATGATATCCCATGATAGGTAATAGTTCTAGGTTGCATTGGTGATTAAGTCCTATTTAAGATGGAGTCATATTATTTCCGTATTACTGAATTTAATATATATAATCGTAATAAAATTTGTATCCATGCATTTATACATAAGAGTGCAACAGCTATTGCACTAAGATCTGAATATTTATAAAACGAGTTATATAGTACACCACCTGGCCGGGCAACATGCTGCATAGCACCTCGGGGGCCCAGGGTCAAGTAAACAGAGTTGGACACTGTAGGCCCTGATCCTTCATGGATTGTACAGCCACAGGTTTAGTTTTTTTTTTATTATTTATTAGTTGAATCCGCATGTTATTCGTTTTCTGATTGGTCTATACAGTAATCTGTATTTTCCCTTTACTTTCAACAGAGATGGATACTTCTGTTGCCACTATGACAAAAAAGTAATAAAAACTACAAAAAAAAATTAATAACTCAGAAACAAATTGAGATACAGTTTCAAACAAATTGCATTTAAAAGTACATTTTTTTTCTTCTCTATACGACGGTGTAAAAAGTAATATTTCGGGATGTTTGGAAGCTTAAGAATGAAATTTCATTTAAAATTGGTCAGGAATATTAATGTTTAATCCATGGCGTACGTAATGTATGACCAGCTCCGTAGAAGTTTAAAAATTTACAGTACCGAAAAATGTAATACATGGCGTACGTAATGTAATGATCAACTCCGTGCGATTTTTTATGTCTTAAATTTTAGTCTTTGAAAAAATCATTTTCCAAATGGTCGTTGTAATTTGTTAAATTGCATTTTTTTTTTTTTTTTTAGTTGTAGCACGAACGCAACTTATTTGCTACGTTTGAAGTACAATTTCCGACTTGTTTTTCCTGATAGTGATAGTTTTCTGCCTTACAAATGATTAAAAATACATTCCAATCAAGACTAGTTTCAATCGCGGGTTTTAATGCTGATTCTTTAAATTTTAATAAATTGAAATTCATAAATTAATAATTTGAAATTAACAAATTAGTAATTTGAAATTAACAAATTAAAAATAAGTAAATACTCTAAAAGTTCCATAGCACATTCTTTAGATGATATGTTGTAAGTGTGAATAAATACTTTATCATAAAAATGAATTCGTACGTGTCAACTTTTCGCATAAGGCCTATTTTTGTCCGATGCATTTTTTTAAAAAGTTATGTTTCTATTTAATATTTATAATTTTCAATACGAATATGAATGTAGGCAGAAAAACCTTTATATTCAAGCATAAAATACAAAATCACTTTTTGGTTTTGTTAAGGTTTATCACACTTCGAGTTTCAATATTCAATGACACAAATGACAAGCATAATTTCTAATGTATTATTCTACCCCTTCAATTACAACTGTTATATGAAAAGAATAAATGCATGGTTATAACAAAGCAAGTAATGTGAAACTTCATGAAATTAAGAACCAGAAATGGAAACATAATGATTAAAGGTGTAATGATTTTTTATCATTTTAAAGTAAGTTTAAATGAAAAAGACTGTTTTAAAAGAATATCAAAAGCATTTCCAATTTCTCATCCTTCATATGCAATCATATTTAGATGGTTTCGAGAATTTAAGCACGAAAATATGATTTCAAAGAGGGCGAGCGAAGTGGAAGGCCCTCAACAACATCCTCAAATGAAAATGCTGAAAAGCTAAAGGTAATTTTGAAAGATAGCCCATATATTACATATCATCTGTTCAGCAGACTCCGAATGTTGGATAGACAGTAATATTTATGTTGCTACATGAAGGTTTAAAAGTGAGGAAACTTTGCAGCAGTTGGATGCCTCATGACCTGACCGAGGAGCGAAAGCAGACAAGAGTGTCATGGTGCCACGAAATGTTGGTAAAATTTGATTCTGGCATCTCCAAACCTCTTTGTGGAGTTGTTACAGGAGATGAAACGTGGATTTACCAATCTGATCCACAAACTAAAAGAGAATCTTCAGTTTGCGTGTTTGAAAATTAAGAACCGCCAACAAAAGTCAAGAGACTGAAGAGCAACGGCAAAAAAATTGTGACAACATTTTTTTTCCAAAAGGGGCCGTATTGCACACCTTTTGAAGAGTAAAAAACAGTTACTGCCAACTGGTATACAGAGATTTCCCTACCAGAGGTCATTAAAAAGTTGGAAGAAAAATGACCAAAGACAGGAACAAGTGGTAATGAATAATATTCGTAATTTCATGAGCTTCAGGTTAGATAATTAAATCACTGTTCATTGGGAGAGCAAGTTTCAAGAGTATACGATTCTACTTATATCACCTTATATCAAGATCACGATGAATTTAAGTGTCTTTAGAAACTCAAGAATCACTTTAATAATTACAAATTTTCTGTTTATATACGATAACTATTTACATTTAATTTGTACATATATACAGCTTTTAGAAAAGCATCTTAAATATCTGGAACTTAACATTCAGCCAGCCTTCATACGCGATTTCATAACTAATTAATAAAAATACATTAATTTTCTTTTCTTAGAAGTCATGACAAAAAATGCAGCTTGCTTGCTGCGTTCAAATTTACATCATATAAAACTAAAGAACAAAAATGTTTTAATAACAATTCTCTGGTATCACGTGACCATTGGCGCCGTGTCAGTCTACCTGAAAAAGGCCCGCTTAGGAAATTGCGAAATATTTCACAAAAGGATTCTTCTTCACCATGACAATGTCTGAGCACATTCGGCTTTAAAAACAAAGAATATTTTAAAAGCAAATAAGATCCAGTCGCTTGGGAATCCCACCATGCAGCCCTGGCCTTGCTCCATGTGACTTTTATTTGTTTCCCAAAGTCAAGAAAAGTCTTCGTGGCGAAAAATTTACAAGTGTGAATGTTAAATGGAGTACTATTTAACCCTCCTCGCAGAAATCAGCCTGGATGAGAGGAAATTATCTTTTAATCTTATTTCAAAGATGAATAAATTGTAGTAACGGCACACGACTGGGTAGCGAAGATTATCGAAAATATCACTACAGCTCGTAAAAAAAATTAAATTAAAATTCAATTCAATTAGGTGCAACGTCACTAAAAAATAACGTTGCACCTAACCATACGTTTTTTTTCCCTTTTAAAATTCACGTGCAAATATATTATTCAATTAAAAAATGTTTGGGAATATTATTATTTGAGCTTTTGAAATATGACCAAATTTTAACCACTAAAAGTTTTTCAGGTGTAATAATTTAATTATTTTAGGCATTTCACGTGTGACGTAATTTTCCCATTAAATGCGTTTCTCGTGTAATAATTGAATTTTTTTTTTAATTTTCTTACTTTTTCATAATTCACGTGTAAATATAATTTTTATGGCGTAATTTTCCGTATTTCCTACTTTTAAAATGTGATCGTTTAATTATTATTTTAAAATTTCATTTCTGTTTTTAATAGATACATGTAAACAGATTTTTTATTTGAGAGAAAGTACAATTATTTGCGCTGTTTTACCAATTGGCATCAATACAAAAAAAAAACCTTTTCTAAATAGGAAAAAAAAATATTTCTTGAAATGATGGAAATTTAAATAAAAATTTGAAAAAAAAAACCTTCGAAACTTAGTCAAATTAAAAAAATAAATGCAGTCTGCACACAGCAAGCTTGTAATGTATATCCTCAGTAAAAAATTATTAAATTTCTATGTATGTATAGTTTTTGCCCCTATAAAACTTTTTTAATGGAATGATTTTGACCGAATTTAAGATTAAATAGCTCTTAAAATAATTATTCGATTTAAAAACTGCCTACCTCAGCGTATTTATCAAATCATTTCTCTATAATACTACCAATTTTCATATTTTTGTATGTAGTACTTTTCTTAATATTAGCGAAGAAAAACCTCCGGTCACAAAAAATTCATTTACGGCAGTGGTGACAACGTTAGTTACTTTTTTCTAGAATAGAGAGAATCACGAAATTTCATAAAAAACAATACAGAAAATTGCGAATGGACAGGAAAATTAATGAAAAATTTCAAACCGTTTTGAATAATTTAAGACAAAGTATAGAGGAAATTTAGCATCAATAATGTTACATTTAAATCAAACGTTCAAATGTTCCGTTTTCAATTCAGTGAATCAGTTACAATCGTCTGAATTCTCACAGAAAAGCATTATGACGAAAAATAAAATGTTCCATATTTTTCGAACGACTGAACCAAATTTAACCAAGAATTATAGAGTTAATTCCCGGAACATTACTAACATACCTACAAGTTAACCGGATGCATTTTGCGGTAGTTATAGCGAGACATACAGGCACAAAAAACTTGTCGGGTATCTACAGATCCTCATTGACGTTTCGGAACAATAACGATAGTCTACAGAATGAGTTTTTAGAATGTTATGACTGGTTCAGAAAACCGATTTCATTCGGTTTTGTAAGATAGCTTTTAAAAATATCCAACCAAGTTCATCTATCAGCATCCATAGATACGATGGGGGGAAAAAACGAGACACACAGAAATCATTAAAAAAGGGTTTGAAGAAGAAACATCTCAAAGGTATCATTAAATGTTACAGTAATTTAGTTTCAGTTTGCCCTTTCTTTATAAAATGCTATAAAATTTATTTTTACACAAACACACAGGAATTTATTTCAATATCAGGCTTTATTTATTTATTTATTTAAATGAAAATAATACCTATAAACAGTGTTCTCACTGGCTTTTGACCAACATTAGCGATTTGGCGAATAAGAAATAAAAAACAGTAGCCAAATGAAAATAAATGTTAGCAAAATAGATTCGGCGTGAAACACTCAAAAATTTATCTTTAACCCCTTATTGTATCCCTTTTTTTAACATGTTCTAAAATAACCTAATTTTTTGTAATTACTTAAAAAATAGAAATTCAACTATTCACTACAGAAACTATTTAAAACAAATACATTCTAAATGCCTCCTAAATGTGTAAATGTTTCAGATATTCTTTTAGCAGTCTAAATAAAAGTTAAAAACGGCTATCTTTGATTTACCGTTGTGAAAACATAAATTGCTATGAGATTTCGACCGATAGAAGAAAATTGACCGGCCAATGATACTTTACGTACAACTAATAAATAGTATATAGTTAATTTCAACACCTCATTCCAACAAAACTTTTCTCTATTCGGCACTTGTTGTGACTAATTTTGTTTATATTTTTACCAGAGCGACGCCGATGCATAGACAGTGATTAACTGACAATAGAATAGAGAAATACCAATCGCATAAGTATCCTTTACGTGTCTTTGGCTGTTGCTAAACTGAATTGATATTGAGTCAGTATCATATAGCGGGTGTCCTAAAAAGGACTGACTGATTTTAAAATTAAATAACTTACAAACGGTGACAGATATTTAAAAAATACTTGCAGTAGGGTTATGCATGAGGTCAAAAGTTTTTTTACAGTGATTTTCGATTTTAGTTCGAATTACAAACAATAGATGGCGCTGTAAGCAATAGGCGCTAAATACAGGAACGATTTTTTTACCTTTCTCTTCTTCCATGCAGAAAAAAGGAGATTAAAATGTCATGAGTGGATCCCGAAGTGCCAAAAATCGAGCCAGAATTTAGCGTCTATTGATCGCAGCGCCATCTATTGTTTGTAATTCGAACTAAATTCGAAAACCACTGTAAAAAAACTTTTGACCTCATGCATAACCCTCCTGCGAGAATTTTTTAAATGTCTGTCACTGTTTGCAAGTTATTGAATTTTAAAATCAGTCAGTCCTTTTTAGGACACCCGATATATTAAACGAGCAAGCAATTTTCTGGATTACGAATGATATCGTAAACGACTGGGAAGATTTTCACGTAACTTACGTCCTATACTAATTCGAGCACGAGAAAAAGATCTAGCTAGGTACCGAATGCAAGAAAATTCGTTTTTACAGGGTAATAAATACAAACTCAGCGATTAAAATGCTTCTCGTTATAAATGGAAAAATGCTCAAACGATTTTCACGAAACGTGTTTTCTATGCTAATTCGAGCACGAGAAAAACATTTAGCTAGGTGTCGAATTCGCGAAAGTTCGTTTTGATCGACTAAAACGAACTCAGCACTGAAAATGCTGCTATATACTCTCTAACGATTCTTCTCTAACGATTTTGACAAAATTTGATGCCTATACTAATTCGAGCACAAATAACCCGATCTAGCTTGGTCGCTAATTCGGGAAAACTCGTTTTCTATGGTTAAAACATTCTCATTGCAAGCAATTTTTTTTAATAGTTAATCTTCCGTAATCGGAATTCCCGCCCGTGCTAACAATCATTTATCATAAACACAATAAAATTTATCTTGAAGATGCCACTGACGGTCTAGGTTCTCTACTAAATCGAGCACTAGATAACGGCCTATGTAGGTCAAAAATACGATAAAAATTATTTAAACTGGCTAGAAGAAATTAAATGATTTTACCAAACGTTGATTTTTCGTGAACTTAAATATTTTCATAAACATTTTATAAATATGCTAATATTTCCTGATAGATTGCAGCGTTTATACTTTTGTTATATTTAAAATCACTACCATATTGTTACAAACACCGCTAAAGTTTGATGCCTTTGCTCGATACAAAATTAGTTTCTTTTTTTTTATTATTATTATTAAAGACAAATTTTCTAAACTTACCACATATCTCCGAAATAGCTTATTTTTGTCGCCAATTATTGACTTGGACAACGATTGTTGAAAAATAATCATTTAAATTTTTTTAAAACATGGAGAGTGGTCCTCAGATATGTCTGAGATGATCGCATATTCAGATCAATCGCATATTGAGTCATATTAGATGACTCTTATTTTTTTTTTATTATTAATAACAATCTAAAATTCTTGCTTTATACAAAGGCTTTTTTGTGTTAAAACCTTTTTTTTACGTACTCGAATGAAAGCTTCGGAATTAACTTCTACCGCCACTCCTCCCCGGAATAAATGATATTATATTTAAATGAAAACTGAAATGCGTTTTCTATTATCTATATTCATATACATATATATATATTTTTTATTTTTCATCGGGGGCGACACTAAATTCTGAAAAAGCAGAATTTCTGTTTTCTAGTAAGTGTACTTCTGTTCAACGCTTTTGGCTGGAGACATATGTTGTAGACTACAACTCTAATAGTCTAAGAAATATATACCCTCATTTGTTATTTAATGATAATAAAGAATATATGCTAGATAATGTATATGTCGTAGGCTAATTGAGAAATCAGGCTCTTTGCAAAGAGCCGCGCTAATTGGAGAATCATCTCCCTTTTTCCAATTAGCCTGATATTTTTCAGGCTTATTGCAAAGAGCCTAGAAAGCGTTAGGCTAATTGAAAAATGACCACTTATTATCCAATCAGGGTGATTTTTTTGGGCTTATTAAACCATAACCCGACTAGAACCCAAAAACTAATCATAACAGACCGTACCCCGATCCGAGCAAAACAAAATAATTTCAGTCTGCATGCAACCCGACCCGAACCTGAAAGTTCCATTTGAAAAAACCCGAAATCTGACCCGAACCAAATTTGATAACCGACAAAAATATTCTAAAGCACCATAACCCGATCCGAGTAAGACAAAATAATTTCCTTGGACACGAAACCCGAACCGAACCTAAAAATTTCATTAGAAAAAAACCGAAATCTGACATGAACCAAATCTGAACCCGACAAAAATATTCCAAAGAAACATAACCCGATCCGAGCAAGACAAAATAATTTCCGTGGACACGCAACCCGATCCGAACCTAAAATATTTGTTTGAAAAATTCCGAAATATCACCCGAAACAAATATGATAACTGACAAAAATATTCTAAAGAACCATAACCCGATCCGAGCAAGACAAAATTTCCTTGGACACGCAATCCAAACCGAGCCTAAAAATTCTATTTGAAAAAATCCCGGAATCTGAACCCGACAAAAATATTCCAATGAATCATAACCGATCCGAGCAAGACAAAATAATTTCTGAGGACATGCAACTCAACCAGAACCTAAAAATTCAATTTGAAAAAAAAAAAAAAAAACGAAATCTGACGTGAACCAAATCTGAACCTGACAAAAAATATCCCCAAAAACCATAACCCGATTCCGGGTAAGACAAAATAATTTCCGTGGACACGCAACCCGAACCGAACCCGCTTGAATAGTTTTTGCGCTGTTACATGCGGATTGACGGAGAGTCAGACAGACAGGCTGACCAGACGACGACTATAGGTGCTACGTATTTATATAATTACTAACGTACCTAAAAAGAGACATCCTTTGAGAAGAGTACACAGAAAATAAAAATATTAATTTCCTACTTTAAATATACGAATGCATTCTACGCCCATAGGTTTAACATTAGCGAGGGGTTTCGGTAGTTAAACTAACAGCCTTAATTCAACTCGGTCGAAGATCGAATTTAGTAAGAAAATTGATATTCATTATTTAAAACAAAGCACGAAAAAAAAAGCCTCATAACTGAAAAATAGTAACTTACACTAAAATAAAAGTTTAACCCCCCCCCCCCCTTCTCCGCCTCCATTTTTAATAGAATAGAATTATAACTATTAAAAAAGTTGAAAACAATTCATATGGATAAAGAAGAGCAAAAATACAATAGCCTCATAACTGAAAAATCGTAGCTTACCCTAAAATGAAAATTTGCCCTCCCCCTTCTCTGTCTTAATTTTTAATAGAATAGAATTATAACTATTAAAGAAATTTGAAAACAATTCATATGGATAAAGAAGAGCAAAAATACAATAGCCTCATAACTGAAAAATCGTAGCTTACCCTAAAATGCAAATTTGCCCTCCCCCTCCCCCTCCTCTGTCTTAATTTTTAATAGAATAGAATTATAACTATTAAAGAAATTTGAAAACAATTCATATGGATAAAGAAGAGCAAAAATACAATAGCCTCATAACTGAAAAATCGTAGCTTACCCTAAAATGAAAGTATATCCTCCCCACTTCTACGACTCATTTTTTAATAGAATAGAATTATAACTATTAAAGAAAGTTGGAAACAATTTATATGGATAAACAAGCTCAAAAATACAAAAGCCTCATAACTGAAAAATCGTAGCTTACACTAAAATAAAAGTTTACCCTCCCCCTTATCCGCCTCAATTTTTAATAGAATAGAATTAGAACTATTAAAGAAAGTTGAAAACAATTCATATGGATAAACAAGTTCAAAAACACAATCCAATACATAAGAAATTGCTAAAAACAGGAAAAGGAAGGGAACAAAACTGAAAGAAAACCTACAAAAGATTAAAAATAGTAATCTAAATTCGTATACTGCGTGTGACGAAGGGCTCGTGCTATTTAAGTTCAATGATTCACTAAACTTCTAAATATTAATAAGATTTGCAACAGTGTGTTCAGTACAAATTGATTTTCGGCAGCAACTTAAAGTGAAAAGTGTATTCAATTGAAGTTACTTAGTTTACTTCAGTTAGGACATAAGAATGTGCACACCTATTATTAAATTAACATAAGATATAACTGTACTTTTTTTTTTCTTTACAACAGATGAAAGCGGGAAAAAAAAAACAATAATTCGTTAATAATGAAAAAAATATACATATGACCTTTCGATTGCGGAAACTTGAATAGTCAAAGAATATTTTGACTAAATGCCAAGTTAGTGCAATAAAAGCTCTTTAATAAAAACAAGAAATTTATCTTGTTGTCAAAGTTTGAAAACAGGCTGCAGTGGTCGAGAAATTTTTTAACCAAATGTAAAGAAAGCTATGTGAAGAAAGAGCTATTAAATTTCACAGACATTAATGATTCCATTCCCCCGTCCCCTATTTTTTTTTCAGCCTTACGACAGACTGGAGAAAATGACAAAGAGAAAGAGAAAAAGAGAAACAGATTTGAAAAATAAATCTACACTATCTAATACAAAAGGCTAATGAAACATCTTTATGAAACGACTAATACATGAATTCGAATGTATGAAAGGAAATTATGAAAAGTCTTTTCATAATATAGAAAGATAGAGAGAGATACAGAGATAGCGGGAGATATAGAGATAGAGGGGGGATACAGAGAGATAGTGGGCAATAGAGAGATATAAAGATAAATAGACGGAGATAGAGTAATAGAGGTAGATAGAGATATAGAGGAAGACAGAGCGATATCGGGAGGTAGGGGAAGATAGAAATAGGTTGATAGAGGAAGATAAGGATACAGATCGAGATAGATAGAGGAAGATCGAGCTATAGATCGAGATAGAAGACGACAGAAATATAGAGGGAGATATATTGATAGAGGTACAGAGACAGGGGGGGGGGAAATAGACAGATAGCGGAATATAGAGAAATAGAAATATAGAGGGGGACAGAGAGCAGTGGCGTGGCGTCCGATCATTGCTGGATGCGGCGATGACCAAGCAATATTTTAAAACTCTTAATAAGCTTTTAAAACTCTACGATCCAGTTTTAGCAGAACATTTGGAGTTCATGTATAAGTGAAGGTAAGATTTAAAGTTTCTTTTTTGAACATTCAACCATTGAATTTTAGAGTTAATAATTTTTCACCACAAACTTAAATAATTGCGATGACCACCGAAAATTTTCACGCCACGCCACTGACAGAGAGATAGAAAGAAAGATGGAGAGATAGAGCGGTACAGCGATAGAGATAGAGAGCGAGACAGAGATATAGAGGGAGATAGATAGACAGAGGAAGATAGAGAGAAAATGGGCGATAGATGAAGACAGAGGGATAGGCAGAGATAATATGGAGACTGGGAAACAGAGACATAAAGGGATATAGACAGATAGAGGGAGATACCGAGATACAAGAAGATAGGGATACATACAGAGATATTGGTTGAAAGAGAAATAGGGGGAAAAGGAGAGATAGAGAAATACATAAAGAGGGAGATAGACAGAGAGAGATACAGTGAGGTAGAGAAAAAGATGGAGAAAGTGGTAGATAGGTAGAGATAGATAGAGGGAGATAGAAAAGGGAGACAGATCGAGGAATAGAGAGATAGACAGAGATAGTGGGACAGAGGGAAATAAAATGATAGAGGGAGATAGAGAGACAGAGCTATAAAGGAAGATACAGAGATAACAGGTGAGAGAGATAGAATGATAGAGAATAAAGAGATACAAAGATAGATTGAAATAGAGAAAAAAGGATATATAGAGAGAGGGAGATACAGACATAGAGGGAGAGAGATAGAAATATAGAGAAGGAAGATAAAGAGATAGAAAGGTAGATTGAAATTGAGAAAAAGGGATATAGAGAGATGGAGATACAGATGTAGAGGGAGATAGATAGAAGGAGATAGGGAGATATACAGACACAGACAGACGAAAATAGATAGAGAGAAATAGATAGATTGATATAGATAGAAAAAGTTAGAGAGATAGAGCTATAGCGAGCGATACAGAGATTCAGGGGAAAGAAATAGAAAAATAGAGAGATAGTGGGTGATAGGGAGATATACAGATAGAGAAGGAGATGCAGAGATAGATAAAGATAGAGCAATAGAGACATGGAGATAGGGAGATAAAGGGATATAAAGATAAATAGAGAGATATAGATAGGGAGTTAGAAAGGTAGAGATAAACAGACAGAGCGAAATAGGCAGATCGATAGAAGATAGACGGTGATAGAGATATATATATATAGAGGGAAATAGGGAGATAGAGATATGGAGGGAAATAGAGAGATAGAGGAAGATATTGAGATAGAAAAATAGAGGGAGATAGACAGAGAGATAAAGATAGAGAGAGCCCTGTTGGCAAAGAGACAAAGAGAGACAAACCGGCAAAAAATTCACGGGGTTGGTGCACGAAGAGCGCAAACGTCAGAGACCTCTAGTAAACAAATGAAAAATATGAAAACAAAATTGTCTTATTAGCAGTTTTTATTTACGCGCCAGAATGGTTAAGATTTTAAAAGTGCCTTCATAATGGATAAACCGTACTTATGCACATCCTTTATATACCGGGCGATCCAAAAGTCTGGAACATCTTTAAAAATTAATGATTCGTAAACGAATAAAGATATAAAGATGCGGTTTGCAGCGAACGGATGGGAAGGAAACCGTATTTCTATGACGAAAGCAAAAAAGAGTGCTTGAATAAATACAAATGTTCGAGCAATAAAGAATGCGTGAAACCGCCTCATTCCCAACATTGGAAGATACCATCCGCCAATATGTGCCTGTCATAACAAGCAATGGCGGATCCAAGGGGAAGTTCACGGGGATCATGACGCCCCTTTCCCCTGAAACCCCTGCTACCTAGTATTGAAAAAAACAACAAAAAAAAAACACATACATAAACTGGTGTGGATAAAATTTGATGAGCTACTGATTTCTTCAAAATTAACTGACCTGACCTAACTTACGCTGTTAACTCGATATAATTTTTTAAAACCCAGGAGTTCTTTTATGGACACCCTATATAACGAAATTTTCCGGCGTATGAATAACCCACAGAATCATCAGAAGAGCTTGCAGGTTTAATTCCTGGTGAAGATGCGTTATTTCATCCAATTTTGTCGGCATTAAGCCTAAAATGACAAAATTTAGCTCCTAATAGACCATCATAAAACAAAATAGATGATAAAAAAACCAAGAGATATAAAGAAAGATACACACCTCACTCAGGATATTAAAAATTGAAAAATGATTAGAGCACAATACCTCAATCATATACAAGAATCTTAAAATATGTGGCCAGCAGTTAGTCACTGAAAACCAAAACATTGTTGCGATCTGGTATGAAAAAGGAAAACTATATTGTAACTATATTTTTTTTAACAAAAATGTTTAGTGCTGCCATCTATACCCATAAAAAAGAATAAAACTAATTGAAGAAATCAAGAAATGACTTAAATTAACATTTATTTAAAGTAGAATGAAAAAATAGGAATAGACTTAATAAGTACTGAGTAAATATAAAATAAATAAATATATAAAAATAAATAAATAAAAGGGCATTGTTTAAATTAACCATTTTAATACAAATATTATAAAATAAAAAATGAGTATATAAATAATATTTAAAAAACAAGGAGGATTATTTTGAGATAGTAAAATATAGCCTTGTAATATGCGCCAATATGTGAAATATTAATGAAAAATTTATGATGTTAAATGCATCATACCCCTGGGTTTTTTTTTTTTTTTTATAAATATATATCCATACAGTATATAAGGATACATACATACACATATACATGCTCACACACATACATACATACATATAAAGTTTTTAAACTTTTTTTAGAATTCCCTACCTCAACCCTCCACAATACTTTGATTTTTTATTTATTTATTTTTTATAACAGTGTATAATGTATTCATACATACCACACACACACACATACTTTTTTTTAAATAAATTTTTGTGTATGTTTTTATAATTTTTTCAGCAATCCACATCCCACCCTCCATAATAGTGTATTTCCATTTTTATATATTTTTTTGCATATTATACGCCCATACTGGTAAGAAGTAGTAAAAATGAATATTAAGATTTGATCCATGCAGATATAAAAGAGACGGGATAATTATAAGACAATGCTAATTGCCTTAATTTAAAAATATTAGGCTCTAAGAATTGGGAGGAACATAAACGTTTGATACGAAGACTATGATTAAGCAGAATATTTCTATAAACTGAAATATGTAAGCAGGAAATTTAATTACAGGAAATTTATTAGTAAAATTAATTACATTAAAAGAAAAGTCATTACATTTATCATAAATATTGGATGTTAGGGTGTTGTTATGGAGAATATTAACTTTAACATCCATAAAATTGATACTAGAATTATTTGAATAAGAAGTGCTAATAAATTTTCTTTCGTAAAAGGAAATATATAAATCTAACATGCTTGATGAAGCAGCTCCTTGGGAAAATTTCATATTTCAACCTGTTAAAGATATTTAAATAACTAGTTGGTCGTCATTTTGGACAGCCGCCATCTTGGATTTTAATTGCAAATTTACCCTTTATTATTCCGGTAGAATACGTGAATTTGGCGGTGGCACCCATTATGGAATATTCACAATTTTTTTTCTGCTCTGTAGAAAGCGCAAACTAGTGAATTTGTTAAAAAAAATTCAAATTTTTATTCAGCTTCTTTTCACGATAAGTAAAGCTTTTGTATATTATATTACTGATATATATCATAAGTTGCATATTACTCGTATATTTTTTATAGAAATGGTAAAACAATGTTCAAGAACATACTGAACATATTTGCTTATTATTTACGGCAAATAAAATAAGTGAGAGGATAAAAATTACATTTAAATAATTACATTTACAAATAATTACACTTTTTTAAATCCAAAAATAGTATCCATCTTTTTTTTTCCTAATTCAACCTGCAGAAAGAAAAAAAAAAAATACTAGAAAACAGGAATTCTGCTTTTTCAGAATTTAGTGTCGCCCCCGGCATTTCCATTACTTCATTTTCTTCTGATGGGCTGATGGCTTCTATTATTATGAAACAGCCATTATAAATGAAGTGTTAGGTGAAGATGAAAGAGCAGTCGTAAAAAGTTAGAACTCTGATTTTCTGATCAGAATGGGGGGGGGGGGATGGCCATAATTTTTTTTACGGCTGCTCTTTCATCTTCACCTAACACTTCATTTATAATGGCTGTTTCATAATAATAGAAGCCACCAGTCCATCAGAAGAAAATAACTTGGTTAAGCGGGACTCTACTGCAGTACAAAACATATTTCAATTTTAAGACTTAAAGCACACGTTTTATTTTATGTAAAATGACGTCATTCGCATCCGCTTAAGAATTCCACATTTACGATCTACTCTTAAACATCTACAGTAAAGCATGCATAGCACATCCCTATCGCGAAATAATGCACAAATGCAGCAAAAAGATGCCATCATTCAAGAAAATCGAAAAAAAAAAAAAAGTCTATCTAATGATTCATAGATACTTACAATTAAATATAGTATATAATAGCTCCATTGTTTTAACAGAAATCATTCGTCTACATTTTTTTCAAAATAGCACGTATTTTAATTACATTTTTTTTCGGTTGTTACGAGAAAATGGCAACAAAAATATATAATTACTATTTTAAACTATTTTTCCTTTACTTTCCACAGAAATGGAGTACTTCCGTTGCCAAGCAAATGTTGTTAAGCAAATGGTTCCAAAAACTACAAAAAAATTAATATTTCAAAAATAAATGGAGATACAGTTTTCAAACAAAATGCATTTAAAAGAACTTTTTTTTTTTTTTTTTCCCAATACGACGGTATAAAAATTGAAAATGTGCGATGCTTAGAAGTTTAAAAAATTGCTAAAGAGTATTTAATCGTAAAGCTTTGTTTTACGGCTAGCTTCTATAAAGTAACGTTATTTTTTGGACACAAAATAAGCTGGGAGAAAGAAATAGCATACCGTACGGAGGCTAATAAAAAAATTATTTCACTGATAACTTGAACACGATAATAACCCCATCCCTTAAAAAAAAAAAAACACTTTCCAACATAGTTGAAAAGTGTTTATGAATTCGGTTTGTCTGTCCATGTTCTAACTCGCGTAAATGTGCAGATTGTCCTAAAATTGATACATGTTATTGGGATTTAGCATGACATGTTCGGTATTGAAAATGATGATTGTAATGTTTACGGTTCATTTACAGGGACACTCAAGAAAATTCAATTACATTACAGCCTATAGGAAAATATCGTTTGCTATGCATTGTAATATTACACTATTGAAATATATTGAAATTTATGTATATCACTGAGGTGTACTACAAAGTGCTTACAGAAGAATCCGATATACATATAATTTATCGTTCATTTACAGGGACACACAAAAGTATTTGGCTACAGTTACTGCCTATAAAGAAGAATTGCTGGAAGTGCGTTTTCAGTTGTGGCACGCGTTTTAAAATTTTACTATTTTTTTTGCATATTTCTTGGCGTGTATAAATTCTGTAAATAACATACAAGATTACACAAAAGATCTCTACATATCCATTTATTAACGGAAACTTGTTGAATAGAAATTTTCAACAGTGCTTTGCGTTTAAATTTTAGCATACTACGTAATATACGTACAAATCTATAAATCATATTCAGGGCTGCACAAAAAAATTTGATATTTTTCCAACTATTGGTGGTAATTGTAGTAATTGCGTTTTCAACAATTTCTAAATTGCTTTAGACATATTTCACCTTAATCATGGTTCATACACTCGAGAACAAATAAAATTCAAGCACTATTCAAGGACTGTTTAGATACATGCATAAAAATGGCATAGAATAACACATAAGGAAAATAGCCACCCCATTGATTATCTATTTCAAAGAAATCTTATCAAAACTTTTCATTTTTATAACAGGCATTTTCAAGACATGATTAGAGAACTTTTAAAGAATAATGTGTTTTAACTTATTAAGGTACCATGGGAAGAAATTTCATATATAATAAAAAGTTAAGATAACAGAGCTTGATTTTCTTTTCTTTAAGTGCAAAAAAATATTTAAAAAAAAATAAATAAAAGGTATGGTATCACTACAAGAGCAGAAAACAGGAGTAAACCAGTTAAATTTTAGGAATTCTGAACACACATCAGGAGTCATATATTAGCATTTCTGAAGTTGTGAACAATATACTTTTTAATAAATATTCTCTGAATTCTCAAACCTTACAGCATTTGCACTTATTTGTACAAAAATAATTGAAATAAAGGTTAGATAATTTACTTTTACTTTTTAAATACAAAAGCTTTTTTTTAAATGGATTTATAAAAAGGAGATAAAATTTTTTTATCAGTTACACAGTGAAAAATTTGGAATTAATATAATTCAGTGAAGTTTTAACTGATTGACAACATTCGCGATTTTTATAAATAACGCGATTTTTTTTTAATGACCAATTGACTATGTTAAGAAGGAGCAAGGTTTTTTTGGGGGGGTGGGGGCAATATATGAAATCGCCATCAAACTGACGAATTTTGCGATTTTTTATCGATGACCAATGGACGAATTTTGTGGTATTTTTTCCCAGCGGATTGTTAAAATTTGCAATTTCTGTTCAATGACAGATTGAAGAAATTCGTGATTTTTTTTCAACGTATATAGTTGACGAAATTTTCAAGGGTGATTCTCCGTTTAAAAAATTCTAAAATTCACAGCAAATTTTCTGAAAGACTACAGTGGATAGCAGAAGGGGTAAATCCCATCACGGCACTGGCTATGTGTTTTTTCTAAGGCCCTTTGACAAATTTAGTCTTTTTTCGTAACCTTTCGATGGAATTTCCCTTTTTTCCGCGATCCTTTGAAGAAATTGGAGATTTTTCTGCGACCTTTTAATGCAATTCGCGCTTTTTCTGCAATCCTTTGACTTGTGTTTTTTTAGCGATCCTTTGAAAAAATTTGCATTATTTCTGCGATCCTAGAGATGATTCTGAATTTTAAAAAAAATTCTGAAATTTACCTCAAATTTTCTGAAAAGTTACAGCAGAGGGTGAGAGGGGGAAATCCACTCCCGACACTAACTATGCGTTTTTTCTGCAGCCCTTTGACGAAATTCGCGTTTTTCGCGATTCTTCGACGAAATTTGCCTTTTTTTCGCGATCTTTCGACAAAATTTGTCTTTTTTTCGCGATCTTTCCACGAAATTTAGTTTTTCTCGCGTTTCTAAGACAAAATTTGCGTTTTTTCCGTGATCCTTTGACGGAATTTGCATTTTTTCCGCGATCCTTTGTCGAAATCTGCGTTTTTTCTGAAAACGATTGGCAAAATTTATTTTTTTCGCGATTTTTTATGGCCGAATTTTCGGATTGGTGACCGATTTTTTTAAATTTTCGGAAATGAATGCCTTAAATTTTCGGAAAATTCGGAACAGAATCACCCCTACGCGATCCTTTGAAGAAATTCGCAATTTTTTGCGATCTTCTGTCGAAATTTGTGTTTTTTTTCACGATCCTTTGTCGAAAGTTGCGTTTTTTGCGCGATTCTTTGATGAAAACACGCGTATTTTCGCGATCTTTTAATGCAATTCGCGTGTTTTCCGCGATACTCTGACGAAATTTGCGCTTTATTCAAGATTTCTTGTCGGGTTATTTCTCTAGTCTTTGACGAAATACGCGTTTTTTTTAACGACCTTTCGATGAAATTCGCGTTTTTTCCGCAATCTTTAGAAGAAATTCGCATTTTTAAAGCGATCCTTTGGCGAAATTACCGATTTTTTAATGCGAACGATTGTTGAAATTGATGTTTTTCGGCAACAATTTGTCGAAGTTCGCGATATTTTCCAGCACTTTTCATTCCTTGAAAATCAATACTTTCTTTTCCAGCACTTTTCATTCCTTGAAAATCAATACTTTCTTTTCCAGCACTTTTCATTCCTTGAAAATCAATACTTTCTTTTCCAGCACTTTTTCTATTTTTTCCAAAGCGTACGAACCATGTTAATAAACTGTAAAGTTTTATTACAGTATTCGGAATGTTTTGGAAGTTATTACATAATCTATGCTGAATGCATGATTAAAAAAGATGGGAAAAAATACTTGAGTTGGTCATAGAACAGGAAGAATACTGGTTCTGTAATTTATATACGAAGATAGAATAATTGCATGCAGTTAGCATTATTTCGCTCAAAATCTTATTCCAAAACTAGCTATAATGACACAAAGTAAAAATAATGCAGGGGATAATAAAGACATTTATGTTCTCTCTTAGCTGCTCCCAATCTACTTTGTATTTGGTTTTAAGGAATTGATAAAATAAAACGACGACCTTTTTTAAAGCTGACAAATTTGTTTAATTTCTAAAATTTAAACGAGTGAAAACAGAATATAATATAAAGAACTTATACCAAATGGGAATTCTCTCAAAACCGCTACAACTGATTATTTGTTATCATGGATAAGGCAAGCATTAAACATAATAAAAGGGCTTCAAGTTATATCATCAGATACACCCCTGAAAAGTTGTGCAGCTTATAAAAATACAAAAATTAATAGTTGCTAACTTACCTTGGCTAGAATAGCTCTTCTTCCCCAGCCCTCAGTTGTTTGACTATAAGTAGCCAGTTCCTAAGCACGTGCTTCATAGTCTTACTAATATATTTGATTTTAAAACACAATTTTTTTAGGGATGAAAGATATAACCATAAGTATGTTCCTTTATTTAATACATTAAAAAAATTACTAGATGCAAAATTAATATTTATAGCGGGCTTCAAACTGACAGCTTATGCGCAGGATTACAAAATAAATTTTGCATCTAAGAATAAAAGTTTTGTTGTCTAATTATACTTCAGATTTTAATAATTACCCTGAACCTAAATAAATTTGCATTTAAAGCATTTTTATACAAAGTTGTATTTAAATAATACAAAATTTTTAAAATTTTCAACAGTTTAACTATGGAAATTGACAGAGACAGATGCGAGAGATACAGTCCAACTGGAAATTGTCTACCTTTGTAATATGAATACAAATTTTGAATTAAAAACCGCCTACATACTAAATAGTAACACCACTTTTTGACAACATATTTGAATTCCTTGCATCAAAGGCTCCACGAAAAAGTTATTGTTTATATAATTTTTCCTTAATCTACATAGAGTTAAGAATTCAAATTTTGTGGATGCTAATGGTAAATCCTTGAGACAAGCATTTAAATTATATATTCCAAAAAAATCATCCAAATGATCTTTTATTTTATTTTATTTAATGAAATACAAAGAGTAGAGCCAAACATATTTTAAGCATTTTTCTCACTCGAAAATATATTTTTGCTTATGAAATTTATATAAAAAAATACGTTTTTTTTAGTTTCCTTAACAATATCTCAAAACAGCTAACTCTATAAAAAACATTGTCAATACAAATGGTGTAGAGCTTAAAATTCTGAATAAAATGAGTACCATCATTAATATTTTTGTTCAACATTAAGGTCGCAATTCTATTTCAAAATTTTGCCTTAATCGCTAATCAATAATACCTTGAAGCCAGGAGAGACAAAGTTAACTTAACAATATTTCAAAACAGCTAACTCTATCAAAACATTGTTAATACAAAAGTTATAGATTTTTGTTCAATATTAAGGCCGGAATTTGAGATATTGTTAAGTAACTTGGTCTCTCCTAGCTTCAAGCACTTGATTTGAAAATTTTTTAAATAGAATTGCGACCTTAATGTTGAAGAAAAATATTAATGATGGTACTCATTTTATTCAGAATTTTAAGCTCTACAATATTTGTATTGACAATGTTTTTTATAGAGTTAGCTGTTTTGAGATATTGTTAAGGAAACTAAAAAAAAACATGTTTTTCGAAAATAAATATGCACATATTTTCTAACATTCACCCAAGTACGACGAAGAAAACATAGTACGTTCATTTTGACCTAAACTGAAGGGATTAAAACAATTTCCAGTTTTCTCCTAATTAATTCTGAGTTCAACCCCCTGACCACGGGTCTAAAACTTTAAACTGGAATTGTGACTTTAATGTTCAACAAAAATATTAAGTGTAGGTACTCATTTTACCCAGAATTTTAAGCTCTACAACATTTGTATTGACAATGTTTTTGACAGAGTTAGTTATTTGGAGATACTGTTATGGTATATAAAAAAAATGCGTTTTTTGACTATAAATCTATACATATTTCCTAACGCTCACCTAGTACGAGGGGAAAACATAGCATATTCATTCTAGACCTAAACTGAAGGGATTACAACAATTTCCAGCTTTCACCTAATTAATTCCGAATTCAACCCCCTAACCACTGGGCTAATAGACTTGCACCTATCCTTGTAGACGTAAATTTCCCCTACTTAGCCTGATAAAGAGAGCTGTCATTTGATTACACACACAGCTGTGGTAAAAGGTAGTTCTTCCAGCACCAGACGATTCATCGGCTTTATACCTTATTAATAACAATGCACCACAATCTGTAAATAAACTAACAAAACGTTTTATATCAATCACCAGATAAAATTGCTGCATCACTGATCAAACTTAAAACTATAACCCCGTTTCTTTTCTTTCAATTTTAGGGAAGAGACATCAAGTTCAAAATATTATGGGAACATAAATGTGAAAGCTGTTGGTAGGGAGGTTCAATATTTTCATCAAACAAATGACATAACAGGAACATTTTCATTTTAATTAAGATTAAAGAGCAAGAATGTAAAAAAACTCATAATGAAACATTGCATATGCAGTATAAAAGCACCTATATTAAGCAACAAACAGGGATGAAGAGAAAATCTGAAGATTCTACTAATGCTTCAAATGTGGATCTTATGTATGGTATTAGAACATAAACTTTTTAAAAAGCAATACCCATTTTCTTAAAATCCAGTCAAAAGCTCTGTGGTGGTATATCTAATTTTTAACTACCACTCGACTCCATAAAACTGTGGTGTTCTGCTATTTTCCAATTTATCCACTAATAGTTGCATCATTGCTGATGAATTATTACTAGATGAAAATTCGGTACTTATTAACTTCCTCATCGACCATTGACATTAAACAAAATCTGTCAACAATTTAACAATAATGTATAAGCAGCGTCACATTTGTTCTTGTCAATTTTTATGGTTAAAACCAGTTTAAATTTTATAATGAAGGATATAACTCATATTTTTCTGTTTTTCTCTCAAACAAAAAAAAAAAAAAAAAAAGATTTGGAATCATCCTTCTATGGAATAGGATGCATTGAATATTTTCAAGATTATAAGTTTTTGCAATTAAAAAAAAAGTGTGCATCAATGGCTCAGTATGAGACTATCTAAAAATGGATAAACAATAGTGATAGAATGTGGAGAATTATTACTAGTATCTATTATAAAAGAAACATGGTTTGATGGCTCCAAAATTGCATTTGTAACTATGCTAAGTTTTATTTACAACTGATAAACAAATTAAAACTGATTAAATGGTCAAGAGACTAAGCTATTAAACTCTGCAGTGCTAATCTATTAAGGATGATGGTCAACAATACCCAACTCTGTTTTCTAGACTATGGGGCCCCAAGATGCTAAGTAGCATACATCCTGGTCAGTTGGTCAGCCTAATGCAGAACCCGTAGCATTCAGTTCCCAAACAAGCTTGAAACTAATTTTATTGACCTAGACAGTAGCAACAACTTTCGAAAAATATTGGGTGGGGTCAAAAAATTTTGTGCAAAATAACTTTTTTTTTCCCTTCGAGAGTGAAAGGCGGGGAGAAGCGAATGACTAAAGATAATTTAAATTATGTTTTTTCTAAGCACAATACAAAATTATTACATTTTAATAAATTATTTTCTCCTAAATTTTTCATAATAAATACATTAATATTTATTATAAATAACATAAAAATTGCTAACTATTGAAAGTGCAAGAAAACTAAATGTCAACATACATTTTAACAACCTAAGTGCTTTGTCAATTCAAGACATTAAAACAGATGGCAAAAAATGTAGGAAATTTGTTTTTGAGAGAAATTTAACTATACACCTGCTTAAAGTCTAATTGATGGCCTTTTTATTTTTCATACAAAATTATTTGAGAAGATTGATAAAACCAAATTTAATTTCAGCGATAAATAAATAACAAAATAATTAAAAATGGGTGGGCAGAGATTAGATTATTGGGTGGGCTCATATAAGTTGGTGCCACTGGACCCAAAAGGGATAAAAGATTGACTGACATTGCCCAAATCTAGAGCCAAACCTTGGACGTGTAGTGTGGAAGCATGGTGTGCTGACTACCAAGCTACTGGTCTTCGAACATTGTTATATCCGTTTCTTGTATACTTGTTCATTTTACTAACTAACAAGCAATCTGTTCACTCAAATTTCCCTCACTACATGAATTAAACTACTTGATATGATGATTTTGTTTATAATCTGCAAATCTATCTGAAACCTTTATAAATTTGCTTGTCGATAATTCATCCTGGTTACATAAAACCAAGAAAACATTGTATGAATTTAATGTCAAGCTTATCTATTATTGGCAATAAGTCACATTTTCCGACGACAAATTATATTTATGGAAAGTGGTTGTTGGGAAAAAAAAACAAGTATCCGAAACGTTTATTTTTTTTTATAATATTAACATGAAGAATTTATAAACTATAATCTGATATTTTTTTTTCTCTTTTTTAAATTTGATGTGTGTATCTATATATATACACACACATACACTTAAGTGTACCCTTTTTACTATTTGATTTAAAAACAAGACCCTCGACAATTTGTACCGGCTTTACCTATTACCTACGATAGTAAACACTAAAGAATTTAAAACTGCACTAGTAAAACACTAATCAATTTAATGTTTTACCAATGGAGTGCTTTAGAAGAAAAAAAAAAAAAAAACGCTCATATGCAGGTAAATGATTATTCATGATCATTTTATTTTGACATTTTTGAACAAAATAGTGTTTTTTCATAGAATATTAAATATAAAGATATGTATACCCACCTGCTTTGTTCTTGTTTTTCACCAAAATGAAATTTTATTATAATACATTTGAGCCTTGCAAATCTTACAGTAACAGAAAAGAAATTCAAGATAGCAAAGCTTAATTAAAAATAAATTTTAGAATAAAAGTGTACTTACAATGACGAAGTGTAACACAACTGTAATACACTCCTGGCCAGAAATATAAGGCAGGTCGCAGGCTGAAATGACAAGTGCAACTTAGAAGACAAATTCTGGAATTCAAATCTGTTTCTTCTTTGTTCCCAAACTGTTAACAAAAGAGAAATAGGTTTGAATTCTAGAATTTGTTTCCTAAGTTGCTGCCTTGGTGTGCGACCACTAAAAAATATAAAGAATCATAAATTTTATACAATTCTAAGTACTCCCTGATTTCAAATGTTAATTGTACAGAAACTATGAGTCCTAGAGATTTGCGCTATCATAAATAGCAATACAAGTTTATTTTGATGCAATTTTTTTTTTCTGAAATAGTAAATTTTTGCTGTATGCATTATCGATATGTCATGACAACAAGTTTATTTTGTTGCAAATGTTTATTTGTCTGAAAAAGTTACATTTTCGTCTATGCATGCACTTCAATATGGGGTCTGTTTGTAGCTCTCAGCATGTCCAGTCGATATTCAATCTCAATCCATGTGTTATGCAGCATGTCAGGTGACTGCAATAAAAGAATGGCAATTACATGGCATATCAATAATGCAAACAACAAAAATTAACTGTTTCGGGGGAAAAAATTTTGCAGCAAAATAAACTTGCTGTGTTGCTTGCTATTCATGATACCCCAAACCTCTAGGACTCATAGTTGCCATACAATTAACATTTGAAATCGGGGAGGTTTCATGTGAACACCCTGTATTTATTATAAAATTTATGATTTTCTTTTACATTTTTTAGTGTCCAAATAACTTACATTATAGAATACATATTTATAATTAAAATGGTCTTACTTAATTTTATAAAAAAACCTTAAATTTAAAAATTTTTAACTGTCATAATTATACAGACACTGCTTATAATTTCCAGTACATACAATTTTAATAAGAAACGTAGCCACCTTTATTTTGGAGACACTTATGCATATGATTCAACATACTTGGAACAATTATTAATAATTATGAGGTGGATATAGCTACCCAGGGATAATAATTAGCTTTAACAAGGTTTGTAATGAATGAATATTGTTTATCATTTACATTTTTTTTAAAGTTCCCCATTGCACTTCATTAATTTTTTATAATGTTCATGTTGTGCAATAAAGGCAGTCAATCAAATAATGGGATATTCTTACCAATTAACCACCTTTTTTCTAGGTGAACCACCTTTTGCTATTTACAACTTCTGGACAACAGTGGAATAGTCGTTTAAAAAAACAAAAAAAAAAAACAGTATATGTTATAGGCAGTGGATATATACTTGAGTGTATACGATGCAATTTATTTGAGAACAGGAGTTATTTAGAGTTCCGTAAAAAACACAGAAGGTATATGGCATATGCCCTCCAATATGTCCATACTGGACAGCTATATCGACATCACAATTATCAAAATTTGTTCCAAGCATATCCAACTGTATACCTCAGTACCTCCAAAATACAGGGGGGGGGGGGGGGGGGGGGGTTATACATATCACAGGCTCACCGTCGTTTCTTTTTGATGCCAAAATGACAATTTTTTGGCTAGCATAGAATCTAGCGATTGTTATAGCAACCCGATAATTTATAATAAAATTAAATGTTTGCATAAATATAAATAAATGTGTGTTAAATAAAAGTAATGTGAGTGAAAAAAAAATGTGCCTGTTAAATAAAAATATGTGTGTTGAATAAAGTTAAATGTGTGTAATAAATAAATTAAATGTGTGTGTTTTTTATAATCAAGTTGTAACATAATTTCGTAACAAAATAAAACTAACATGCTTTTTTGCACGCTAGGCTTAACAAGGTATTCGAAAGCTGGGTTGCTAAGAAAGCTGAGGTGTGTCTGCGACATCATTTCCAAAGGTGATTTAAATTTCTTATTACAATTATATCTTATAGGCAGTGTCCTCATAGTTATGATTTAAAAAATTGTAACATTTCATATATTATTTAAAGATTATTTTTAATAATTATCAAAACTGGACAAAAAAATCAGTAAGTTCTCCTTGAATTATAATTACATATATCATATTACATTTTATTAATATTTAGAATTGCATAAAATTTGATTCTTTTAATATTAATATCCTTATAATTTTGGCCAGGGATATATAAATAAAATATTAACAATGTAAGATTAAAAAAAAACCCATTATGAATTAAGTTTTGTTATTTATTCAAATAAAAGAAACAATGCATATAACAACATAACTTCACAAAAATAACTGATGAACAATGTATGGGGACAGCTTAAACTATTTTTGGCTAAGAACCTTTTCTTTCTTTTTCTTTTAAAGTAATTCATATGACTACTTCATGAATATTTTCAGTTGGATGCTAAAAATATTATGCACAAGCATATTTTCTTTTGCTTCTTTCACCATCAATTTTTAGAACCTTCCTGCAATTCTTCTTTATAATTACCCTTCAAATGGAATTTTACATCTTTAATGTTTTATTATATATTATAAGAAAACACAAATATCCATTTTCCCGAAATCCTGAAAAAAAAGTGTTAAGGCTCTTTTAAATGATTATCCAAAATAAATTACAGATAAAGGTATTTAAATTGATTTTAGTACAGTGGGGAAACAAATTGATTTAATCTAAAACGTAAAAGCAATATGAACTTTTTGATATAAAAAGATATTTGAAACATTGAGGGTTGTTTATATATGATTTTTATATTTGGGCTAAAATAAAAAAAATTCAAACTCTTATGCAGTACCAGCACAATAGCTAGAAAAGTATTTTGGGAGGGGTTTCAGGTTTAAATTTTATAATAGTATCTTATAGATAAATCTGGGAATGTATCGTCAACTTGCAATTACATAATTTGAACAACAATATGTTGTATATTAAAACACACATAAGCAACGCTTGCATTCAACTCTTAAAGGTATATACAAATATTATACAGGCATACATAAATACAAATTCTCGGCCAGAATGGCTAAGTGGTTAGAGCAACAGCCTAGTACGCTGTGAACCCAGGTTCGATTCCTGCTCTGGATAATTTTTCACTCTTGTTGGTTTTATTGTACGTATGTCTGTATAATAATGCTGTATGTTAATTTACTGTTTCTCTTAAAAGGTCTTAAAAATGAAATTATTCACACACCTTTGGCTATAGCCTTACTCTAATGATATTTATTACCACTAAAATAAAATAGTCAAATTTAAAGGACTATTGTAATAAAAGACTAGCAGTTTGATTTCAGGGACATGCCCAGAAAGAGGATGAGAGATGCAATCACTCCCATGTCTTTTTTAAACTAATTTAGGACGCAATTGAGCCTATTTCATATTCCCACATAAGGCCATCCTTGCTCAATCCCCTCCCCTACCCGCCCTTCCAAAACAACAACAACGTGAATGCTACAATGTTTCACATTATCTCAACATAACAAAACAACTTTAGGTATGATTTCCATGACCAAAGAAAAGCTTGGTACTGTTCAACTTATAAAAAGGAAAAAAAAAAAAATACATTAACATTTACTTCCAGCCAAAAGCATCATGAAATAAAATCCAAAAACATGTTTGCTGACGCTAATATCTTGCAAAGGGAATGGGTGAGGATATAATTAACTACAAAACTAAGAGATATAACAATTATGTGAAACATCTTAAGACTAAGATCATACCAACCTACCTTTAAAATTTAATAGTAAATGTATGATTCTATTTATGTATTTATTTATTTTTGAAGGGGAGGGGCAATAAAGTAAATTATGTTTAAATTTCTATCTCAGTTTGGAAATAAATGCAGTGTATTCAACTTCTTGTGATGCCCCTTATCGATTTCTTTATTCAAATTGAACAGAAAACTGTACCATTAGAGACACCTATTGATTATTTAATTCTTTTACAAAAATATAATTCAAAAGTACTTAAATAGAATAAAATTGCATACTGAATAAAATTACAATATGCTGTATACTAAATACAATAACTGCATAACTGGACAATTATACTTGGATAATTTAAAAAAAAAAAAAAAAATGAAAAAAGATCTATAAGTATGCAAAACAAGAAAATACGGTACTTTTCGGTTAGCCGGGCGCCAGTGTTATGTATACATGTATATATACATATGTATACATATACATATATGTGGATATATATGTATATATGTGTATATATACAATATATGTATACATTTATGTATATATACATATATATGTGTGTACATATAACATTGGCGCCCGGCTAACTGAAAAGTACCGAAAATAGTAAATTTCATACTTTCCTTTTATTCCAAACTAATATAAATATACAGTACAGAACCACTTATCTGGAATAGTGGTCAGATGTATCCCGGATAACTGGATGGACATTAAAGCAACATCCATCTGACCAGATTGGTAGAATATACATGGCTGTGACATTGATTCTGATTTCAAATTGACTATTAGATTACACAAATTGTGACTAAGTCCAAACAAGATCAAAAGTTAATAGGAGTTTGAAAAAGGACAATTTATGGGAATATCTTGGAAACAAAAATTCTTATGTTTCCTTTGCATAAAAATCAAAATGTCAAATATCTAACTAAAGATGCCTCTATTTCAAGTACTAGATGTTAGCATCAAGTCATACTATGCATATTGTATCAAGCAATGCACATGTCAAACTGGAACTCTATGGCACTTTTTTTCTGAAAAGATTCTGAAATCAATTGGAAATATCATTCTAAATAACTGGTTCATACTGTATAATTCAAGAACATTAGCAACAAGCATTTGGTACTTGTGTATTATCTGGGCTAGGTCATATTCAGTGCACCAACAATGGAAATAAAATTACCGTTGATATTGTTTATTGCTAAAAATTTCATCTTATATAGGTATTTCATAAATGTATACTAAATTACTATTTTATATTACTTTAGTTTGCTTTTATATTATTTAGCATTCTTAGTGATGTTATGTGTTTATCAAATATACTTTAAATTACTGTTTTGAACACTTGGCAATAAAATTGATGATTAAAAACAATTTTTGCCGATCTACCTGGCCCAGATAAAGTGTAAGTACCAAGCATTTTATTTAAAACTGTTCACTTTTAACACACATAATACCAATTATTTATTGTTTTATGTTAAAATTGCATTTAAAATTATGAATGTTTTTGTATCTCATCTACTTGCATATTGAAACAAGCAACTTTATAGGACAAAAATAATGAACTCAAATAGATATGCTAAAACAAAATCGTGATTACTTAAAATTAATTTTTCATGGATTAATCATTTTAATTATTGACGTTTTTTAATTCCTGAGACATTTTACAGAAAGTAAAACCAATGATTATTGAACAGTATGTAGATGGTAGTAGAAAATTTATTATTTCAAAATTACAGAACTTATATCACTGTTTGTTTATTGGCAGAATTTTAGAAGAAAAAATTAAACTTTTATTTATTATTGGAGGAAATTCACAGCTAATTTACATACTTAATAATCAAAATATATGAATGACATTTAAGTTTGTTTTGTTTTTATGGTGGGACACTATTTGCTAAAATGAAAGAAAAAAAAAAGACCCAATCTAACTTAAAAAAAATATATACAAATAATAAAACAAAATCATAAATATAAGCAATATATAATGACATGTATTAGTGAAATGGAAGCATGATTTTGACTTATGCCTAATGATCAAATTTCAAAACATATTTTAGGGAATTTTGATAAATAATTAAAAATTTAAAAGAAAAAACATTGAATAAGCTATAAAATACATATGAACAGAAAACTAAAGTTTTGAAAGAGTCAAATTTCAAAAAGTCAATTTATTTACACAATTTTATTCATCATCCATTTCTTCTGCACTCCTTTTGCGATAATTTCTATTATTATGCTTTCCATTTTTAGATTGAAAATATACTAAAGAGTTAGAATTTGTTGCATTTCCATTCAATCCATTATTCGGATTAGGCAAAAGTGAGTCAATATCAGTACACTCTTTACAACTTGCACTATTATTTACATCAACTGCTTCAGTTTCCCCAGAGTTCTCAAGATTTGCACAGCAATCATTCTCTGTAGTTTTCTGATCATCACCTAACGTGTTGGAATTAGATTCCATTTGATTTTCATCAGAATCAGAACTTGATGAATCAATAAAAGAAGCATTTTTGTTGATTTTAGCTCTTTTTTTACATAATAATTTTCTCTTATCTTTAATCTTACTTGATGAATCAGAAAGTACTTTTCCTTCATCTTCCACATTGGAATGAGAATCACTTTGTTGTGAAGGAAGAATAGTATCATCAGAATTCTTATCTACTTTAGTATCATTCACTTTTAGATTTTTCTTGAAATTTTTTAAAGATTTGCGCATGGCCTTATAGTTATGATGAGATTTTGCAGATCGAGAACTTTTACGTTTAGCTTCTTGTCTTTTTTGGGCAATTAGTTGAGAAATCCTATCAATGGAAAAATCATTATTTTCTTCTGTAGAATTCTTGTTTACAATTTTGGTAGGTGGATCTATAGGTGGCAATGGAAATATTTGAGTATTATGATATTCACATATATTTCTATTACCATTTATTATCTCATCATTTGATGGTTGGTCATCATCTGTATCATTTGAAGAACCTGAAGAGCTAGAAGAATGTGAGGAATCAGAAGATTGCACTTCATAAGTTGTAAAAATATCAGTTGCATCGCTTGAATCAGAAGTCCAGCCTTCAATATCTCTTTGAACTAAAGAGTCAAAAAATGCCATCATACGCGGGTCTTCTTGAACAGAATGATGACTATAATCATGTGTCATAAACTGCCCACTTTCTAGAACTAAGTTTATATATTCTTCATGTGAATAAACTTTCCTTGCGAGATCTTTATCAGAAATATAACTATCAGTGGCTTCATTATATGAAATTGGGAAAGAACTCCATAACTTTACAATTTTTTCGACACCTGAAGATGCTAGAACACCATATGCATTGTTATACCTAACTTGATTTACAATTGATCGATGGCCTCTTAAAACAAAATGTGCCTTGTTAACCCAAACCCTTTTCTTTGGGGATAGATTATCAGGTATTTTCCAAACATACAACTTAAAATCATCAGATCCAGAGAGAACATACTGATCTCTTTCCCCAGCAAAGCAACAACTTTTCATAGTACAAGAATTGTAATACTCTGGATGATCAAATTCAGCAGCTGTATGACCAGATGCAACATCATACAATACAGGTGGAAGTCTGCGCCTCAATGCTAAGATATGAGTACCAGTAGAATTGAATCTGACACTCATTGCACTTTGTGATACACTTGAAGACCCATATTTTACTACTGAAACCCTGGGTTTCCGAATATCCCATAAACAAACACCATCTTTAGCATTAGCTGTAGCTATATATTGTGGTTCTACAGGATTATGCATTACAGCATGATATGCTGAAGAACAACTAGCCAAAGTATATGCATCACTAAATGTTTGTCTGGTATCCCATATTAATACACGGCCATCATCGCAAGCACTAATAAAAATATTCTCATTTACAGGATCGACGGATAAACCGTAAACAGCCTCATCGTGAAGGAAAACGTCTAAAATTTCAGCTGTTTTAACATCATGAAGAATAACTTGCTCATCATTTCCAGCTGAATATAATTTCGTATGAGAAGCATTAAAGCCAAGACAAAATATATTACTATTATGCTCCCCTTTCATAACTTTAGGTTGATAAGTACCGGATAATGTTCTATCAACATTCCATATAAGAATTCGCTTGTCATCGCCTCCAGATACAAGCCATTCGCCATCATTAGAAAATTCTACTGCATTCACACAGCCATAATGGGCATAAAGATCTTTACTATACAGACTTTTACAGAACTGCAACCTTCGATTAATCATTTGCATTCCCCCGTGATTACCCCCAATATATTGTTGATGATTAAGATAATGTATACCAGTCATAAATGCTGCTTGCATTTTTTTGGAAGTCATGGTGGAATCGTAAAGTATTAAAAACTCAAAATGTTAAAATGCGTCGTTTCTTATCTACTAACATTCCTGAGAAATTTCATGTCTATTTTCTCAAGTGCCTTAACATGTACAATACTGACACACATACTACACTGCACATCAACTCTCTAAACACGCACTTCTTACTTCTTTCGTTTTTGTATGTCAGCGCCCTCTTCAAAATCAAATCTATTAAATCATTTTAAATTCCGATGCGGCATCAAAAGAAATAAACAAAATAGTTATTAAATAAAATTAAAACTGACCATCCCTATTATTATAATAAAATAGGATGATTTTTAACAAGCCATACAAATTACGCAATGAATCATCTAAAATCTGATTGGCTCTTATTGGCACTGTCCCTTTAACTTTGATCAGATGTTAGTTACGATAAGGTGGCTATCGTCGTGTTGTTTATTTACATTTTCCCTACAAACGTGTTTCGCCAAATTTCAAAAGTCACAAAGAAATTATTTAAATGATATTTTTATCAATGTTAAACATATTTATTCGTTCGCTCTATAGAAATTTATATTTTATTTCTGACGAAATGGACGTAATAGTCAATTTATTAAGATTTTTTTTTTTTTCTTTTCACTGCACTAAAAGTTTTGTTTTGGTAAGTTCAAGGACTCTGCTTTTAACTATAATCTAACTGAACAAATACTTATTTATTTGTGTATTTAATATTAGAGAAAGCAAAAGAAAGCTTATTCTGGAATGAGACGCGAGTAATAAATGATATTAAATATCTAATCATATTTTATTTGCTATTAAAAATTCAGGTCAGGTCCGTCTTTAGATATTCAAAGGCAATGAGCCGGACTGACTCACTTTCCTTTTGTTTTTTTTAGTGTGAAATAAATACTCTGCAGTACAGATGTAAAAGGTATAAAATCATATACACACTCACAATGTTTAAATTCTGATTGATTTATCTTAATGAATTGTAAAAGTAAATGATTAAATATAATCTTTTTAAAGCAATCCAAACGAATACAACTTATCAAAGCAGTTTTAGAGTAACTGAAAAAATTATAGGATTCCTTTTCCTTGTCTGTGAATAATATTTTTTATCCAAAACTACTGGAAGATTTTACTTGAACTTATCCAGAGTTTCAGTTATTGACAGTTAAAAAAAAATAAATCAATGTTCGCTTAAAAAAAAAAAAAAAATTACGTCAATACCGAAAACATGATTGCATAATATATATATATGTATTTTCCTATTTTCTGCTAATATTTGTATATTAATTCTTTTAGTCACTGTAAATATTATTGCTCAAAACTCACCTTCACTTAAAAAAAAAAAAAAAAAAAAAAAAACTATTATTTTTACTATCTTTGAATATAGTTAGGGTAGTCTAGAAAATATTTCCTGCATTCAGATATATAAGGTTCTGATAATTTAAAATTTCCTGCAATATCTGAAAATGTTAAAGTGTTACTAAATTTGTCTTAGTTCATTATTATTAGCTGCATGCAGTTTCAAGCAAATTTTTAGTTTAATAATTCAACATTAAACTATTTTACTATTAAACACAGGTAATCTAAGTTAATAGGCCCTGGTAGTCCATCCATCAGAAAAGAAAAATGTACAATTTTTATTTTAAAGTAATTAATACATACATACATAAATATACAGAATTATTAATTATATGTGTGGCCTAACTTGGCTCTCTGTGCCTCTGATCAAAACTTTTTATTTTCATATGAAATAAAATGTAATTAATTCATCCACAACACAGAATGATTTTCGAATTATATGAATTTCATCTAATTAAAAAATGTTTTAGGTATACATACCTCAATTTATCTTTTATAATGATTTACGTAAATGATCATCTGTTATACTAGAACTTTCTCAAAGAGTCAAGAGGGATATGTGAACAGTGCATGTTTCACTCAGTTAATTTGAAATAAAAAAATTCAAAAAATAATCAATAGATGGTAGTACTGGTACCATCTTTTGACTGAATTTTCAGAACAATAAGCCATTTTGATTTCTGGTAATTGTAATTTGTTTGTTTTAGAGGTGTGAAGTAAAAATTCATTCAAGACATTTTTTAAAGTAGAATATAAGCATTGCATTCTATAGTGGCATTAATTTTAGGTAAGTCTACAAAAAGTTTTGTTTCCTTATTTCAATTAAAAATATCTTTTTTTTATAAGTTAGGCTGAAGTTGGTAGATGGGGCACTTGTGAACAGAACACATGGGGGCAGATGTGAACAGTTCACAAGTGTACTTTTTAAGTCTGAGTGCATTTTTTTTTTTTTTTTTTTTTTAATTTAATTACTTTTGTCAAACATTGAGCTATAAATTCAATGTTTTTAGGATTGTTTCACAGTTTTAATTTACTGGAACTTATATAACAATTAAAAGGGACTCAAAAGGAGTTTAGTGGTTTAAAGGTACATTAGTGTACAATTTTACGAATAATTTCTTGTATCTATGTTGAAACATTTATTGATTTATTCACACAACTAGAAAGAGGGCATCTAATTAGTTTTATCACACTTTTTATTCACAAAAAATTATTTTTGTCTTATTTATGCATGTGGTCACATGTGCCCCAGATATGTTCACAGCTACCCCTCCACCGAGGCACATGTGAACAAATTTAGACAAATTTTAGAATGATGATATAAGTTAGAAATTCTTGATAAATGCATCCAAAAGTTTCCCTAAAAGAACAAACAAATTGTAAATATTCATATAAATCAATTTTTGGTTCAATAGTTTATAACAATTTTGAGAAATAGTCAAAAATGTAAAAATTGTTCACATGTGCCCCTCTCTCTCCTATTCGAAAGACTTTTGTGGCTTCAAACTAAAAATTTTCTATTACTGTTAAGTCTGCAGCTTTTAATGAGCACATGAAAAGTGTCTTCAAAATTTAGTCATATATGCATTGCTTACTTTATAATTTGCACCCACGTCTTGAATCAGTGATGATTGATAATTATAAACAGTGAAGTTCATGGCAATAAATAAAGAGTGTCTCATTTGAGCCGATACAGCTCAAATCAATGAATAATGTTGAAAATTTCCATAGGAAGAAATGAGATTTTTATAACACATGTAGTTTCGGTCTAGCTGAATTTTCTCTGAAATTCGATTTTGGAATGAAAGCAAATTTTCGGTTGATCTCTTATTGCAAATAGTGATTTAGCTAGTCTTTTTAATTCTACACTGTCCTCTCTTAAATGTAAAAATGTAATGCTTCTTGTTTTCAAAATAATTTGGTAGTTTTCTGTTAACCATGTGTCGCATGCAAATTTCTGCAATAGCAGTTATGAATACAACAGTATAAAGTAATAAAACATGTGTAAATTAGAAACAATGTTTCTGGTTTATGATATTATTTCTTATTAAAACATTTTTTTCTTTTTAATGAAGTGAGTGAAATGTGTGAATTTTAAATGGAAGGTATGTATTTTACATGAAATGAATGCATTGCAAACAATGACAATTGAAAAGATGTTTGGCGATTGTGCCCGGCTAATGGAAATAAACTAATTTTTTTCATACTAATGATATGAATGATTTTACAAGAACTTCAAAATGTAGGCTAGAAATAAGTATATAAGGGTCAATATCACAAAATACGGAAATTGCAGTCTGCACAATAAAATTTCTATTTAATGTTATATAATGCAATTTTATTTTTTACATTCTAATAAAAAGTATTCTTAGAAGTATTTTCCAGAGATATTCATAATAATACAAAAAAGACTTAAAATTTCAGATTGTCATTTTCCTGACATGTCACACTGTGATGTGTACAAAGTAAAAGGCTTTCTGCTGTCATGTACAAATATCTTTTTCTAGTTTTTTTTTTATTTCTAATTAATAATTATACTTATATAACACATATATGTGGAAGGTAAAAGTTCTGTATTTTACAAATAATTTTCCATAATTAAAATATGGTTGTCACTGAAAATGAATGTCATTGTCCTGGCCTGCTCATTTTAGTTCTTTATGAGGTATAAAGATGGCGCTGCAGAGTAATTCCTCTTGTTCTTGACATAGTTCAAGTCAGAAGTAGTGAAATCATTGCTACCAGCAAGATTTTTTAGATATTTCTTTGAAAATAATGTGTTTAAAGGCTTTGTAAAAATGGAGTGGACTTTTATTATGTCATTTTCCTGGCTTCTATAAATTACAAATAAAACTGAACATTACATTGAATATGAGGTACTATAGAGGAAGCATGCTCCTTTAAACAAAATTAAAATGTTAGATCTTATTATCCTGGCTGTCATATGCCAAGAAAATGACACATAGTTATAATTACATAAAAATGAACTTAAGGTCTTCAAACTTTAACAATTTTGCATATAAATTCCTTTATTCAGCTGTTCAGCTAACATTTAAAAAAAAAAAAAATCAGAAGCTTTGAAACGATTTAAATTTTCAAAATTTTTGTTTTCAAAATCTCACATTTTGTGATATTCACCTATAATGATCATCAGTATAGCAATATTTTGAAAAGATAAAAATGGAGATAAACTGTAATATCTACTATACTATTTTAAAAGCAAATTTGACGAGCAAACATAACCAAATTAAAATTGTGAGATAACAGAGAAAAAAAATAAACATTTTATATTTTACTACTCAAAAAGAGGCTAAAGCTAAAGAACAGTAATCACTTCCTATCAGTGTTGTAGTCGTAAAAAAATCAGAAGGTATACACTAGAGTAATGAACATTCATGGATACAGTATATGCCAATGCTTTATTTGAGAAACAGAGGGTATACGGAGCTTCTCAAAAAAATCCAGAGGGTATACCTCTGTATACCCTCCACTACACCCCTGCTTCCTATTTTATTGTGTTCCGAAGAAAGTAACTCCTAGCATGACTTTTGAAGGTATTTGTAATGTAAGTCCTACTCCTAAAAAAAAAACATTTAAAAATTAAGATTTTCTTAAAATGTTTATTGTTAAGAAACCATTCTGGCTTTAACATTTTTGGAAAAGTACTGCAGAATTCAGAAAAAAAAAATAAAAAAAATTGTAACTATATGATGATGACGACGACAGGAAGAATCTTATGCTAGAAATCTACTGAATATTTTGTTGAATTTTTTTTTTACTTGTTGTCCTTCCTGCATTTTCAATCTAGGCATCTGCTATGGTCTTAACTGTACTTAAGCCATGGTTTACGAGTATGTAGAGGGAAAATAAACATTATCTAAGGGAGGAAAAGTATTGTCGTCAACTGGGGAAAGAAATTGAAAAAATAGATTAATTTCTGTGAATTTCTCCATGGTAAGATGAGTCTGATATTAAATCGATGAAAAATTCAACATAAACATTAAGTAGCATAACAATGTTTTGAATCATGAACAAGTACATAAAATAGATAAAGATTAAATAAAAACTAATTTGCAGAACAAATTAAAAAAGAAAACAATTTATTTCCTACTTTGTTTAAGCCTGTGAAGGGACAGATATTAAGATATTTCATTCAGTTACTTTTACATTTAAGATTAAATTATTGTAACAAATAAGTTAAACAATTTGAACATTAAAAAATAAAATTCAAACAATATGATACTTAAAAAACCCCAAAAACTTGGATTCTGTTCAAATGCAATTGAAATAAATCTTAGATTTTTTCCATCTTTACCGTAATTTCCAGCCTATAATCCACGGCGGCACATAATCCGCATATACAATTTTTCTTCTCACCAGAAAAAATTTAGCAGAAAATCCACACCATCCTATAATCCGCACTATTGGCTAATCGAATATTAAATTCACTGTTTCTCATCTTTTCTGCATTTTCTACAAATTTTAATTTGGCGGTATACCTCGTACGTTCTTTGCAAGGCATGTTTTCAAAGATGCACTGACGCTATCACTAAAGAAATGGCAATGGTGGCAAAAAGCGCTTACTGTTCAAAAATCCTGTTCTTTCTTCCTTGTGTAAGTTTGATTGTTACAGAGCATGCGCGTAATGAGTACAAAGTGCACATAAGCAGGCAGCCAGATTAAGCGATTGTATGGTGTTGCCATCTGTTGGAAAAGTAGTAAACCAAACTAAGAACATGCTAAAAATGTTCTTTTTTTTTTTTTCAAAAGTGAAAAAAAAAATCAGATAATCCGCGGTGGCCAATTATCCTCATTGCAAAAATTTTCACTTTTTTTGCAGATTATCCATGGATTATAGGCCGGAAATTACGGTAAGTTGCGAATATTTGTATTGCAGATTTTGTGTTATGTTTATGGTGGGTGTATATAAAATAAGGTAAATGCAAAACACAAACCTTTAACAAAGCCTAAGATTTATTTCGATTTCATTTTAACAAAATCTAAGTTTTTAGGGTGTTTAATTAAGGGTTTCGGGGAATTTTATTTTTATTTTTTAATGTTCAATTGGTTTAACTTATTTGTTACAAAAATTCATTAAACATAGAATTAACTGAATGAAATATCTTAATATCTGTCCCTTTTCGGGTTTAAACAATGTAGGAAATAAATTTTCTTTTTTAATTTGTTCTGCAAATTATGTTTTTGTTTAATATGTCATGTTTTTTAATAACTACTGCATTTAGACGAACTCATTTCAAAATTAACGGAATGTACCATCATTAGATTTTGATTATCGCATCACAATTTGTGATGTAATTTACCAATGGTTAATCGAAAATGTTTCATCAAAGCAATAATACAGGTTGTCATAGTTTGGACAAAAACTTCCAATCTGAGCATAAAAATCAAATTTTACTTAAATTTAGTTAATCCATTTTTCACTCGGGAACGCTATGAATGCAAAAATAGTGTTAAATTTTTACTGTTAATATTTAACAACAGTATAGCTGTTATACAACAAGACATAAAAAAACGCCAGTTTTACTTAAATTTTTTTTACCCTATTTCCTTGCAAGGGATGATGTAAACGCAAGATGAAATTGTTACCTAAGTTTAACTTTGGGCATTTATTTTGCAGCAACACCAGTCGTTTCTGTGACACACAAACAAATCACAAAAGGCTTTGAGGAAAAATTTTAAATAAAAAAGGCCATAGACATAACGTTAAAAGTCCCTATCTTTTTAAAATTTACAAATAATAATTTTTTATTTCGTGTTGATACAAAAAGAAATTGCCTATGAACAATACATATGTTATACAGCTAAAAAATGTCCGTGTGTAACACTGATGTCATATTGAGGATCTAACCTGCAAAATAAATTTCACTTATTTGAAAAATTATTAACTTCTAAACGTCGGACAATTTCAATTTTTACACAGTCTTAAAACAGTAGAAACAGTTCAGAATTTGTTTCCAGCTAATATTCCTTAACGAAATTAAAATTTCATCGATAAATAAATGAAAGAAAACAATCACAAAGTTAACACCTATTTAATCGAACTAGTCGCTCATCTGTAGATAACTGATAGTCATGCTTAAAGATCAGTATTGGTAAAATATATTTAAATTTTTTGATGTATTTTTACTCATATAAATGTTTCTTGTATTACTAGCAAATGTTTGAAAATGTCACTTTTATTTCCACTATGATGCCATATTCATTTATTTTTAATTCTTAAAAAAATTATTTCAATTTTATTTTTAATGTGGAAATTTTTCAATTGAAAATTAATTGCTGTAGACAAAAATTTATCACAGCTTTTGAATTTTTTGTAACAATAAGAAATAATGTTAAATTTTATAGGAAAATGCCCATTGATTCTCAATGAAAATAGCAAAATATTTGAATAATCTAAATTAAACATTGTCTGTGTTGCTTTCTGGGTTATAATCCACCCATATGCAAAGGCATTTTATCATCCATTTTGACCCTAACATCAGGCAAACGTTTTCACACTTTAAATTTATAATATCATTAGAATTAGCAAAGAATAAAAAATTTGTGGCATCAGGGAAAAGAAACAATGAGAAGAAAAACTCAAAAAAGTTATGAGTTCCATCGCCTTTTCTACGTTAAATTAATATTGAGAAGTGACACTGAAAATAAATAAGTATGAATAGATGATGTAGTCATATATTGATACTCCACTATTAAATTCCTGAGGGGGGAGGGGAGAAATTGGCATTGAGACAGATTCTTGCTAAATCTGTAATTTTTATGCATTGACATTTATAGCATAACTAAGAATTTAGTATCCTCTCTATGCAAAACATATTAAAAAAATATGTGCCAATTGGTACATATTTTTCAAAACTATATTTAAATCCAGTTTAGAATCCTTTGTATATTAGCCCTTTTGGCTGTTTCTTAAATGCCAAGGGTGAGAATAGCATTTTTGAAATGATCTAAAGTTGTTCATGTATCATGGAAAGCTGTAGAAGTAAAAGGCCATATTCCTATTTTTACATTGGAATAATAATGTTTTAACTGTAAAATATAATGAGATGGTATCTACTGAATGTCTTTAGTCTTGTCTATAATTGAATTGGTCATTTTGAAAAGGGGTTGCATAGGAGTTGATCTCTTTTCAAAATGACCGATTCAACTTGAACCGATACATAACATGTCTAGCGAATATTCTAATAAGTTCTAACTGCAGTTTTGCCAATATAAAATCTAGAATGAGAAATTTTAATTTGTGCCTCTCGTTTTAGGGGAAATCATTTTATTTAGTGAAATGAAATGGTTGATGAAATCCTGTTATCTGGTTCATGAAATCCTGTCTTAAAGGCATTTCATTTTTTGCTTTTATTTCTAATTTAGGTTTCACAGTGTAGATTTCTCAATAGCCTAGATTAGATCATTATCACTCAAACTATCGTATGTTTTAGTTAGTAAAAATGATTTAAAATACAGTGAAAGTGATTTGACTACCTGATAGGTCCTGGTGTCCTCCTTAACTCTGTGTTAAGCATAATGTGTATCTCTGTGATACAAGCTGCCATTTTCCTCTTGTATGTTTTGAATCAAGTAGAATTGGAACCTGTAGCTGCCTCTACCTTCCTCCCATCAGTGTAAATTTTTCAGCTGCTGCAGTTCCTCTCAAACCACCTAATGCATTCAAAACTTACAGGAGGAAAATGGCTGCTTATACTACAGAGATACACATGCAGTATTAACTAAGATTTAAAATTATTTTTGCTCTTTCTGTTGAACTCTCACTATCTTTGATGTTTTATTTCAATTTTCAGAATCAGAAAATGTAAGGAAAAGGCTTCACTGCAAGAAGTTAAATTTTGATAGTTTGTTAAATCAGTATCAGAACTCCCTTCATTGTTGCCAGCTCCCGCTCTTTCAATGGAAGAAAACCGTGAAACAGGACAGACTCTAAAAAAAAGATACAGAAGAGCTGTTGCTAACCCTAACGAATGGAAAAGTAGGAAGATAACAGCTGCTTACCATCAGGGTAAACCATACGTAAGCCGCAGAGGGAAGTGTGTTCCTGCAAAATCTATAAAAAATTTAAAAAACTGTTTGCATGACTGCAAGTTTAAATGCAGCACTAAAATATCTGATGATGAACGCCTTCAATTTTTCAATGTGTATTATTCACTCTCAAATGCTACAGAAAAAAGGCATTTCTTAATAAATAACACAACTCGTGCACTTACAAAACGTCCAAAAAGAAAAAATAATAATGAGGCTCATAATGACAGTAACAGTGATTCCCAATCAGCTGAGGAAAGTTACTTGGCATCTTTGGAAAAAAACCATTCACGAAGGACATATTCTTTCACTTATTTTTTCCATGTAAAGGGAGAAAAAGTTCAAGTATGTAAAAACTTTTTTTTGGGAACTCTTTCAATATCCCAAAAACCAGTTTACACTGCTCACATGACCAAAAATTTGAATACTAATACTGCTAATGAGGACAAAAGGGGTAAGAGTGCAAGTAGAAGAGTTCCAGAAGGAAGCATCGATTTTGAAAAAACTCGCATTAATTATTTTTCAAAAGTTGAATCTCATTATTGCATGGCAACTACTGCACGAGAGTACCTTGAACAGATCTTAGAATAGATAAATTGTATAGTTTATATAAGAAAATGCATGGAAGGAAATATTCATCCAATAAAAGAATCAATCCTAAATATTATGGTTCTTCATTATTATAGTGGGCCTTGATGCAAGAGAGAAAACTAAGGTTGAATTTGGCAAGAAAAGCAAAAATTTCAAAAACATTTTCTGAAAACCTTTATTTGCGAGTACATTTTGAAAAATGTCATAAGATTATAAAACAACTATCAGGGTAACAAATGCACAATTTATTTTATATTTACACTATTCAATAATTTGTTTAATTTATATAACATACATAAGCTGTATAAGATTAGATTTTTTTTTTTTACTTGTCATCATTTCACTTTTGTGATTGTTTATATAATATTTAGCAGGAAAGTGCACTTTCTTAAGACTGGATTATGCCATGCTCTCTATAACAAAAAGTGCTAATATTAGACATATGTAATTTTTATATTTTTAAATTGGAAATTTTCTGCATTAAAATCTTCATATTGGAAAAAAATAAATTGCTGTTTTTCAACTTATTGTAATCTTAATAAATTGCTGTAATAATACAAAAAAGGGCACTTGAGAGCAAGTGTCATTGCAATTTTAACATATTTCTCCATCATTTTCTGTTCACAAGTGTGTTATAATTATATAACAAAAGCAGTTTGCCTTGTAAAAGGTTGGATAGTTGTAAAATAGGAAAAAATTAATTTACAATTTTTTTTTCCATTTTCTTAGGAATAATTTCTTGCCAGTATGGATATGTTTTTTCAATTACCAATCTTGTAGAAAGTAAGATTTTCAACAAGTTTGTTTCACAGAGGAAGTTTTTCCTATTCCTATAAATAATAGGGCTACACTACTTCAAAGTTCAGATGAAATAGAAAGAATCTATGTAGTTAGTCGAATAAATAAAGCCACATTTCCTTCTGAAAAAAAGTCAAAACCCCCTCCCCCTCTCCCCTTAAATATGCTGTACAAGTTGTTTAAAAAAAAAAAAAAAAAAATACTTTCTTCTCCCTGACTACCACCTTGAAAACATAGCAAAGGAATAGACTTCTGCCAGTTTTACCCACAACATCCTATGTATCACAAGATAAATTTTCAACTAAGTTTTTCATCAGAACATTAACCTGTACAGCATAATCAAAAATCAGAACAACCTATATTGTTTTAGGGTTTTGTTCATCTCACGAAACCCTTATAGCCTGTGTCTCTGTCTGTCCGTCACAGTACTTGTACTTTCAAACTATATAAATTACAAACTTGATTTTTTTTTTTTACATTGAGCTAAATATCCCCTGACCTTGCTAAAATCATAAAATTTTGAAAAAGTCTTAATGCACATTTTTGATTAAAAACACTGATAAAAAGAATGGAAAATGTTCATAATTCAACAAAAGCTTTGATTTTAATCAAACCAAAATGATTTGCTGTCAGAAGAGGGGGGGGGGGGGGGAAGATTACCATAATTTAGAAGGGGTTTCATGGCGATAAATGTACTGGGCATTTTGAAAGACGCCTGTATTTTATAACCTAAAGCTGATTTTCTTTTTTTTTTTCAAAGACAAGCAGTAGAACACAGGTGTGAGAAATATTTCATGGCCAGAGGCTGCCAGTCCAGGTGTTTTTATCTGCAGACGGTTGGCGCCGTAGTAGACTAGGTTTTAAAACGAATGTAAAACTTTTAAATTATAAAATTTATAGATTAAATTTGTATGCATCCATGCATAGAATTTTTCACTGATTTCAAATATGTTAATTTCATGACTGTCTAAATTAGTTGCAGAGATATTAATTATTACTTCATTAATTGGACCATTTCTTTCAAACTGTCATTTTAAAAGGGCCAGGGTTTGCCAGAAAGAGAAAGGCAGGGTCTCCAGATGTGGTAGTTAAGCAATAAAGGGTAGTTAGGTTTTTAAAGGGGGCCCCCAATCTCAGAATCTAATGGGTCTAGAAACTCGCAACTTAGACAGCCAGACGTAAAAAAATTTCCCCCTTTCAGAAATTCTAAAAATTGTTGTGTGTGAATTGCAAGCTGAGATATTATTTCGATAATTGGATGATTTCTATTAAATGCTCATTTTAAAAGACAGTCATGTGATTTTTTATAGCAGTATTCTTCAGAACGGTGTAGAATTTTTAAAGATACAGAATAAATGTTAGTTATTCAATATAAAAATTTCATAAGTGTTGATAACACTATTTTCGAACAGTAATTTCAGCAAATATCTTAAATTCTTGGTTAAGACCGCCACCCTCTTGACTAATGTATCTACAGATAGGTTGTGTAAATGAGTTTTGTTCAGATACACATTTGTAAGGAATAGTGTGCTCTCCTTGGTGGTGGAATGTGGAACTAACAGACCACGATTTTGTTTAAATTAGGAAATCTAACAAGGCGATCTTTTTGAAACTTTAATATAGTTTATAACACATAATAAAAATTTTAATAAAGGAGGGCGCATCAAATTTCAGGGAGGGGTAGGGACGTTAAAAAATTAAAAAACTTACCGCTTTATGCGTGGTTTTTTGATAGAGTCCTGAGATAAATGCTACTTAAATATAAAAATTTCAAAAGTTTAGTTACCACTATTTTCGAACAGTAATATCAACAAATATCTTAAATTTTTGCTTAAAACCGCCACTTTCCCAACATCCATCCTCACCCCTCTATGTCATCCCAATCTATGTAAGGATTTAACAATTTGGGTTTATTAATTAAAGGAGAAAGTGTTTTGAAAGGAATATTAAACAAAACCCTCTGTGTGATCTGTGATCACACTTACCCACTTGTTCAAAGTTAAGGCCCTTTCCTGAGACTACTGAACTAATATTCAATATTAATTTTTAGTCGTCTTCACTCTACAAAGAAAAAGGGTAGGATGCCGATCACTAAAAGGGAACTAGTGCTGCAGAAAATGCATTGTGTTTAGTAACAAAGAAAAATGTAATTTTTAGGCACGATAAATTAAATAAACATTGATTTCAAATGATTTAATGAATGACAAAAAATACTATTAAATTACAGTATAACTCTGTATAGTTTTCTATATTTTTCCTAGAAAAATAGGGAGAGTATGATATTTGCAAGATCTTGGGCATACTTGCAATTTTAGAAATACTGGTATGAGGAAGATTTTTGAATGTTCTCTGGGTACAAATTACTTTCACAATTTCAACTATATCGAAAACGAAAGCTAATAAGGTGAAATCGATTCTGTATCCCTCCATTGATCCTGAATTTTAAAGAGCCTTTGGTTTGTTCCAATTAATTACTATGTACAAAATCTGAGGCAAATTTTAAAAACGCTAGTAAAATTTTATAAATGTTTTCCAAGATCTTGGAATTTGTGAATAAAATACTCATAAGAAAGAAAAAAAAAAATGAAACACAAACATCCAAATTATTTACTAATGAAATAATTAGACTAACTTTTTAGCATGCCTTGCTCAAAAACTTATGGTTTATAAAAGATTTCTAATACTCTTGTTAGTTCATGATTTACTTTATGAATATAAAAAAAATTGTTACTGCATTTTCCAACTTCTTGCACCATTAGTACAAGAATGTTATTACTGTTTTCACTTTGTTGGAGTTTGGAGTGAATCCTTGGTAAACTATTGTGTTAAAGCTCAATATACTGTCGAATAATAATTGCCAAATTCGACCGACAAATTCAGAGGGGTGAAGTAGGCATGAAGAGGATGAAAAATTGCCATAGAACCCGAGGTCGCAAACCACTTATTTAATAACAAATACAGGGTGTTTCATCATAACTGAACTTAGGTTGAGGGTAATAATTTTAAGAAAAATAAAAACATATGATATTACCTTGTTTTATGTGAAATGTTATAACATCATGAAAAGTTTTGGAAAAACAGACTGCTCGAGCAATCTATGATAACATATGAACTGCCACTCACAGTCCAAAATATGGAGCATCAACATACTGCTGGCAAGCATAATGGAAACTTCTATCCCTTTATTTTAATATTATCACATTTACAACAAAGGTGAGAATGTCTATTAAAAGTTTTATTATAATATACTACAGTTTTCTGAAAGTCATCATCCCAAATTGAGTAACGGCCTGTATTTTTTATTAAATAGGTGCAGGCCCTGACTATCGCATGGGCACTCGGGACCTGTGCCCTGGGCACGAAATTTCTGAGGGGCACAAAATTTCATACTTTCATCTAAATTTCCATTAAAAAATCATAATTGTGAAAAAAATGTGATGTTTGAGATATTAATCCGACGAAATGACAAAAATATATTTCAATATATGCTTAAAAGCACATTTCAATAAATAATGGAAAAAATATTTTTATTTCTTTACCTGTTTGCCAATTTTCCGGAAAACTTAATTTTTTGAGTTGACACTTTTCGAATAAGTATGTAATATGTAAAAAAAAAAACTAGTATCAGTAAATCAATCTAAGGGGGCACGAAAAATTGAAAGTGCCCTGGGCACAGAAACTTGCTAGTCGGGCCCTGAATAGGTGGTTTGCGATCCTATGTTCTATGGTATTTTTTCATCCTCTTGATGCCTACTATCACCCCTCTGAATTTGTCTGTCGAATTTGGCAACACCCTGTATAAACTTTTCTATTTTTAAAAATCTAACACAGATGGATCAACCTTCTCCAACTTTAGTGTAAAAGAAACAACATGCACAGCACATTAATAAAAGATTTCCCTCACTGTCTTCTAGTCTAAATGTGGATTGACTTTTGTTCTTTAACTAAATATTATCTCAGAACTAATCCGAGTTATAAAAATACAAATATGGCTGCAGAATTTTGCTCATCCAAGATGCTATTCATGTATATTTTTTAACTTGTAAAATATTAACGCTGTCCTAAAACATTGCAAATAACTAAAAAAGGGACACAAAATTGATCAAAGTATAATAAAACATTCACAGAAAGTGGGAATCAATTTTGAACCACTTTTTTAATATATATTTTACAATTATGATAAATTTAAAAATAGCATTTTTAAAATTAATATTCAATTTAGTAAGTTTAAAAAATAGAAAACAAAATTGTTGGCCAACTTTTGCAAGTCCCTTAAAAAAAGTAATACTTGTAAATCCAACTTTCAATATTCATGATTTTAATAAAACAAAGAGAGGCTCAGATATCTGCCACTGATTTACTTTTTGTTTCTTAAAAATAGTATCAAAAGTAAAAGTTACCCTTAAAAAAAAGAGCTAAAATCACATGTGCACTTATATTATTTTGTAAATTCAAAATAATCTGAATGATTTAAGGGGAACCGGGTAAGCTCTATCTCCGCCATGTTAAAATACACCAACTTTATGTATCTTTTTTCTCAGAAATGGTGAAATATGGAGGTCTAGAATTTTTAGAGTAGTTTGAGTAACATGCTTTACCTATTTTAACAGATCCTTTTCTTTCTAAGTGAACTTGAAAATTAATTATTTATTGAAAGGCATTTTTAAATTAGCATTTTTGGTAAGATTTCACTGCATAAAATAAGTAATTCTCAACAAATCATTATATCCCTGTGTTAAAGTATACAATATAACATAATAAAAGAATTTAAAAAAAATTGAGTTCTTACGTTTAATAGATATTATAAACAAGGAACACAAACATGAAAAATCCAAGTTTTGAGAAAAGTTAAAGATTTAAATGGCCATTAAGCTGTGAAGTACTCTTAGAAAGAATGAATAATTCCAACACTTCTTTTTTTAATATATAAACATGTGTGGCACATCGTTGGAAAGGTAAAAGTTTAAACTAATGATATAAAAAAGTAAAAATCGATTTTTTCCCCAAATTTCACTTACCTGGTCCCCTTAATCAGTAAAGCATTTACTATACTGCTGCTTTCAGATTCAAATCTTTGTTTACTTCCCATTATCTTTTTTTATTATTATTTATTTAAATCACATGATTTTTTTTAAAACTAAATTTCCAATAATATTCAGCTATAAATCTGCAGATCAGGAGTCTCAACTTTGGCTGTTCATGTCAAATTTTAATTTTCATCTCACTTTATACATCATCATGTAATTAGCAGTTTTATAATGTTAGAGTTGCAAAGATTCAGAAAATCTAACTTTTAAGAACTGTTATACAATGAACTCCTATTAGTGCAGACTTCCAAGGGAAGCCATTTTTCATCTGCATTGAACAATGTCCATAACATTAATTAAAATATGATGGGGAAAGGAAATTGCCTGCATTATCCAGAGATACGTCTTAAGCGGAGATGCATTAATGAGACTTCACTGTATTAAACACGATTCCATGTGATTATTACTTTTCAACTGCTTTTTGTTGGAAATTTAGACGAAAAATGTACATTTTTTCAGTCTCCCTGTTGTCTTGTTGAAATTCTGTTTTTAATTGCAATAGTTGTGCTATTTCAAGATTCTAGTACATCTATGAGTATGTTTTAAACTGTACTTTATTACAATAAGGATCTCATTGTATAGGAGATTTTATTATGTCCTAATAACAATACTGACAATTACAAAACATCGGCATTGGTAGCAAAAGTTGGTTAAAATCTCATGTAACAAATACAAACATAAACTACCTTTACGATACTTATATCTAATTTATAGATGCGATATTTTTATAATTTTTGTTTGGTAGCATTTAAAAAAAGAGCTGTAATCTAAATAAATAAATCTATTTTTTTCAATACAAAAGACATACCAAAATCACCCTAAAAAAAGTTTACTACAAATAACACTTTAATTGTAACCAGCTTGATCACCTTTAAATATACACTATCATTACTACTTTTTTTTTTTTTTTTTTTTTTTTTTTTTTTTTTTTTAAATCAGTTTAGTTGCTGTATTCTCCACCATATCAGGAGAAACTGTGGTACCCAAGAGTATTTTTCTATTATGGGAGCATTTCATATACTTTTATTCTTTTGTACATACTTCAGTTTTCCTGTACATAAACTTGAACGAAAACTACTTATCTATTATGTCAATTATGCTCAAAATGTTCAGTTGCAACATAATCACATACATGTAGACATTTAAACCTTCAGCATTATCTACAGTAATCGTTTCAATGCAAAAAGACTTTATTTTTGCAAGTGTGATTTTGTGCAATAGACTGGGTTTTGTGACAGTTTTTAAATAATATGTACATTCATTTTAAAGTATACTGTTGCTAGCATCATTCCTGTTTAATGCTAATTTTGGCCATGAATTTGATTATGTTTCTTTATATATAATTTTTTTTCCCAAAAAATTTTCATAATTGAGAAAGTTGCATTTAATGAATCTATATTATAAAATAAAAATATATCTTGAGTAATGCTGACATTATATTAATGGCGGCAGCAATATGAAAATTAAATTTTGCTTTTATCAGAAATAAATTCTAAACAAACCATTTGCAATTTTTTTTAACTATCATAATTTACTGATTTTTTTTTGTAGTTTTTAAAAAATTTATATTGTGTGCAGCCTGATTACAGAACAGTAACATGTGTGCACTTAAAACAATATAACTAGTTCTTCAGTATTTGTTAGCGATGGACGATGTCGATATTTTTATCGATGCTATGGCCAACTCTATTTTATCGATACTATAATTTTTTTTATCGATGTCTATGGGTATAGTATTGTTAATTTTTATTTTCCTTCAAATTGTCATTGCAGCCGATGCAGGATACTTCAATATGGATAGGGTAGTATTGTTTATTTTCCTTTTTCTTTAAATCATCATTGCAGTCGATACTTCGATAATATTGTCCATCTTTTATCCCCATCAGAGGATAAATGGGATAGATCAATATTTCTGGGGCTAATTTCATAGCAATATACAAGATGGCCATAATTAAACTGACAGTACTCTGAATGTTCTGTAGCATGATCTAATTGAGAGAATGGCGTCAAATTTTGTGGAAAGATTAAACAAGGCTGGAGACAAAGGATTCCGCGGAAAAAAAAAAAATCTAAAAGTCACCGATAGGGGAATATGTGGGGCTGCATAATAGAAGAGTTTTAAAAAATACAGAGTCAATACTGAATAAAAATTTCTTTTTATTTAGCACATTTAACGATTTAATTCAAGTGCAATATGGCAACACTTTTAAAAAAGCTAAAACTATATATAAATACTGATAAAGGCTCTTTATCTGCAATTTCACTTACTGAATCCCAAAGAAAGCAGCAGCAGCAGAAGTTCTGTATTCAAATTTCACGTTACATCCTTTGGCACAGTGCCATCTTGTTGGGCTTTTAAAGGCAATGTGTTACTTTTAGAAACCATTTGATTGAAAGGTATGTGCTATAATGTCTTCTTTAGTCGAGTGTGCATTACTTGTCAAATTCTTCTACCTCAACCAGTGCAATGCATCAGCCGCTCTTCGGGCTTTTAGAATGCACAAAAAAAAAAAAAAAAACAGTGGCACTCCGGGAGTGCCAATAGAAGTGAAAACTTCAACAATTACGTGTGTGTTTTTTTAATCGTCAGGAAATGTTTTATTGTGCAGGAAATACTTTTAAATGTAGTGTTTTTTTATTCATTATTATACAATAACATACACCATAGACATACACCATAACGCAAAAATAACACTAATTTTAAAAACAAGAGAGTTTTTCTGCTAAACTTACCCGATATTTGATCAAATAGTTCACTTTTGCCGCCAATTATTGACATAAATAACAACTGTTGAATAAAGATAATTTTATTTTGCTAGAGCAAGGTAGTTTTATTTTAGCAAGAGTCACGAGACTTGGCTAATTTTTACATGAGATGTTTTTCATGAGATAACTCTTGTACGTGTATTTCGGGAACCAATAGCACACAGGCAAGCATGCGGCGCGATTGCCTGTAAATTGTTGTTATTGATTAAGCAATCAATAACAATTGCCCGCCCTCCTCATACCGAACTATGCACAATACATGTACATACTCATATACAGAGGTGTCGGTTACAATAACAGTATCACGAGTTCAATGGTTTTTCCCATCTCAAAAAATGCCAAACGCGCCCAAAGAAGCTTTCACTTCAATAATGAAAGTATCAAGTATTTGTCTTTAACAATAAACACAACAGCGTACTGCAACGAAAATGTAAATTTTGTGTGTGTTCCTGTGTGAACGCCAGGAGAAAAAGTGAGTTTTAGCTTCGTTCTTCTTTTGCGGATTGAGCTGAAGAGGGAAAAGTTCCTGTCATTCACCGCTTGGCACGCTAGTGTCTATGTGCCAAAATGCTAGCATGTCAGTTACGTAACAATGTCTCCAAATCAGTGGTTTTTCTCCATCTCAAAAAAAGCTCAACGCGCCTTAAGAAGATTGACTTCAAAAATATGTAAAGGTAACGGTCCTTTGTCAGTTAATGGTTTAAAAGCAATGGTTGCGAAATTTGAGAAAACAGGTTCTCTGAAGGTTCAGTCAGTGAGAGGACAAAAACCTGTAGCACAGGATGCAATTGAAGAAGTTGCAACAGCAATTGTCGACACAGCATATGACAATATTGCTCCACTTTTAGCACTCATGGGATAGTTCATAATTTGGATATGCCTTATAGTACGGTATGAAAAGTGTTACAAAAGATTATCTGCTTCTATCCATACAAGATCAGCCGTGTACAAGAGTTACGTCATATCGATCATGATAAGCAATTGACTTTTGCTCTCACCTTTCTTACTGGAATGGAGGAAGATGTTGCTTGCCCGTGGAAAATCTTATGGGGAGAAGAGGCCCACTCTTACCTGAATGGAACTGTAAATATCCAGAACTGACAAATTTGGGATAGCAAATCACCAAATGCATTCAAAGAAATTCCCTTACATTCACCAAAGGTAACTGTTTGGTGTTGTTTCACATCTGAGATGAACATAGGTCTATTCTTCTATGAGAACAACATTACCCGGCAAGACTGGTAACCTGTTCTGTTATTGGAGAGAAATATCGCCAAATGTTAAACAACTTTGTCATTCCGGCACTTCAGGAAAGACAATGCCAGGATAAAATCCATTTTCATGCAAGATGGACCCCCTTCATACATTGCTTTGCGAGTACAGCAGCTGCTACGACAGAAATTCACAACAGAAAGAGTCATTAGCCTCTGCTTTACAACTGCATGGCCATCTCGGTCCCCTGATCTTACCCCATGCGACTTCTGGCTATGGGGTTACCTTATGTTGAAGGATAAACATAACACTGAGTTTAAGGGAGATTTCTGCTGTTCTGCACGCTGTGCACAGAATGCAATATGTGGTCCACAAAAACGGTGGCCACATTGAACCAAATTTGAATGATCTAAATAAAAGGTAATTTTACTTCAGTATTGATTCTGTATTTTTTAAAACTCTCTTCTATTACACGGCGCCACATATTCTCCTAGCGGTGACTTTAGGATTTTTTTTTTTTTTTTTTTTTCAGAATCCTTCATTCTCCATCTTGTTTAATCTTCACACAAAATTTGGAGCCATTCTCTCAATTAGATTGTGCTACAGAACACTGAGTACTGTCAGTTTAATTATGGCCACCTTGCATATTTATTCTTTTGATTTTACTGTTTTAGCATCAGAGCTGCTGTCAAATTTTATTTTTCTTTCCAGGTTAAATTGTTGTGTTTTTAGTTTAGATGCCTAGGGTTACTTAGGTTACAAGACTATTAAGTTGTATTTTTCAAGTTTGCCTCCTCTTCACCCCCCCTCACCCAATCATAACTTTCTTATTTATGGTTTGATTTCAATGGGACAGTTTTTGATGCTCTTGCTAATTCATTTGGTTACCCACTAAATATTGATATTATATCTGCAATTCTTGATGACCACTAATTATGAACAATAATCTTAGTTTAGAGCTATGTTGCTCAGGGTTCTTGTTAGTTAAGTTATATCTATCAAGGTTGTCTCTCCAAAACATAACTTTCTTAATTATTGTGCCAATTTGAATGGGACTTTTGACATTCTTCCCAAGCCATTTGGTTACAAACTAAACACAGATATTACATCTGCAAGTTTTGGTGACCTCCATTTATGAACAATAATCAAAATTTCCAGCTTTATTCCGGTTCAAAACACTATTCTTGGTTTAGAGCCACATTACTCAGGGGTTCTTGTCAGTAGCACAAACTTTTGAAAATACTGGGTGTGCTCAAAAGTTTTTGCGTAAAATAACACATACAATTTTTTACCCTTACTGCATTGTCTGGGAGAAGAGCGAATAACTAAAGGTAATTTGAAGTCAAATTCTGGTTTTCTGGTTATAATTTAATGCAATTTTATTAAATTATGTTTTCACAAGTTCTTCCTTATAAATACATTAATATTTATTATAAATAGCCTGAAAATAGCTAATTGAAAGTGCAAAAAACTAAATGACAAGAAAAACATACATTTTAGTCACCTAAGTGCTTTATCGATTCAATACATTAAAACAGATGGCAAAATATACAGGAAATTAATTTTTTAGAGGAATTTAATTATACATCTGCTGGAGGGATTTTCAGTGCTCCTGTAAGTTTAACTGATATCCTTACTATTTTTCAAACAAAGTTATTATGACAACATCAATAAAATCAAATTTTATTTCAGTGATTAAATAAACAAAGAAAGAAATAAATCAGTGGAAATTGGGTGGACGGAGAGATGAGATCTATATATTGAGTGAGCTCACACTCAATATAAGTTGGTGCCACAGGTTCTTATTAGTTAAGTTGTACCTCTCAAGTTTGTCTACCTCCCAAATCATAACTTTCTTAATTATGGATTGATTTGACCGAGACCATGTATATTCTTTTCAAGTCATTTGATTATCCAAGTAAACATTGATATTTGCAACTTTTGGTGACCACTATGAATAATAATAAAAATTTTCCCCAAACTGGAAAAACTACCTCTGCAAAAGAATTCTTGCACAATTATAAAAAATCAATTTTTTGAAATACTTATAGAAAACTAACAATGGGTTACACTTCTTCAAAATTAATTCACTAGTTAATATATATATGGTGAAACCCCATGAACAAAAATATCTGCTAAAATTTACATTTGTACTTAAACTTTTGGTTATTCTCAACATTTTTTAATTTTTCATTTCCTTACGAAAACAAACCAATCATCCTAAACATAACAGCCAACTTAATATTAAGAAATGCTGCAACATAGGAAGTTGTTTACAATTTTAATTCTAGAGTATTAATTCTGGAATTATACAAGTACATTGTTATAAATTTCAAATTTTATATGAGACTCTGATAAATTATACTATGTGTGCAAATTTAATTTTAGCAATAACATTTATTTTAAAGTAAATATGATGCAAGTTCTGAACTCAATGCCAAAATATTAGCAGGCAAATGCTTTTATCATTAAGTTAAATTCAAAAATAAACTTTACATTTTGATCTTTTATTAACCTACAAAATTTAAAACAAACTGGTGACTCCAGTGTCTGAACCTGTCCTTGTTAGCCCCAATAAGAGATTCAGTACTGCAATGCAGCCCACTACAAGAACATATTACAGTAAAGAATTAAAATTCTTATAAAATCACGAAATTTTTATTTAAAATATTTTATTTACAAGATTAAAATAACCAGTTTTAAAACATCCATGCATTTAATAAAGTAAGCAGAATAAAATCTCAAATTACAATTTTTAAAAAGGAAGCCTATTAATTCTAAATATTATTTCTTGCAAAACTTTAACCTTGGAAAGCTTTTCTCGGTCATGAATGAGGCCTGAAATATACAATATGAATTTATAAGTAAAGCATTATTAAAAAGAAAATAAAAACACTTCATATTCAAATGATTTAGAGTAAAAATTAGTTTATAAAGTAAAAATCCTAATCTATCAATGTACTGGTTACATTATGAGATACAAAATGCAATTAATTACCTTCTTCAGAGTTAACTTTTTTTTTTTTACAAATTTGTGTAAACTTGTTATTTGTTGTCCATCTGTTGAAATAATGAGACAACACATAGGACGGCACATACGTTACCAAAATTTCACACTTGTTTTCAAATTATACTATTATCTTAACTAGGTGATCGAACCCGAGCTCCTCGGGTTACAGATTATAGATGAAAACCATTTTTTTTTTTTAACTCTAATTATTTTTTTACGTTAATATATATTTTAGATTGCCCACTAACATCAAAAAGAATTTTTACATGAAAAATATCAATTATGTAATCAAATAAAGTTTTAAAATTTATTAAAAGCGATAGTTTCATATGTCACCGCATGCCAGGAGTTATTAATCTAAGATTTTGTGACTTACGTCAGTCTTTCTGATCATTTTGGGGCTTTTAGCGCGTGGTTCAATCACACGTCTGTTAAATTTGTTTCTTATTTACATTATTTTATTCATTTTCTATAGAGGAAGTTTTAATTCTTTTATGGAACATTAGACGGAAACAAATGCTGAGCTTTTTACATTGTTTTAAGGGCAAGCGGATTAACCGTCTGTAATCGAGCTGCACGTGATAGAGATAAATTTAAAAATAATTTATGCTTGAAAATCTATATATATATTACGCTATCGTACATGGCACAGAAATCACGATTATTTGTTAATTGTTTAATGGCAAAGCCCGAATGAAACGCATCTCATTGGTTATTGTGTTATATTTTTAAAAATGGAATAACAATAAATAAATAAAAAGTTTAATTAATAACTATAGAACAAAACAATTTATATTATTAAAAAAAATAAAAGAAAAGTAAATAATTTATTAATAAATAAAAAACAACATCTGGGTTACCATATCAAGCAAAATAACGACACTTTGGCGGCAGTTAAGTACCCCGGTGCGTATATGACATTGGCGTCAGAAAAAAAAATCGCGTCAACGTGGTGCGTATATGACACCTGTGCCATCTTTTATTCATCTCATTTAAAATGCAATAAATAAGTAAATAAATGAAGGTACTTTTTCAGTATAGGTACTTGGCGAAATAGAGAAAAGGTCCATGGCGAGAAAAAAAATTTGGCAACGCATTTTCTGGCAACCTATTTAATAAATTATTTTTTTCGAATAAAACTAAATAAAAGTTGCCATGATCGCAATGAGTTCGTACTTTTATGTTAGCTGGGCGCAATTTCGCGAATAGCATTTTTTAACTCGCCAGCAGCATTTTTTATTTTCCGAGGGGTAAATTAAAACATGCTTTGATGTTGAAATTAAATGGTTTATGGTATTATTTATTCTTTTCCTTTTCTTTTTCTTTTTTTAAAGATTTTTTTTTTTTTTTTTTTTTTTTAAGTGAAAGTCATGAATATGTGTATAATGTTTGGCGACTTATCACCTGTGCCCAAGTTCTCGATTTCTCTATTAGAATCTTCCAATTTGGCGAAAGATTGAGCAAGTAAATTAAATTATGACTATAAGTAATATGATACAATGCCTAGCATAATTTAAGGGAGACCAAACTGGTCGCCACGGACGGCTAGTTATTTTAAAAACCTCAATAAGTCAGTCAATTAAAATACAATTTTCAAACAGATTGCATTTGAAAGTAGAATTTTTTCTCTATTTGACGATTTAAAAATTGAAAATGTGCGATATTTAGAAATTTAAAAAATCGCTGACATAGCACGCATTTTAATTTCATTTTTTTTTCGGTTTTTATGAGAAAATTGCAACAAAAAGGTACATATATTATTTTCTTTCCTCCGTGATTATTTCCCTTTACTTTTAACCCTCCACGACTTTCAACTGAAATGGATATCTTCAGTTGCCACAATTACAAAAAATGTATTAATAACTACAAAAAAATTAATATCTCAAAATTAAATTGAGATTCAGCTTTCAAACAAATTGCATTTAAAAGAGTATTTTTTTCTTTATACGACGATGCAAAAATTTTAAATGTGCGATGTTTAGAATTTTAAAAATTTGCATTAGAGGAAATTGCAAAACCAAAATTTTATTTCAAATTTCAAACTGTTGTCATTCGCAAAATGACGTATGCGTTACGCACAGATATGTTTGTCCTTTATAATATAGATATAACAAGGTTTATTAATTTTCATTGTCTCTAAAACATTCATGTACAAAAAAAAGGTGGCAGTAATTTCAAAAAACGTTAATTTTATTTTTTCACCTTCTAAAATTCACGAAGTAAAATTAAAATATTTTATGTATATATAGTAGAAATTATATTTAACAAGGAACTTGGGGCAAATAAAAATGCTTGCTGAATCCATATATTAAAATGTTTATATGCAAGAAATTAAGTACATATAAGAAGTATGCATGTGATAATATTGATATTTCTGATGTTTAAGATTATTAAATAACATTAAGTTATTTAAGATTTTTCTAAAATTATTAAATATTTAATAGTAATTACAAAAAATGTTTCTAGTTATAACAACAGATAAAGTTTAGTAAAGTATGCCATTTGATTGGTATTCTTTACTGCTTCTTTGCAGTAAGAATAATAGGAGTTTAAATGCGCATTAGTTCTCATGGAATTTAATTTCATCTACTCTTTTTTTCAAAGACCACTCTAATTTAAGGGGAAAAAAAAAAACTATACAGATCTTTCAGACACAAATTTGCAGAGTTAGACTAAATGCTAATGAATCAAACTAAATTTTTCATTTTCACAAATGTGATGCATCTCGAGTTACAATAGATAGTTTCTTAATGTACCTTTCTGAGACTACTGTGCCTTAATAGTTGGCTTGAAATAGTAACTTTGACAGCACTTTTTGAAAAATCCTTTACTTTAATAAAAAAAAAATAATGGAATTCTTAGTAAATGAATAAAAATACGTTAAAATTTTATGCTTTTCCAAATGAAAATGGCATTGTAAATTTGTTAGAAAGTCGACAGTTTGGATTTGCTAAGTTGAAGTTACATTTTAGTTTTTTCATTCAATCCAAAACATGAGGAAAATTATTTTTCATTTCTGACATATGATTTCAGGAAATTTTGAATTTGCGCTTTTATTGCCTTTATTCATCACTTCATAGAAAAGTTACAATCTTAGTACAATAGACTCGCGATTTAACGACCAACACAGGACCTCGGCAAATAGGATGTTAAATCGAATGGTTGTTAAATCAAAAGGCATATATATGGGTTGATTTTAATGCAGTTAAAAAATACCCAACATTCTAACATAATAAAAACTACTGATTTATACAATTGAAAAAAATGTGGAATTTTGTCTAATTTTTTTGAATTGAAAAATGCTTAAAATTATGCAATAGTTTTATAAGAATTAATGTAAACATTTTTCAAAATTAAAAAATGACTTCCACTAGTATGTTTTTCTTTTTTGCGTCAAATAGCAGCTGGAAACTTCCAGAACGCTGCTTTTGAGGTCATTGATCATCTGAAAGTAGTCGTTAGAATTTTCTTCCATTCCAAAAAACTTTTGCACAATCTTGATGGCATCCTTTGCTTCTTTTGATATAAGAGATATTTCTGGAATGTCATCAATTTTCTTGTCAGAGGAATTAGTCATATTTGGCATGTCCTGGTCAGGATTGAAAAGGTTGCAGATTAAGTCATCTTCCGAAAATTTTCTCCCCTCAGTTTTTAACTTAACTTCAATATAATCCTCAAATGTGAGATTTTCTGTTCAAACAACTTGTTTCAGTAATGCTTGCATTAAATGATTGGAATCTTCAGTTTCAGTGTTTTGTTTTTTGGACCCCTAGTTTGCAGGTTCAATTTCCCAATGTTGTTTCTTTAAAAATACGGTTGGATGGAAGCAAAATTGTTCTTAGAAACTGCTTGCCAAGCAGCATTTGCTGTATGAATAGTCTAACAAATTCATTGTATGAGTTTTGTTTGCTTCTAAGTTGATTAGAATGTCGTTGACTAGTTTCTTTAGGTACATTTTTTGAAACACTGTATAACAACTTGATCCATATGTTGTAAGATGGATGTAACATTTGAAGAAAGAAAAATAATCTTTACTGCTTCTAGATTCTAGATTTTTAATTTCTGGACGATTTGCCATGCAGTTATGTTAACAGGATCTTTCTTTCTTTTTCATTTTTTGTCGACATTCTTGACCAACTCTTCAAAAATTTCCAACCTTTTTCACTGTCTTTGTAATCTATAGTCAGCATTTTGATTTCCTTGCTTGAAACAATGGGGTTTTTCAGAATTTCTGATAACGAGCAAAGGAAATTTTTCAGCTCCAGGCATTTTAGCCGCTTGTAGAACAGTTAATCTTAACTTTGCCTGTTTTGATCCAGAGCAAGTTTCATCTTTAAAAACTAAAGATCTCTCCAGTAACAACTTGTAAAAAAAGAGCAGTTTCATCAGCAATGAATGTCATCTTCATTGTATTCATTTAAAAGATTTTTCACTGTTATATCTCTCCACTCACTCACCATTTCAAGATTTATAGCAGAGCTTTCTCCGCACAGCTTTTTAAAGATTAATCGATTCCGTGTCTTGAAATTTGGGAGCCATCTGCCTGAGGCTTTGAAATTTTTATTCACATTAAACTTTTCAGAAAATGTTTGAGCATTAGCCTTTAACACATTCAATTAGCATATTCTTTGATTTTATGTTCATCAATCACCCAACAAGAGACCTCTCTGAGGATATTTAGCCTCTTTGTTATGCAGTCAATTTGGCAGTATAGATTTTTTTGTCTTCATTATGGCATCCAGATTTTTTAATAATTTTTTTTTATAAATCCTGAAAAGAGTGCTCTTCTGAATGTTAAACATTTTAACGATTTTACATTTTGCTATATGATGTTTGTAGTTTGTCAATATTTTCAAGTATGTTCCCCTTCATATCAATGGATACAGATGATCTTTTAGTTAAAATAGCAGCCATTGAAAAATAAAAATGTTTAGCATAAAATAAGTACAAACTACACAGATGCTTCAACGTTGATGAAATGACTTCGAAAGACTACAAATCAAGAATCTATTCTATCATGTAATGTGCGCATTTGTCTGATATAAGTATTTTTGTGATGATCACTAGCCAGCTAATCGCAAAGTAAAAAGCCCAGTGGGCATGTGCAGCACAGCTAAATACGAAAGATGAGAGAAATTTTCAAGAAATTTAACAGTGCTGTTGTTAGGTGCATTGTCATTCCTAGAGCATGTACTCGTATGAGTAGGAAGGGGGGAGGAAAAGATCCGACCAATATCTGAAAGAGTCAGAAAAAGAAATGTTTGGTTAGATGATTTTCTTTAGAGTTCCTGGAAAAGTTTATTACAATGCACAGTTTGTTCATGTTCCCCGGAAGGTCGCTAAATCAAGATTTGGATTATTTGTGAGTTGTTAAAACGAGTGAGGTGAAGTATTTTAAGTATTGGAAAATGGTTGGGATCTCATCCAATGGTCACTAAATCATGAGGGGTCATTAAATCGGTAGCCATAAAATCGCAAATCTACTATATTATGATAATGCTTTTGAAATGATACTAAGTATGGCATTGTAGATCAATGCATTAGACATGACCTTACAAAATGAACAAAAAGTTTCCAGTCCCAGTAATTTTTCTCCTAACTGGTGAAACATCTGAATAAGAAATTAAAAGTATTTTTGTTGTATTAAACCTATGAGAAATAAATTGAAAAAGAATTTAAATCTGTTAAATGTTTAATACAAGGTAATTTATGTTCAATTGCATAAAGTATATGCATCATGAATCATTTAGGAATGATGTCTTGTTTAATTATAGTATATGTAGTAATTTTTGTTTAGGTGTATTACAATTAAAAAAATTAAAAATAAATCACAGTTTAATAAGTTTGTTATAAACTATGTCTAAAATGAACACATTGAAGTATTTTATATTTTAATAATTTTATTATTATTAAAAAGTGTGACAATCTTATTACAGTTAGTCAAATTTCTTATTTAAAGTCTTGTTTATTGTCCAGTTAGAATTTTTTCTGGATGGAAAAGAACTATTCTAATAAGTGGATTTACCATATATATATATACACCGGGTGTCCCAAAAAGGACTGACTGATTTTAAAATTCAATAACTTCCAAACGGTGACAGATATTAAAAAAATTCTTGCAGGAGGGTTATGCATAAAGTCAAAAGTTTTTTTACAGTGATTTTCGATTTTAGTTCGAATTACAAACAATAGACAGCGCTGCGATCAATAGAGGCTAAATTCAGGCTTGATTTTTGGTACTTCGAGGCCCGGATAATACATTTCCATCTCCTTTTTCGCCATGGAACAACAGAAAGGACCAAAAATCGAGCCTGTATTTAGCGACTATTGCTTACAGCACCATCTATTGTTTGTAATTCGAACTAAAATCGAAAATCACTGTAATAAAACTTTTGACTTTATGCATAACCCTCCTGCAAGAATTTTTTTAATATCTGTCACCGTTTGGAAGTTATTGAATTTTAAAATCAGTCAGTCCTTTTTGAGACACCCGGTATATATATATATACCAGGTGTCCTAAAAAGGACTGACTGATTTTAAAATTCAATAACTTGTAAACGGTGACAGACATGCATAACCCTCCTGCAAGAATTTTTTAAATAAGGTCAAAAGTTTTTTTACAGTGATTTTCAATTTTAGTTCGAATTACAAACAATAGATGGTGCTGTGATCAATAGACGCTAAATTCAGGCTCGATTTTTGGTACTTCGTGGCCCGGATAATTCATTTCCATCTCCTTTTTCTGCATGGAATAAAAGAAAGGACCAAAAATCGAGCCTGTATTTAGCGACTATTGCTTACAGCGCCATCTATTGTTTGTAATTCGAACTAAAATTGAAAATCACTGTAATAAAACTTTTGACCTTATGCATAAACCTCCTGCAAGAAATTTTTAAATATCTGTCACCGTTTGCAAATTATTGAATTTTAAAATCAGTCAGTTCTTTTTAGGACACCCGGTATATAATATATATATATATATAAAATGCAGGGTGTCCATAAAAGAATGTCCAAGTTTAAATGGTATATTATAACAGTTTAATTTAGACTATTTACAACAAATCATACATCAAATTGACGGTAAACTAACCTAGTTTTTCTTACAAAAATGTTCAATATGTGCACCTTTAGGTTGAATATGTGCCATATAACTAAAGTCCAATTCTTTCCATACTTCAGTTAACACGTCTGGAGTAATGGAAGCAATAGACTCTTCAATTCTGTCTCACAACTTTAACAAATCATTAGGTAGTGGCAGAACGTAGACATGATCTTTTATAAAGCCACAAAGGAAAAAATAGCATGGGTCTAATGGATTTTAAGTCCCAGCAATAACGCTTTGCGCTCAGGAGTCTCCATTTTACGTATGTGGCACTGCAAGTGAGTAAATAACAAAGCAGTACTCGCACATGCACTTATCTAAAACTGTTTGAGTTACTCTTTATTTGTGACCTTGGATCAACACTCTACAACGCTTACAGTTGATACTATTAAAATTTATAACAACTGGGACTAGAGTCCTGTGTGAAAACGCAAATTCCATTTTAAGTCAACCCACAACCCGACCCAAACCAGACAAAAATAATTTTTGGCAACCTGCAACCCGATCTGAACCCACAATGAAAGAAAAGTAAAGCATATTTTAATGCCATTATGAAAAAAAATCTACAATTGTATCTCTAATACCATTTTTATATTTTTCATAGAAGAATGAACAAATCTATTTTCTTTTATATTCAAATATAGTAAAACTTCTGAATAGTGGACACCTCGGGATCATTGAATAGAGTCAAACATCAGGTCAGGTTATCCCAACTTTTGTTTTTTCGGCTTGGAATGAATCGAATTTTCTTTCAGGTGGATTCACACTAAAAAAATTCTTGTGGGTCATATATAAGTTTTTTGCCACTCAGATTGTTGGGAATTTCACGAAAAGTTTGAGCAGAACTATGTTTCAGATGAAAAAAATACGTATTTGAATTAGAGTCCTGTATACTACTCAAATTAATATCATGTGTATGATAAATTATATCCGAACTTCGATACAATAAAAACAAAGAAAATAGAAAAATAATGTTTTAATTGATAACGGTATAAAATTAAAAATCTAATCTTTAAATATGCTTTAAAATTAGTTGTGGTTTCAAAAGTTCCATTTATAATGGTACACCTTGTATTACAGAATTGGCATTCTGCCTTATCATACTTTAAAAATACAATATGCAGCAAAATGCTAAATCATCCTTCCTGTCTATCACATCATTAGATTTTTGTCATAATAACGTTTGAAGTATCAAGACTAGAATGTTAGAATCTTAACTATTTAGCAAAAATGCCTTAGCAATGCCGAAGCTTTCGTTATAATCCTTATTGTACCAGTAGTTGAAAGAGTATGTTTATATTAACTTCCAAAAACCAGACCAGACAAAATAAACAGGCATGCATTAGCATTTTGCTTTTGTGAAACTTTGATCTGTGGTTTAATAGACTTTTAACATGAAAAAATATTTTGGACATTCTTTTAAAAAATCAGGTCAACCCAAAACCGACCTGCAAGAGTAAAAAAGCCAACCCAACCGGCAATAAAAAAAAGTTGAAATCAACCTGACCCACAACCGGAAAATATAGTGGCGACCCGACCCAATGCAGGACTCTAACTGGGACATTCTTTTATGGACACCCTGTATATGAACATACCTATCAAATTATCAAATCTTTAATCAGATAATAAAATAGCTTCATATCAAAACATCTCTTAATTATTCTTATTACATATATATCAATGTTCTTGCCTACAAGAAATACTTACACAACTGTTTTAGCTAGGATTCAAATATGCACTTATAGCATATCAGCTAACCTTGTTTAGTACATTAACATAAGAGTACTTGCACAAAAAAATTAATAAAGCATTTATGAAAATTTTGATGCAAAATCCTACTTTTATGTAATTTCCTAAATTAAATTTCAATATAATTTATTAAAATCCATTATATTATTAAACCATATACCGGGTGTCCCAAAAATGACTGATGGATTTTAAAATTCAATAACTTCCAAACGGTGACAGATATTAAAAAAATTCTTGCAGGAGGGTTATGTATGATGTCAGGAGTTTTTGTACTGTGATTCTTAATTTTAGTTCGAATTTAAAACAATAGATGGCACTGAGAGCAATAGGTGCTCAGTCCAGACCCGATTTTTGGTACTTCGGGATTCCATTCAATACATTTTAATCTCCTTTTTTCACATGGAAGAAGGAAGAGACCGAAAAATTGAACTTGATTTAGCGGTTATTACTTGCAGCGCCATCTATCGAAGCTATTTGTAACTAAAACTGAGAATTGCAGCATACAAACTCCTGACATTTTACATAACACTCCTGCAAGAATTTTTTTAATATCTGTCACCATTTGCAAGTTATGAAATTTTACAATCCATCAGTCATTTCTGGGACACCCGGTAAATATACTACTGAAAAATAAAATGAAAAGTTATTTACCCTTGAATGTGTTCTTAAGTTAGGAAGTGACACGGTTGATACATTCTTGTTTGCCTTTTCTTCATATTCTAAAATCGAAATATTTGGCTTCTGAGATATTTGTTGTTCAGCTAGCTGAAATTAAATAAAACAGTTTCAAACTGCAGCAGATTATGATTTTCAAGTAGAGCTGTTATTTATAGGCAGTTTTTTTTTTTTTGGATAAGAGCAAAAATTTTGCAAAGACAATTTTCGCTACATGATTTAACATCTTTTCAATTAATCTTTTCTTACTAGAGTTTATATCAAATGAAAAAAATATATAGATGTTTTCTTAATATGAATTTTTAATTAATGACAACTTCTAAAATATGAGATGGCAATCATCTGAGAAAGAATATTTATATTAATGTGTAACTATTAGATCTGAATTCATATTAAAATATCACATGAAAGAGTTATTGATAGTTAGAAAAGTAATGAAAACACATTGCTTTCTCTATTGGAAGAAATGAAAACTATTCTTGTAATAATATTCTTAGCATTACGGCAGAAAATATTGAATGATAATTTGAATTCAAAATTACGCTACTTTTGACATTTCAATTTAACTATAATATTTTCCATACTTTTCAATCACAATTTTAAACAGCAAGTGTAAAAATCATAGAAGCTACAAACACTAGCGATGCACATAGACTTTCCAATTACTGGGTATTTGGTATGCAAACACTTCTAAAAATCTGAATTATTTTACAAAAGGGGGTGCGCGTGTTAGTAATAACACAATTTTAATGTATTAATACAAAATATGTATGCCTTATGACTATACTTGATTCCACCTTAAGTTGGCAGCATTGGTTATGTTACGAATGTCGAATTGCATCCATTGCCGTAGCAACCAGGGTTTGCTTGAAGAGCAAAGGATCACTAGTAATCAAGGAAAAGCGCCATTTTGGTAGGAAAGTATAATGCGTGTGCAAAAATCTGTACGTTTTGAAGTTCCTATGAAATTAATTATATAATCTATTAAAATAACGAATTGCATTATTATTCTTTTCTTATTTTTACATTTTTTAGATTGATTTTAGCACTATTTTATATTATATTAGCTGATCCGCCCGACGTTGCCCGGCCCGCAAAATGCGAAACTTTTTTAAAAATAGCGAAAACTTTAAAAAAAGGTGCACGAATTGTGGAAAAACTTTACTGAAAAAATGTCAAAATTTACTGTTTTAAGCTAAAAATTTGAAGTCTAATTCCATGCACTAATGTTAAAAAATCACATCGGAAGGGGAAAAAAAATTGCATCGAAAATTGTCTAAGAAATTTAAAATCGCGAAGGGCAAAATTTTCTATATTTAAGCTCCAAGTTTAAAACAGAATGCATCTTACAAATGTCGAAAAATTGCCGCAAAAAGCAAAAAAATTTAAAAATCACATTAAAAAATCGAAAAAATTAAAAAAAAATTGCTGTACGAATTCCGAATGAAATTTACTGAAAGCAGGACAGTATTATCTATATTGGGTTAAAAGATTAAAACCAAATTATCCGGAAATCTATTGAAAACAGAAAATTTGTTATTTATACCAAACCTCTGGCAGAAATTTGGAAAAGGCTAGATCTCACACCCTCACACTGAGCCCGTCTCATTTTTTATGTACATATAATTATAGATATTAGGGTGTAAAAAAGTCATGATTTTTTAAAAATCAAAATAGGCCGCTTGCTCCTATAGAATATTTTTTTTTTTTTTTTTAATATCTCGTTTGCATTTCAGTATTTTTAAATTATTTTTTTCTTTTGCGTTGGATAGCAGAGGTCGATCTCTACAAATAATTTTTACCTTTTCGATTTTTTTTTTTGTTGGGGGAGGGCGGGGGGGGGGGGTGCTTGGCTTTGATTTTCAGAACCGGTTTCAAAAGTGAAATTATCCTAGTAAAAAAAGCTTCAAAACAAAATCCAAAAAGTGAAAAACGGTCTTTGTGAAAATCGACCTCGGCTATCAAATGGAAAAAAAAAAAAAAAAAAAAAAAAAAAGAATGATGATAATAATAATAATAAAATACCGGCTATTTATTCTTTTACTTACAGGAATTTATCATATTTTCTATGCTTGTTCAAATTTGCGTGTTAGAACGACTAATTTGATTACAGTCAAACCTTGTTGACACGAACACACTTAACGCTTATTACTTTTAGCATGAACCGTTTCCAATTGCCCCGTCCAGTTATATGTAATGTATTTAAGTTCAGATAACACAAACTACTTTTAACACCAAAAAAATAAGTTTCCCTTTGAGTGTTCGCGTTAATGATGTTCGACTGTACTAGGAAATTATGACATTGCAAGTTATATTGGATTTAAACATCCTTGTTAAATGAAATGCTTTTTATGCCAGATAAAAATTTCTTTTTATAAACTTACCGTGCTTATTTTTTTACAAGACCAAGGATAATACAAAATGAGGAGCTTACAAAAATTTTAAATTTTTTTTGTTGTTGTTTATTCATAAGGTAAAATGCTTATAGAAACTTTCTAAATTATGTTCATCGTAGATTTTAATACATTTGTATTTCGTTTAAACATTTAGAAAATTTATGATTTTAATCAATGATTTAAAATAAAATCGTTCATTAAAATCACGATTTAATAACTGTATTAAATCATCTGATTAAAATCGTTGGCATCCTAATAGTTATACATATATATAATAAATTCAAAAAGTTTAAAGTATAAAATAATTTAAATTATCAAAATGAATAGTTTTTTTTACGGCAATTTGTGAAAATAAGAAGAATATTTATAAATATACTTACTAAAGATTAATATCCGTATGTTCTCATGTATCCTCAGAGCTTATTAGTTCTGAATCACCGTCACTAGAGCCACTATTTAGAGAAATAATAAGTTTCTGTTTTTCACATACTTCATCTACTAGTCCATCAATTTCCCATATCTCTTTCTCTTTATCTGTTACCTCTCTAATGCAGTTCCTCCAGTTTTCAACTGATACTCTTTCTATTCCTTGGATTACAAGATCCTTCACATCATTAAGTTTAAAGCTTTTATTTTTGCGTGCGACATATCTTTTAATTTGGCTCCAAATCATCTCAATTGGGTTTAGCTCACAATGATAAGGAGGCAGTCGTAAAATTTTATGTCCATATTTCTCAGCAATTTCTTCCACTCCATATTTATCGTAAAAATGCTTCACTTTGGACACTTTTTGCAAAAGCTCGATTTTTAGCATATCTTCGCTCCAGTTAATATTCTTCTGCGATAACCATTCTTGAATCGAACTTTTTGTCCAAGATTTTGTGGGAATTTTTTCCACTTTCACAGAATGGTAGGGAGCATTTCTCCATCACAATTATACTGTCTGGTTTTAATTTTGGGAGGACATTTTCAAACCATTTCTCAAAATGATTGCCTTCCATTTCTTCATGATAATCACCGCTTTTTTTTCCGACAAAAATATCTGCTCCATCACAATTGAAACCTTCCTCGCTTCCAATTTGAGTAATGATGAACCTCTTTTCTTTGCCTGTTGGTGCTGTCAAACCTACTGTTAAATTCGAAGAGGAAGCTTCATAGCGGATGTTAATTGTTGTATCTCGCCATACCCAACTCTGAGTATGCCCTTCATTTACCCATGTTTCATCAAGATAATAAATAGCTGCATTTTTTCTCTTATACTCTGTAATTTTTCTCAAATAGTTTCTGCGCCACAAAATAATATCTTGCCTCTTAAGAAGAGCTGCCTCTCTTTTTCGCTTTTCAAAAGAGAATCCCAAATCTTTTAATATTCTGTACAATGTAGTCCGGCTAATATTTTTCGAAAAAAATTTATCACCGTTTACAACTTGCAAAACTTTATCCAAAGTTTGTATATCATTTCTGCGAAAAAACTATGGATTTTTTGTCGAATGCAAGATAAAGTGAATTCGTCTTATTTTCCCAGTCTTCTGTGTTTATCCACTGCACCAGATAGTTTCTTTCCAGGTGTACTTAAAGGGCTAGATGCCTTTTTCTCTTTTTTCAAACGAAAAATTGTTCTTTTCAAAACACCTGTAAGTTGGGAAACTTCCTCTACGATTTCATTTATTAAATGTTGGGGATTTTCTTGACGAAGTCTGGAAACATTTAATATATTTCTGCGAGCTGCATTTTTGATTGACTTTCCTCGCCTTGAAGGTGTGTAAAGCGTGGATGGAGATAATGCTTTATCAGACATGTTATAATTCAAATAAGTTTGATTCAAATAAATATTTAACTATGTAACAATTCAAATAAGTATGATTCAAATAAATATTTAACTATGTAACAAATTTTAGAAATACTCAATAAATGAATAAATAATAACAATAATTAACAGTAAAAATAAACTATGAACACGTTAAAAAGAAAAGTAAAAGTGAAAGCAAACAGCGAGTATTATTAAAACTATTCATAAGAACAATAAGAATTCGCGGAGTAGCAGCACACTAAAGCGCGCCAGATATTTAACCTTGAAGATTGGTTCCTTGCCAAAGGAGAGTTTTTTTACACCAAGATCTTTACTTTATACGTTCGCTTTAAATACAAAATACTTTTAAATTAAAAACTTTTAACACAGAAATTACATTAAATATGCACTTCAAAATATCGAAATTTGTAATTTATAAACAATCATATAAATTTGTATGCATTTTCACCATTTAAGATTAAAAAATAATGGAGAACTACTTTTCAAGGCGGAATGTTACTGTTTCTACCTTTCACAGTGCTGCCAAGTTAAGGTGGAATAGAGTGTAGTTATCTAACTTTTATTCCTTCAAAGAAAAAAAAAATATGCATCTTAAATAACCCATCAAAATTTCTTTTATGCATCCTTACTTTAATTTTTGCCCCCTCACAAATGATTTGCTATGCTCAATTTCAACATCACTGCAAGGACATAAGTATATACATATTTTTTATTTTAAAATTTTTTAAACTGGAATATGTAGTTTTTTAATAGAAAATTTCATACTGAAATTACATTATAATAAGAACTAAAATGCAGTCTTTAAGAGGAAAAAACTCTTGTTTAAATTATGAGAAATTGATTATATGATTTGGTCTGATTTAGTTAAAAGAACTTGTTGGTTGTATTTTGATTTCAAAGGTATTATACATACATACATATATATAAGAAAATATAAAATGAATATATAAATTACAAAATACATGCCTACAGGAAGATGTCAAACTGTGTATAATAAGTAATGGAACTATTAAACAATATAAAAAATACTTTCATTTAGCATTGTATTATTTATATTAATCATTTTCATTTTACTCACAGATTTTCACAATTAGTGAAGTGATTTTTTTCTGTAAATTTTGGCCATAACAATTTTATTTTGTAGCTGCGTAAAGTTTAAAGTAATGCTTAATGTTATTTATTTAAACTAGCAAATGTGTAAAAATTTGTAGCCTCAGTTACCAGACTAAAGTGTCACATCATATTTATAAGAACAAGCAACCAAACAATACACTTTAGCACTTGGTTTAATAGATGTCCTTAGCCAAGTTAATGCTGTGTATTTACCAAAACATGTTTAAAGAGGATGAATAAAGTTATGACCAAGTAACCTCTGTTATCCAATTGTATATCTTATGCTGAAACTGATCACAGAAAATTTTTAACCAGGGAGAACGCGCACATAACCAGGGTATGAATGGTTTTTACTTTGTCACCAATAAATACAAGTAATAATCGTCACCTTATTTAGTCGGAGACAATTGCTAAAAATTTTGAAATAAAATAAGTCGAAGATTACTTTTAAAAAGATAGTGGTGACAATTGTAAAAACCATATGCACTCCAGGTCTAACAGGCCCGGTGCGCGTCCTCCTGGGTTAAATGACCATTACATGAAAAATGACTTAAAAATTGTTTGGCCCCTTATCGTGTATATCAATTGATTTTTTAAATAATAATGTACAAAATTTTCAGAAGTTAATTATACTTCTTTATAACAGAGATTAAATAACGTGGCAGAGGTTACATAAGGTAACAGAAGTTACCAACACCAACTTAACTGTTTAGACGCCAAATTATGAAGTAGATTGAACTGGTACTTAAATTTGCTTAATTAAGCATACTTATAGATCCCTTATAAGTAATGAACAAAAACATTAAAAAAAATTCATACAGATTTTTTAGATGTTCCCAAATGGGAACATTGGCATCTAATAAGTACTTTTCTTATAGATTTTGAAGATTTTCTTTTTACGAAAATCAAATGAACAAAAAGGCATAAAAATAAGATTATGAAAATATTTGACAATTTAAAAATAATTTACATTAAAATTGTTTACCTTTTTATTTTTTACAGCTTTTTATCATATTTATTTGCCATGATATAAGGGAAAACAATCTTTATGCAACCTCTTGCCACAGTCAACACACATGTTGCGGCAGTTTTTTTGGCAAACAGCACAGCGTCCTTGTAATGCAGATATCAGATAATGATTATCAGTTTTTCTAAGTTTATTTTGAACATGCATTTTTGATCCAGGTTGAGATATAAGTTTTGGTTTGGAATGGATATTTAATTTTTAAAAACAGGGTGGCCAATAATTAAGGGCACAACTCAGAACAGGCCATATAGAAAAGTTTCGTATTTTGTAAAAATGTAATCGCATCAGTCACAGGCATTCATGGTCCAGACTTCTGGATAACCGGACAGCTGTGAGCAGATAAATTTTCAACATTTTATGACAAGAAAACACTTTAATATCATATACACTTAATATTAACATTCTATCATATACACTTAATATTAACAATCTTATAAATTTTAATGAAACTTCTATGTGATAAAATATCATTTTATACATTCAAACAAAACTTACAGATTTCATTCTACAAATTAATTTTTCTTTCTCCTTGGAGATGCTGAATTCCTTCTTTTCACAAACATTTGGGGTGGATGTCGTTACATCCCATTCTTCCAGAAACAGATTTTCAAAATTTGGTATGCTATCTTTAAAAGAAAATTATTTGCATAGTGAGAATTCTTCAAAATATAATATAAACCAGGAATTAAATATTCACTTTGTTAGTATGTATTAAATAAAAAATTTTCATCTTTCAACATGCTGGTATAATCCACTTAGGTAAAAATATAGAAAGATCAGTCGCCACATATTTTCTAATTACCAAATTACCATAAAAAAAATGCAAAAGGATGAGAAATTGAATCTTCTATAATCTACCCTATATATATATATATAATCCTAATGAAACAAATTTATGAAATGTATGAAACAAATTTATGAAATGATTTTATGAAACGGCGGGATAAACAACTGATTATGTTTCATGGCAATATAGAATATTTTGCAATGTAATTAACACCAAAAATCCATATTGATCCGCAGATCTAAAAACTGGTATTAGAATTTTTAAATTCGAATTAGTTTTCGAAATATTAATTTTTTTCTAATTTTAAATACTTTTCTCTCATGATGGAACTCAAATTTTAATCCTAACAGATATTTTTTTCATATTTTAGGAAAGGTTATTATTTTAAACTAATTTGGCAACCAGTTTGACCTCCCTTAAATGTATGCTAAGAAATGTATCATGTTACTTTTATTCATAATTCAATTTGTATTTCATTATCATTTTATTTAATACAAAACTTTCATTTAAAACTGAAATATTTAAAATAAATGGCTTTCACTTTCTTTTTTTTAAACGAAACGAAAAGAAAAAGTATTAGGCACAGATGTCATATGCACAACGGGGTATTTAATTGGTGCCAAAATGGCATTATTTTGCCTGACATGGTAACCCAGCTATTGTTGCTTATTTATTAATAAATGTTTATTTGAATTTTCTTTTTATTTACAAAAAATGTTATAAATTGTTTTGTTCTATACCCAGACAACACAAACACATCCTAAGAACATCCGAAAGATGTCATATTCAGGACAAGCTGATATCCTGCGGACCGATGAATTGGTCCTGCCGACCGTTTTAGGACATCCCCTGGGTTTCGAAATGTCCCACCTGTCAACATCCTACGGATGTCATTTCATGACACCTTTTGGACGATTATAGGACACTTGTATGATATCCTCTGGATGGTCCTAATGACATCCTAAAATCATCCAAATAATGTCATATTCAGGATAAGCTGATATCCCGTGGATGGATGCAGTCGTCTTGCAGACAGTAATAGGACATCCCCTGGCTATCGAAATGTCACACCTGTCAACATCCTCTGGATGACTTTTTTATGATGGCTCGATAACCTCTGGATGGCTTAATGAATGTTACTGCCTACAATTTGCATTTTTGAAATTTATGGCAATTCATTGATGTCTTGTCACTTTTAATTATTATAATCAATTATAACATAATTATTTAATAAATTATATAGCCTGTAAAAAGATTATTCAGTAAACCTTTCTTTAAAAAAAAAATCAATCTTCAAGATATCTTAGTTTATACAATTTATTAAGTAAAAAATGTTTTCAGTGACAATATAGGAATTTCAAAAATGCAAATTGAAGATAGTAATATATCTTACATATTTTTGATAAAATTCAAGAATATTTAAGAAATTTGGTAAAATTCCTTACTTGCATACAATAATAGTTTTACATACTTTATTCTTAATTTAAACAAATATTATCCAAAATGGTGCAATTTAAAAATTTTCCATCATAGCTTCATCACTATTTAAGATGTTGCCTTGCAGATATTTTTTAATATCTGGAGTTGAACATTTTTCTAATTTACTATTTTTGCCATAAGAACCATTTTTTCAATGACAATTTTATTCATTTTGCAATTATTTGATTTACTTACTAAAAAAAGCATGGGACTACCTGATCCACTATGCACTTTAGGAACACCCAGTATCTGTAACAAATGTTATGCATTTGATTGTCCTGTGATGAAGTGCCACATGAAATTAAAAAGTATAATTTTGTTGCTCCGATGATTGTTTTACATTTTTTTTTTTTTTTTTTTATAGAAAAAAGCTACTGCATAAGACATCTTAATATTTTTGAAGTCAAATAAATAAAGTACAAAAAGTATGCCATTTTATATTTAGTGACCAAAGCACATTTTACTGTTGTGATAATTTGGCTGTAAAATACAACTTTAAATTTAATGTTTTACTTACCTTTAAATACATTACCTTACTTTAACAAAATATGATAGTGCAATGGATACATTTAACTTTATACAATTGGTAATAGCTCAGTAAATGCCTTTTATGAACATGAAGAATCAACACAAACTGCAGAAAAGTTAAGATACTCTTTTCATCCTTTATTCTTATTTTAATGAATAAGAACTTCTATATTTTAATTGCATTTTAAATGATTGCACATATTACACTAAATGCTGAATATAAAACAATAAACTTAAATTATTTGACAAAGAAAAATGAATACCTGAAAATGTTATTCAAAATAAAAAGTCAAAGTTTACTCCTAATTTAATTTAAGACAAGAATAAAAGAAAAAGAAAAATAAAAGACAAAAAGAAATACTTATAAAATATATTCTGCAGTGTTAAGAATGATAGTACGAAAAAATGATAATCGCTGTTGAATTATTTTGTTTATTAATTATTAAAATAATTCCTATATTAAAAAGCTTAAAGTTACGAATTACACAATAAAACAGTCACATTAAAAGCAAAACAAGTATTTATTTACAATTTTCACAGCAAAATACAAAAAATATTTATTTAAAACTTTCACAGTAAAATACAAAACAAATATTTTTTACAACCTTCCACATTACAAAATATAGTTTCAAAACTTTTTTTTTTAACAACAATCCAACTTTCCAGTTTCTCCTGCCTGCACTTATCACAAAATAATTTTTACGCTGCACACATCTATAATGAAGAAAAGACAAAATATACATTTCTACTAAACTTTATTGGTGCATCATATTCATTCAAAAGGAATAAATCAATATATATATACACAAGATATACAATAATTTCTTATTGTTTGTTTCTTCAAAAGATCTTTTTGTAAAATTTACAGTTATTTTTAGGAATTTTATTATTTTAAGCCCTAGGAAATGCTTGAAAAAAACTATTAAAAAGTACAAAGCAGCATAATTGCACATCTTATTTTATGTCAAACATCAACATGAAGCACCTGTCTCATTTTGTATCAAAAGAGAGTTAATATTTATAACTGATGAGAATACCATTTTTAATAATTAAAAATTATGGTAATTACAAGCAACGGGACCATGTAAAGAGAAAACTGTGCCCAGGGTAAAGTTCAGTTTGCCTGTCCCCCCCCCCCCCCCACCCCCCCACACACAGACCTTCCCGATTAAGGAATGTAAAAACCAAAGTTCCCTGAACCAGAGCCAAGCGGATACATACGGTCCTCCTTTCTAGGGGATCACGTAGCAACCTGTCCCAAAAGGCATCAACTGACGTCCAATCACCACGACATCAACGTGCCATTCAAAACAGCTAAGCGAGGAAGACAGAAGGCCACAACACAACATAGTCTCTGCTGCAGCCTGATAATTTATTACACATGGAATATTTTGACGAGTCCGAGAGTCAAGGAAACATCTGCACAAGGGTGGCTATGTCGCAAAATAAATAAGACGCTGCCAAGTAGGCTAAAGCCAGTGGGCCTCCCACTGGTGAACAACAGATACCATCAAACCAACAAGTACTCCATGTTCAGAAACTTCTCACCATGAATTGCTAACATTATACCTCGAGGGTAAACCTCAAGTACTATAAGTGTCAAGCACAAGAGCTACCTCACTTAGAACTCTGCACATCAAACAGGGCAGAACCATCACTCCATAAAGCCGAAAGCTACATGCATCCTAGACTGTCACTAGGCATTATGCCTCGAGGGGAATGTAACAAAACACCTTCCAGGTAGGTACCGAACGAAAGTTCAAGATATCTTTTTTAGAGGCCTACAAGAGTAGAACGGGCGGCCCAATCGCTCCTCTAGACCACAAGCCGAGAGCAAAGCCATGAAAGATTGCAGCTCTCGACCCCAGCCAGACACAAGGAGAAGCCACATAAGGCATGTCACACACTGCAAGAAAAGAGAAGGTAACTGCTAATCCAACCAGCAGCGCAGTAACTTCCCCCTACACACAGTTCAGAAAATTAAGGGGACGAGGGACCTTAAAAAACTTTAAAAATCAATTCTTTATTTTTTGAAATTTTGACTTTAAATATTATTCAGGGGTAGATTATATGCATTATGACAAGCATTTATCAAAAAAAAAATTTTTTTAATTATTTTTGAGAAAAAAAATGAAGTTTTATGCGTCGTCTTAGAAATCTTCGAAATGCCCCATGCGCATTCCAAATCAATGAAAATCCCCAATATTTTTTATAAAAGTTTGGTTTATATATATAAATAAAACTGTGCATCGAATTTTATATATTTGAATATAAAGGTAAAAAAAAAAAAATTAAAAATTTCAAAATTTTTTCGAAAAAATTTCAAAAATTGATTTTTTTTTTTTTTTTTTTTTTACACCTTCATATTAAATATATAAAATTCGATGCACAGAATTATTTCTATATATAATCCAAACTTTTATAAAAAATATTGGGGATTTTCATTGATATGGAATGTGCAGGGGGCATTTCGAAGATTTCTACGACGACACGTAAAATACCATTTTTTTCTGAAAAATAAATTTTTTTTGTGATAAATGCATGCCACAATGCATATAATGTACCCTTGAGTAATATTTAAATTAAAATTTACAAAAAAAAAAGAAAAAAATTAAAAAAATTTAAAATTTTGAAATTTTTTCGAAATTTTTCAATTTTTTTTTTTTTTTTTTTAACCTTTATATTCAAATATATAAAATTCGATGCACAGTTTTAATTATATATATAAACCAAACGTTTATAAAAAATATTGGTGATTTTTATTGATATGGAATGCACAGGGGGCATTTCGAAGATTTCTACGACGACACGTAAAATGCCATTTTTTTCTCAAAAATAATTTTTTTTTTTAATTTTTTTTGTGATAAATGCATGCCGTAATGCATATAATGTACCCCTTTAGTAATATTTAAAGTTAAATTTGCAAAAAAAAATGAAAAATTCTGAAATTTTTTCGAAAAATTTCAAAATTTTTCAAAAAAAAAATTTTTTTAGCCTTTATATTCAAATATATAAAATTCGATGCACAGATTTTTTTATATATATAAACCAAACTTTTATAAAAAATATTGGGGATTTTCATTGATATGGAACGCGCATGGGGCATTTCGGAGATTTCTAAAACAACGCGTAAAATTTCACTTTTTTCTCAAAAATGACTTTAAAAAAAAATTTTTTTTGTAATAAATGCATGCCATAATGCATATAATGTACCTTTGAGTAATATTTAAGGTGAAATTTACAAAAAATAAAAAATTTATTTTTAAGGTCCCTCGTCCCCTTAAACAAAACAGACCTAAAACAATTTCTAAAATGGAAGAAGCCCTTAGTCAGAAATTTGTTTTGGCATGTTGGGTAAGGGATGGTGCAATAACTTTGAAACTAAAAATGGGGAACGAATGAAACTAAAAATAACTACTTTCATTGGGAAAAGAATTCTCGATGTGTATATATAATATATACAGTACACTCCCTCTAATTCGCACAGGTTGGGACCAAGGGTTTTGCAGATTATTGATTTTTGCGGATTATAGGTCATTTCTTTGTTTACATTGTAACATTTGGAATTTATCAACAAATATAGTAACCACATTATAAATAAATAAGAGAAATAAAAGAAACTGCTTATATATATATATATATATATATATATATATATATATAAACTGTACCCAATATTAGAAATACATTTAAATAATATAATAATGCACAATTAATAGAAACATTTCTACTTATTCTTAGATCTCAAGCATCGCAGTGATAATGGTTTGCTTTATAGCTTTTAATTTATACTCTGCAATTTAATCTTGAAGCCTTTTACAAGTGTCAGGATTTCTTGATAAATAACAAAAGTTTGTTTTTATAAAAGATTAAGACATTTATCCAAAAGAGCTAACCCTTCTTTGAAAGTAATTTTACCTTTTATATAGCCAACAAATGCGTTCAGAATATAGCAGTCTAATAGTTATTTATAAGATACACAGAATATTTCTGTCTAACTAATGCAGAAATGCATTAAAAATTTTTAGTACATTTAAAATTAATTAAAATTCTTAATAAATTCATGAGATAGTCAATATTTATTACAGTCAAAATGTGAGTTATCTTGCTTAAAAAAAGATTTTAACTCTTTGTTTACATGTTTGTTTACATCTGAAATATAGTGTGGATTATAGGCATTTGCGGATTATAGAGTTGCGGATTAGAGGGAGTGGACTGTATAACCATTATATAATTACAATTCATCACTTTTCTCCATTTATTAAAAATAAAATTAATAAATTGAGCATCAATACATTACACTGACATTATACAAAATAAAGCAGGATCATCTATTTTTAATTTAATGAATCATTAATGAATTGTGTCTACTATAATGTACCAATATACTGATCACCAACATATAATGAATTAAAATCTTTACGGAATTTTACGGATTGCTTAGGGCACTTCAGTTTTTATTATGCAAACAAATGTTTTAATGCCAAAAAGAGAAAGGGAAGATTTTGTCAACTGAGAGACAAGAAGCGTGCAAATTTTTTGGATGAGCAGCAAGATGGGTGCTAATTTTTTGAAAGAGGGGCCAGAGAGGTGTTATTATATAAACCAAAAGACAGGTGGGGTGTTATTCTATTATATTTTTTCCATAAACATAAAAAAACTATAACAAATATCTTAAATAATACTAAATAAGTTTCATACTTTTCTGTTATACAAACCAGGGATATGTTTAGGAAAATTTTAGGTCCTTTAAAGGACCCTTCACAAAATTATTTATCTTAAAACAGGACCCTTCACAAAATTATTTGTCTCTTAAATAGAGATTTCATAGAATGTTTTCACTTTCAAATTGAACTTTTCCACAAATTTAGTCATTTAAAAATAAAATCAGGCCTGTAAGTAAGCAGTTGAACTCACCAAAGAGCTTATTACTTAGCTTTTTATACAAGAAGGGTAGAACATGAAGACATCGATAATTTAAAATTCACAAAATTATGAGTAGAATTTTCACAAAAATAAGAAAAACTTCAGTTTCACAAAAACAGGACCCTGTCAGAAAAGTCTGGACAGATCCCTACAAACACCTTGCCAAAATGTATGCTGATATCATAATCCTATCCATGCAACAGATTTTTATTGCAAACCATGCCATTTTCTTGGGTTATAATTTACAAACAAAAAAAGTTTGCCAGAAAGAAAAACTTTAGCATAAGGACTTAAATAAGCTATTATTATTAAATTATTGGTTCAAATTTATGTAACTAGATTTCATTTTTCATTAAAAGTTATTTTTCACAAAAAAAAAAAATTAAATTTCACGAAAGCAACTTTTACTTTTCATAAAATAGGCCTCATAAAAAAAAAAAAAAAACTGCATTGACCCCTGGAGATACCGACTATGAACATTTCACAGTCTAATTAGATACAATTTTGTTGGTGCTGAATATCATACCCAGTCTATTAAGAGAATATAGATCGTCGCAAAATGCTATAACAAAAGCAATATATGTCATTGTTTACAATTTTATCGCATTGATATCATGTGACGTCTTTATATATATATATATATATATATATATATATATATATATATATAAATCAAATGTTTGCTACAAACAATGCTAAGAGACACTTATAACTTCATGACTGAATTAAAAACCTAGTTTTACTTTATTGTATAATATTCATCTGTTCTTTTATTGTAAGTATATATTTGTGTTGATATAGTAAAATAGTGTGAAAGTTTGAAACAGTATATTTTTTAAATGATCACTTTTATACCAACAGTTTTTTTTTCTATTTGGCACCAACTATCATGCTTGGTACAATGGTGTTGATATAATAGAAACGCACCTAGAGTTTAAATATTAAAAATCAAAATATGCTTCAGAATGTTTACATTCGAAATAAAGCTCATAGCCATAACCAGGGGTGTAAAAATCTAAGCACCAGCGGGCAGTCTCTCATCAATAAATTTTATTCATTATTTTTCGTCTAAATTTTTTGTAAGAATGCTAATAAAATTTAAACGAAGAAAACTAATAAAATTTATAGGTGAGAGACGCGTTGGGCACCTACACTTTTACACCCCTGGTCATAACATAAAAAATTTCCAACATAAAATAAAGATTTATTCGAGCTGAAAAAGAATACAAGTTGAATTAAATGTATTTGGCAGGTAAAATGTATAATAGAAAATTTCAATAGTCACACGACTGAAAAAAAAATCTTTGACATAAGCATTTTAATAGTCATTGCTTTTTGGCTGGTATGATATTGTAATTCTCTATACATAGTTAATTTGGGATATCCATAAATAATACTGCAGTACTCAAATTCATATGAAAAATACCAGGAAAAAAAAAAAAATTCATAATGTTTAAATTATAAAATACAGTCGGCCCCACTTAATCGGGTAATGGATAATTGCATACCCCGCTTATATGCATAGAATGCCGTGGAACAGAGACGTTCCCCATAAGGCTAATTTTAAATGTACTCATTTTATCGCATAACAATCCCCGGTTAATTGCATAAATATCGCCAATCTACTAGTAGTAATCCGGATTTTATGAATTCATGTTATAGTGGTGAATGGAAAAAAAAGGAAGAACTTTTTTTTTTGTAACAATGGTTTGTTATATTTACAATCAAAGAGCAGAAATAGTCGTGTAAGATGACTTATCTTAATTTTGGCAACTTATGAGAGTGTTGAATTTGGACAATTGTGTTTTTCTTTTAAAGCTTGTCGTACATTTAGTGACTCAAGATGCTGGGGGGTATTGTTTCAAAAATTCTGGAATCGTGGGAAAGTAGACCAAAAAAAGATCAATATTTAGCGCTGGAAGTGGAGAAATGCAATGTCAAGATAGTGAAAAAAAAAAAAAAAAAAAAAAAAATCCTAAAGGATTTTTTGTGTAGGCAAAAGAAAAAAAGAGAAATAAATTGACAAATAATTGAAAAATAAAAAAGAATTTATGCAGAAACTTTTATTTTCAAAGGTATGATTTAAAAACAAAAATTTTCTATTTAACTTTCATTTTAATTTTCACATAAATTATAATGAAAAATTAAACCATGTACCGTAAATAGTGTTATAATACCTTATAACTTTATTACATATACTTTTATATATAGAGTAATAATAAATTATTTATTAAAGTTATTAATACAGTAGTTTTTAATTTATTAGGTAAATAATTATTCTCCATTAATATTTATCATATCTGTGGCATATAATCAAATGATAGCGTTTGCTGATAACATTAATTAATGTCCTCGCTTAAATGCATACAATTCAGTGGAACCAACTGTATGCAATTAAGCGGGACGGACTACATTTTAAAATTAAGTCTATTCTCTAAACTTAGGTTGAATTTCTGACAACAGAAACATTTTTAAAATTATCGGAAAAAAAAAAACAGTTTTCATAACAAAGCAAACTTTCTTTTTTTAAATATCAAAATATCCCAAACTGACACAATTCATAATTATGTTTGAAACCAAAACTATTACTATTCAAAGAAAAATATTATACTGTATTAAATAATAATAAAATATAATAATTTAAATATTATAATAAATACATGCTCACATGATCTTATATTTTTTAGAAGAAACAACAACAACAACAAAAAAAAATTCAGTTAAACTTACCACTGTTGGGGAGAATTTTTGGATGATTTTTTTTGACAACATGCAGCTCGATTTGTATATAGATTTTTCACTAATTATTTCCAAGGTATCTAAAATAAAAGAATAACTTTAATAATAATTATGGTGTCAAAGTACAATTTAAAAAACAAAGTTTTATACAGAGATGGTTTTTGAGACTACTGTATACATTTAAAATTATGTGTAAAATTTTATAGCTAAAACTACAGGTACTTATCATGGTTTTTTGGTACACCATAATATCCCGTTTATCCACTTTTCTCGATAACGCCCTCTCCCTCCACCTTTTGTTAAAAAAAAAGATACTTCTTAGTTATCCCGTCGACCAAATTACTGTCGCCAAATTGTAAGATTAAATGCCAATAATGGTTGCCATTCATTAATTAATTGTAAGATTAAATGTCAATAATGGCCAATAAAACCATTAATTTGACATTTTATTTGTTTATTTATTAATGTTTTACTAATTTATTTGTTCTTTTGGTATTTAAAATAAAAATTATGTCAATGTATATAATTTGGCGAAATTGGTCGACGGGATAACTAAGAAGTACCAAAAAAAAAAAAAAAAATCCCAAGAAAGCCCCCTACTTCCAAAAAAGTTCCACACTGCATGTCAAAATCAATACCAAGTATTTTATTTCCGGGTATTTTTTCGCCACATCAGAAAGGGGTGTGAATCCTAAACATGACATTCCCAACCCATGGATTATTCTGTTCCGAATTTTCTGAAAAATTAAGCATTCGGTTGAGAAAATAAAAAAATCAGGCATCAGTCCATAGTCCAACAATTCGGACATAATAAAATGTGAATTTCGACAAACAGTCACAGAAAAAATAAATTTCATCAACCGTTCACAAAAAAAATTGCCAATTTTGTCTTAGGACTGCAAAAAAAACATGAATTACACGAAATGATAGCAGAGACTGCACATTTTGTCTAAAGATCGCGAAAAAAGCCAAATTCGTCAAACGACCGCAGAAAAAACATGAATTTCATCAAAAGATCTTGGAAAAATGCAAATTTCGTCAAAAGATTGCAGAAAAAAAAAATTCAGTCAAAGAATCCAGTGAAAAACACACATTTCATCAAAGGATCGCGAAAATAGATACATTTCAACAAAGGATTGAAATAAAAACCCTGCACATTTCATCAAAGGGTTATGAAAAAAAAAAAAAAAAAAAAAAAGAATTTCGTCAAAGTATTACGGAAGAAACGTGATTTTGGTAAGAGCAATGCGAAAAAAACTCCTGCAAGGTTCACCAAATGTCCCCAAAATCCCCCACAAATGTCGTGAAAAAATCTTGTGCAAGCACCCCCCAGATTATTTTACAATTTTTCGTCATGTCTTTCTTAGGAGGAGGGGAAATAACAGGATTTTACGGTACAGTTTTAAATAAAGATATTTTAAAAAGTTATAAATGCAATTCTAGTGTGGACCCTAGGCCAATTTTGCAGGGCGCAACGCTTGGCAGCTCTTTTTAACTCGTTTATGTGGCGTCAGAACAGCCTTTTTTACACAGTGTATGCATCTGGCAGCCCTTTTAATTATTTTATACACCCTGTGTCCCTTGCTGACATTTATGATGCACCCTTTTGACTCATTTCTTTTCTTAGCTGTGAGGGGAAGGGAGGGGGGATAACTCATGAAATATGTCCATTATTTACAGAAAAAAAAAAAAAAAAAAAAAAAAGCCCTAAAAGTTTTGCAAATTGGTAGCAAAGGGCAAAAAAAGGCAAATTTCACTAATTGGTAGAGATAAAATATCATAAAATTCATCAATCGGTTGGATAAAAAAATTGCCTTTCAGTTTTCAAAAGAAACTGAAATTCGCAAGTCAATCGCTGGGAAAAAAAAAAAAAAAAATTTCAGGAAGTTGCTTTGAAATACAGCAAAATTTGTTAATCACAGGAAAAAACATGAAATTCAACAGTCAATCGTGAGAGAAAATCATGAAAATTTTCAGCCAGTTGCAGAAAAAAAATGCAAAATTCATCAACTGATTGCACGGAATAAATCCTGAAACTCATCAATCAATAAGGAGAAAATTAGCAAAATTCACTCAACTGCGGGAAAATATAGCAAAAATCCACTGATAAAAAGGAGTCTAAACAAACAAATTCAAAAATATTTTTTTGCGACACAAGTGCCATTTTTTTTTTTTTTATTCCAATCCGAGAACCCCCCCCGCCTTTTTTTTTTTCTCTAGAGTCAACATGAAGTTCATCTAAAATTTCATAATTACATTAAAGAAAAATATTTAATTTTTTTAATTTAATTGAAATGTAACAACACAAAGTGTTGAGCAACAATGGAGTGCTTTATTTTTTTACTGACCTGTACATAAAAACACAGGATTGAATATTTTTATGTATCGAACAAAATAAAGCAAAAATATATTGTTTACAACATGTAATTAATAGAAAATTGATAATCCAAATCATCTTAAATTTTTAAAGTGACCTGCTACATCATTGTAAACATTTTCAAATTGATTTATTATCTGAATCTTTCAAACAGCCTTGCTACATCAAAAATACTAAAACAAAATTGAGCAGATGCTGCAGCCACACCAAGGTTGGTGCTTTTTTTTTTTTTTTTTTTTTTTTTTTGAGCCATTTTGGCAAGAAAACCCTGGTCTGAAATACTTGTTGGGCATACTGTGCAAAAACTACATGTTAGTTTTATTATATTTTGAATCAGTTTATTTTATAATGAAAACACACACACACATGCACTTTAATATAAAACACACACATTTTTTTATATATATATAAAACACACATTTACGTTATTGCAAAAAAAAAAAAAAAAAAAAAAAAAACACATTTTTTTTATTATAAGGCACACACATTTACTCTATAATAAATAAAACATTACACATTTTTTTAAAATACAAATTGTTTTATAAAACAGACACAAAGTTTAATTTAATAAAAAACACACTATCTGTTTTGCCGTGTTGTCATACCAGACAAAACATTATGATTTTTGCACCAAAAAGAAATATTGGTGTATCTATGAGATAACTACCAAAACATATTTTCTACAAAGAAAACCATATAAAATAGTGTTCACATTTCTTTTAAAAAACAGCCTGGCAAAATTATAGAAATCAGCATTTTCCTTGAATTTTCAGGAGAGGGAGAGGAATATCCCCGCTGGTCCACCCTCTGAATTCATCATTGACATGCATTATCAAGACAAACTGAAATCATACATTTTAAAAGCAACGTTAAAAACGCCAGAATAAACAAAAAATTTTTGCAAATTTTTGTTTATTCTGGCGTTTTTAACGTTGCTTTTAAAATGTATATCATTCTGCGGCATGTAGCATCTTAATAATTAAGCTGAAATCATGCTATGTTTTGAGAGAAATGAACATATAAATCAAATAAGCTTTCCATGGATTACTAGATGTAATATAATAATGCATTTATAGTAAAATCAGCAATGCTAATTCAATTCAGTTACCCTTGAGTATTCGCCTGGAGATGGGCAAGATTTTTTTTGCAGATTTTAAATTTCTTCATTTGTAAATTTTTTTATGTTAATATCCGAATCTTTTTTGCCTGTAAATTTGAAATATATACTTTTAAAAATGAATATTTCTTTTATTCTATTGTTTTAAAATTTATGTATATTTGCTGTCTGCTATTTACAAATTCCCCCTCCCTATTTTTCTTTTTACAAATGAGGTTTAGAATGCCGATTTCTGTTTAAAATTTTTCCATTTGGATTGTTTTATTGTTGTTATTTTTAATCTTTGAATTTTCGAAAATTAAGCTTAAAGTGGTTATAAATGAAAAAAGAAAAAAATAGATAGCGGACTCAGGGCGAATACTCAAGTTATTCCTTTAATTCTATAGCACTTGAATATTAATGCCTGCAAATTTTATGTGCATATAAAAATGACTTTGTTAATGCACCAAGAAATTCACACTATTCAGAAGTATTATTAATTTTTTTTCAAGAAGTAATATTAATTTTCAGAAGTATTTTTTTTTATTTCAAGAAGTAATGGTAATTTTCAGAAGTATTATTTATTTTTTCTAGAAGTAATATTAATTTTCTGAAATATTTTTTTTTTCAAGAAAAGCCTTAAATGTATTTAATGTTTCGATATGCAAAAACACCTGCATAGAAATTAAAAAAAAAATATCGTAATAAGAAGTTCAAGTTACCTACCCTGTTTAGAACCTAAATAAACATTGATAAATATTAAATTAATGTGAACAAATAGCGAAAAAGGGGTGTCGAAAAACGCGGCTATTTTTCAAATTTATTTTTAAGTGGTTAAAGAATGAATTTAAAATGTCAGCTTAAATTGATGTGTCTATAAAAAATCTTATACGCTTACTGTTTATTTTGGAATTAAGAATACAATTCATTTAATTCTGTCTGTTTTAACTTTAACATATATTGTAGTTTTAATTCAACTGACAAGAATTGCTGACATCTTTTTCCTTCTATTCCACGTTTTAATCGTGCGATGACTAGGCCTAATTTCTTTTTTAAATTTCATCTTAATAAAGTAAAAGTTTTTCTAACATAATATAAATATATAAACAGAATAGTTATAAAGAAATGCATTACAAAATGAAAGAAAATTCTTACCTTACATCCACATTCACTTTCTTCATATTTGAATTTGCCATGACCAGCGACAGATCTCATCTAAACATCGACGGAGGAATCAAAATAAACGCCATTTCTGGTAAGTAGGTTGGCTGGTTTCACGGTTGCATTCTTGAGATCCGTCTTGGAATATCCTCCGGTCGTTTTGAGGACGGTTGCAGCTGGACGGTTTCAATTGGTCCGTTCTTTAGTATTCTGCGGACATTCACAGGATAGTTTTATAGGATATGACGACTACAGGATTTTTAGGATCATTGTAGAGCGTCCGAAGGACGACTGTGGTTGTCTGGGATAGTTATTAATTAAATTTTTTTTTATTTATTATTATTTCATTTTAAAAATAATACAAAATAATTTAAAAATACATATGTAACTTGTATTAAAAAATGAGGTTTTCGCCAAATTGTCGTGAAAAAAAAAATCATGCCAAACTCGGTGCGTATATGACAATGCAACAAATCATGACATTTAATTTCAACTTCAAAGCAATGTTTTAATGGTACTACTACTTCTCCCATCGACCAATTTTGCTAAATTATACAAATTGATATAATTTTTTATTTTAATTAACGAAAGAACAAATGAATTGGTATAACACTAATAAAAATACAAATAAAACGTCTAAATAAAAATCACTTGATGGTGTAAACACGTGTAACTTCCTTAAAGTCAAGTGTATGTGACATTTACGATCAACCATTATTGGCATTTAATCTTACAGTTTGGCGATAGTTTTTTTGGTCGATGGGATAACCAAGTAGCACCGTTTTAATTTACCACTCAAAAAATAAAAAAATGCTAACTGGCGAGTTAAAAAAAAAGCTATTGGTGAGATTTGCACCCGGCTAACATAAAAGTACCAGGAATTTTTTGCAATCGTGGCAACTTTTAAGTAGTTTTATTCGAAAAAATAATTTTGATTCTTTAATCAAAATGGAAACCTTTCTTATGAAAAGCGAAGGGATCAGCCCATCATTGTTTATGGCAGTTACATGACTTCAACTATTATAATATAAGTGAAATAATGGTGATAGAATAATATTTGGCAACTTATCACACCTGTGGTTGGCTAATATTGAAGTACCAAAATGGCCGCCCGGAATATAAAACGCGAAGGGATCCACCTGGAACTGTTGATGATAGTCACATGACTTAGGCTATTATTATAGAGATTGTTTTCAATTATAAAAACAGCGCAAAGAATAATATTTCCTAACGACTAAAAATTTATTTACACGTGACTTAAAAACAGAAAAAAAACTTTATAATTGCTATTAAATGAGTATGTGTTAAAAGCAGGAAAATATTGAAAATTATGTCCTGAAAATTGTATTTACACGTGAATATTAAAAGAGAAAGCAAACTTAAAAATAATAAATACATTAATTTGCGTTTAACCCTTTCAGGGGCAAGGTACTTCTATGCGTAAAATCTTGAAATCAGTGAATGGCACCAGAATTTACAAACAAATTTCAAAATACAAAAATACTTTTATTCACTTACTTAATAAAAAGAAAATTTTCATCCCAATATTCTGGTGCCAATGTGACATTTAAGAATTAAAATTATGCGGTCCAAAAATGAACCACCGCCTTTGAAGGGGTTAAAGCAGTAAATTTTAGTAATTGTAGTGAATTGTATTATGTCAATCGTTTTATAACGCTGTTAAAAATACCGGGAGGGAAAGACTGTTTACTTAATTCATTTTATTTTAGCTTCTTTTCAAATGTTTAAATGATCACTTACCAAACACGAAAACAACCATTGGTTGTCTTAACAGCAACTGATTCTGCCTTTAAATTTTTGGAATCAAAGGGAATTGAATGGAAACCCGTTTACAGGGAGATCGCTACAAGTTTTTTCAGTATAATTCAATCTTCTCTAATCTTTTTAAAACCGATCAGATTAGCGTGCTTTTAGATTCTGCAGTGTCTGAACGGGGGTTGGCGAGCATAGCTTGCAGGGGGTAGAGCCCCCTAGTTATATATAATAATCTTAATATCTCCATATTAGAATAATAAAATCAAAATTTACCAAACCTCCAAATTTGGCACAAAATTTTGATTATACCATTAGTCTTTCCATCAGATATAAAACTTCAAATCATTAAGTAAGAAAGTTAGTAGTATTAATTTGCATTTTCTATAATTTTTCATGTTGATTTTTTCTATTTTATTATTGTATTGTATTATTATTATTTTCTATTTTATTACTGTTGCTTTACTTATTTACTATTTTATTAAGTATCCAAAATAATTATTTGATTTTCATGCATTTTTATAATTTTTATGTGTGAAATATAAAATTAATATTTGAAAAATGTATCTATAAATAGCAACTAACAAATATTTCAATAAAAATTCTTTTCTAAAGGTTTCTAATATGCGTACAAATGTAGCTCATTTATCAAAGTAGATTTTGAATTATGCTTAAAATAGCATTAGCACTACAATTTGAAGAACCATACATTGATTGAAAAAAACTACAGACATGGATTATTATCTATATAATCTAAGTCAATGCCTAATTTCTTTATTTTAAAAAAAAAAAAAAAAAAAAAAGATTGGAACTGGAACATATTGCAGTTGGATTATCCAGTTGCAAATTATGCTAGATATATGGTGCCCAAATAAATTAGTATCTGTTGCATCTCTACTTTTAGCAATTTCAGCACAGACTTGATATGTAGACATATTTGTCTGCCCCTCCCCAGTGGCTGAGTGGTTCTGCTCTCGAAGCTGGTAGACGGGAGGTGTTGGGTTCGAACCCAATTGCGCCCGTCGGCCTAATCGTTTGGAGTTTTTGTGGTTTTCTTCGAACCTTGGATTTCCAAGCATAAATACGGGTTAGGTTCCCTTAGAAAGACACCCCATGAAGGGCACCCCGCCCCCAAGGGCCTATATCTCTCGTGTTGATAATTGGCCGTCATAAACACAACCAACCTGTATCAAAATGATCACAGATTATACAAGTGATCTCACAAGGATTTTCAATACTTAAAAACATTCCATTCTGTAAAAAGCAAACAATGTTCATAGTGAGTTTAAATATAAACATATTTGTTATCAAGAAACTATTCAAACTTAAAATTACATAAAAATCCACAATACCTTTGAAGCTGGTTTAGGGGAAATTCTAAGATTAAAATTTTTTATTGTCCTTAGATTCAGTAATGCTTAGGAGGTATGCTACATTTATATTCCTCCCCCACAAAAAACACACTTCTTACAATATTTTGCACAAAGTTAGATACTTCACTTTTCTTTCTCTATTTTTAAATTTTCACTTAATCACTTTTTATATTGTTACTAAAAAATGCATATTATTAAAGTTGAAATATACCAATGCCATGGAATATAAAACCATTTTCGGCTTTTTTGATGTGATCATTTCTTTACCATATGATAGCAAAGAAGGATCCTTGACATGTTTATCACTTCTCCTGGGGGTCATTCCATGTCACTTCATCCAGACCATGTCACCCACTGTCACAGATTTCTATGAAATTTTAAACACAAAAACAATGTCTAAAGATTTGCTGTTACACCAAATTTCAGTTTAAAATAATAAGTTTTTCATGAGTTACAAGCATTTAAAAATACCCCTCTCACTCAATTTTTTGCAGAAAATGATCTTCCGTCAAACAAGTAATGTTGGATAAAAATGCTCATTTTTCTAAATATTATTAATGAAATTAGATATATATATATTTAGAGATTCTTAATAATGTATTTTATTAAAAGAATGGTTTATAAAACTTTTTAGAACTTGAATATTGTTTTTAAAAAATATTTTATCTATGGAGTTAAGAAAAATATGGAAATATGTAATTCATTTTTTTTTACATGTGCCACCCATTTGATTTGGCTGATTTTTTTTATATATATAGTTTAAAAGGAAACCATTTAATAATAAAAAAATTAGAAAGGTGTTTTTTGAAATTCTTGAGAAAAAATTTTTTTTGTTCATTTTACAGAATATATCTAAAGTATTGTTAAAGTTCAAAATTCTTCAAAAATACGTGTAATAATAATAAACAAATATTATAATTAAACTATAATTTTGTTTCTAAAAACTTTTTTTAATGTTATTTAAATAAATTAAAGTATAAAATTCATATTATTTCTGTTACAGAAAATTAACTTCCGCTATGTATTCAAATAAAATTTCCATTATACTAACTGAAAAACAACCAGTATAAACTGATTTATAAAGCTATATTCATTCAAATAATCTAAGCTTTGCATTTTCTTTTTAAAAAATGTGGAAAGTATAAATTTATAGTTTAAATTTTGTTTCACCTATAGTCTTCAAAATGAAATAAAAATTAAAGTAATAAAAATATAAATAATCACTGGTATATTGAAATTATTCAGAGCATAGATTATGATGAAAAAGATGCAAATATAAAGTTTATGCATCCCAACGGACCTTCTACTTCATTTTGCTGGCCAAATAGTGATTATTGCAACGTGCCCTTCAACCATATATTATGTAGCATTGAATTGACTGCTGCAACAGGACGGCCATATGCTCTTTCAAAAGAATCTACTGAAACAATCAATCTTAAGTGGAGCATTTATAAAAAGCAATATCTAGTGAAATATGTTGAATTTCTATTTCCATTTAAGTTTATCATAAACACCTCTAACCATTCAATTATAAAAAAGTGCAAATCTGGCACAGAAATAAATCTTATAGTTGAAATTGGTTAAAACTTGAAAAACTTGTCTCATATATGTAAGTAAATTTTGTATGTATATATTATATCAGTAACAAAGAAAAAAAATATTTTTTTTATGATTTTATTACAGGATATATAACCTAGAATTTTATGTAACATATTGTTAAATTATACATGAAATTTATCAAAATAAATCTTTATTCATTTGCTTTTTTAAAATTTCATTATTTTTACCTTGAATTGCTACTAATTCTATTTAATTTATTTATAATAATTTTATTTCTGTTTATGAAGTTAAAAGACTTGATGTTAGTTTTAAAAGTCAATCCTCTTATAATATCATATATTAACAATTGAAACTATTTTGACAAAAACTGTCAAGATGCCACCCCCCCCCCTCTTAAAAAAAAAGAATAAATAAATAAATAAATAAAATAAATATTTAAATCTAGAATTAGTTATAGAAAAATATGGCACTTATGTTTATTTTGACAGGATATTGAAAAATCTGTCTAAATATGTATCTCATGAATCTTTGGAATGTAAGGGGAGGGGACATCCAGAATTTACTAGTTGATTGAATATTAATAAAGTTTATCAGTCTCCAGATCATCTTTATGCTAGATTATTTCTTTACATGTTTATATGTCTTCAAAATACATGCATATAAAAAAAAAAAAAAAATAAGAAAAAAATTTTTCTCAAGTTTTTCAAAAAACACCTCTTTAATTTTTTTTTTTTTTTTTTTTTTTTTTTTTGAGAAAAGATTGATCAATAAAAAGCTCATAAAAAATATTTAACAAAATAAAATGGGTGTTACATCTAAAAATATTTTTTCTTTTGAAATTCATACATGAAATGTCAATTTTATATGGACATTCAAAAGATGTCAAAGAAAAAAATTTTTCTCAGGTTTTTCAAAAAACGCCTCTTTAATTTTTTTATTGAAAAAAGATTGACTAATAAAGAGCTCATAAAAAATATTTAGCAAAATAAAATGGGTGGCACATCTAAAAATATTTTTGTGAAATTCATATATGAAACGTCAATTTTATATGGATATTCAAAAGTTCAAAAATTAAAAAAATATATTTGTTGTAAAAAGAAAATAAAAATTGGTATTACTTTATGAAATAAATAATATAAAGAAAGTTCTGCCAAAAAATTTAACCATTTTAATTATTTGGTAAAGAGTTATAAAGTTTTTTGTAGAACCATACAGAAAATCAACACTTTAGAAATGTCCATAGAAAAAGAAAAGTGTCGCATGTTCAGATGCTTATAATTTAAAATATTTTAATTGGATTCAATTAAAATTTCACGTGGTAGCATCTTATACATGTATGTTTTCATGTACCAAGTTTCGTCAAAATCTGAGATGGTGGGTGACATTTTGTAAAATTGCTGGATGATTTGACATGGAATGACCACTGGTAAGAATTTCGTTTGTTGATTTTGTGCACTTTACTTCAAAACCTTTGAAGAGCAATAAAAAAGGTCACAACTGACCACAGAGTGTTTAGAAAAGAAACCCCTAGAGAATTAATTTATGGCTCTTGTCACAGTTAGTCACAGCCTTACCATACATTAATTTTACTCTAATTTTAAATGGGTTATATATACATCAACATTACTTATGAAAAATGAAATTCACTGTTTTTAGAGAAAATGCGAATGATTAAATTGAAAATATGAACAATAAAGAATTTTAAAAAAGAAGTCTTAACCATTGCATAATGCTGAATTACATTGTATATATCTTACTCATGTACAACTGTTTACAATTACACAAGAAGACTTAAAGCAATGTCAAAAAAATTTCATTTTTAGGGGAGATGGGAAGTACATTTTACTTTTAGAATTTTTTGATTTTCTGAATTTTTTTAAATAAAATGAAAGTTTAAATGTTTCTGCTATTTGAGAAGAAAAGGCTTTCTTCTTTAAGTATTCTATCTATTCACAGAACAGTAAATATTGTTTTTCATCCTGACAAGGAAAGTCTGATTATATAAATTCCAATTTCCACAGAAAAAAAGCAGTCTATAATACATGCAATAACAACTAAGTAACAAATATAAATAAATTACTTAGTTGCAATAGGAGTCTCACAGAAAAATATTTTTAAATGCAAGAAATCGCCAAATATGTAGCTAATTTATCTTAAATGTAACCATTGGAAAATTTGTTTTAAAATACATCTGATTCTGGTAACAAAATAAATAAATTAATACTAAATAGCAATACACTCTTTTCTGAAAACATTTCCCTAATTTTTGATATATATATATATATTTTTTTTTTTTTTTTTTTTTTTTTTTTTTTCCAGGACTTCTATTGCAACTCAATAGTGTAATTTCATGCTATCTGCTTTTATCTTACAGTAACCATTAAAAAGGTAACTGTTTTGAAACATGTTTTATCATATATACAAATTGCAATAAATCAATTTAATGAAAATACATGAAACATTAACTTCAAGATTTAAACACAACATAGAAATCATTCTAAAAAATGTAAAAAAAGAAGAAAGCACGGTAATGAAAATTATTCTTAGCTGGTCCTGTACAGAGGATTAAAATATACTGAAGTATGTTTATATTTAAAGATTAAAATATATGGTTTATCATTTTTCAGAAATTATTTTATTTTATTGTTTGCCATTTGCTGTAACAAGCTTATTTTGGAATGTAAGAAAGCAGAAAAAGGAAGGTACTAAGACTGAAATGATAAAAAAATATACAATTTATATCATGTGTATGTGCCTGTGCCTTTTCTTTTAATGTAATCAATTAGTTTATATTTCATTTGATAAATTTCTAAGTTTTTAAAGTATGTGGGTTAATAATTTGGAATTCAAAAAATTCAATTGTCCCATTATATTCCAAAAACAAAAGTTTTATGAATATTTACAAATATGGTCCATAATATGAAATTATAAATGTTTCAGAGAGATTTATGTATGCTCATCTAAAGTACACTTCATTTCAGGTTACCCATTGACCCTAAAACACAGGAGAGGCTGTTCAGAAATATTTGTCATACCAGCCTCATCTATATGTGAATTATAAATACAAATATACAAATCTCTGCAATGCATTGCAACTGCAAAAATGTTAAAATCATCTAAATTGGTACTGTTAATAATTTAAGATTTTACCTTTTTTATCCTCACTGACGAAAGGTATAACTTTAAAGAACCGTTCACTTTTTGCTAAAATGCTGTTAGAAGTTGATAGATAATTATTAAAAACAGGCTCAAAATGGGAAACAGATAAGGAATCCAGATCATTTTTAAATTTTTCTTTAATGTTTGCAGAATTTCCATAGATACTTCTCAATTCATCCTTAAAACTGCTTGTAGTACCCTGGGTAGTGGTAAAAAACACATACATATATAGATATAAGAAAAACAACATTTAATAAAACTTGCAATGATAACATAAGTCCATATTTTTAAATACAGTAATACCTCGACTTATGTCAGCAATTCGTTCCAAGACTAGCAACGTAAGTCGAAAACGACGCAAGTCGAGGTGCAGTTAGATAATCAGAAAAGGATAAGTAATAAAAATTCACCAAAATCTAATGAACATATTATATTGCATTTAGGGATTATGTTACATACATTTAACGTTAGCAAAAAAAAAAAAAAAAAAAAAAAAAATGCATTTGTAATACAAAAATTTTGAATAAATCAATAAGTTGTTAACTTACAATTTATTGTTCTTCTAGCTACCCCGTTTGATTTGATGATTTTTGAGGATGCAAAAAATCTTGTAATAAAGTTTGAACCGACAATTTATTTTTTTTTATTTTCAGAAGCTCTTTGTAACATAACAGAGTGAGTTTCCTAACATTTTGCTCCTGAATTTTTTTTTATTTGTTTGTCATTATCACTTAACTATTGCTTGAAAGTTTCCCTTAATAAAACCAAAAGTCTTCAAAAAAGTTCAAAGTGCGTCTTAATTAAGGAAATTATTTTTTCCAGGCCAGACGACATAAATGCGGGGTGACTTAAGTCGAGGAGATGTAAGTCGGGGCACTACTGTATTCCATTTTTTAAATTTATGACAATAATTAACCTTCTAAGCATATGAAAGCTTTATTATTACGAGTCTAAACCCGTCGAATTTGACAAATGAAAATGTTTAAAAGAACTGATTGATGAATTTATAAAAAATTAACAAAAATAATTATAATAATCAATATTATATTTGCTAGCCTAACTCTTAAAACAAATATTATTTTTAATAAAAGTTTAATTTCAACTTTTCAAATTATTGAAAAATCATTATTTTAAAAATATTTTATAACACAATACATTAGTAATAAATATATTCTAAAACTTGATGCCTCGTTTGCCAGTTACAATTTTGCATATAAACATTTGAATCTTTACTTGAGGTTCTAATCTGAGCGCCAGCAAAATCCAGAAATTTACTTTTAGATACATTCGTAGTAAAATATTTAGTTTTATCAAACAAAGTACTCATTTCATTTTTACTATGACATCATTTTCATCCACTAAAAGCCCTCTGAGATTAGCGCCTCAATGTTGCGAAATGAAAAAAAAAAATTGAAATGTAGCAAATTTGTGAGTAAAAATGCATTATTTTAAATCGTGACGCCATTTTCTGTTCAAAGTTTTAAAAAAGTTGTTTTAAATTGTAATACTAAAGTGGCATCAGTAATGATGTGGTAATTCCCATTGTTTCTTTTTTCTCTTCAACAATGGAAGTAGCACGATTGCTACTAATGTGAAGAAATTTCATAAAGGACTTATTAAAATAGTATAAAAGTGGGATTATTTAAAAAAAATAGCGAGTGCAGTCACATCTACAAATAAAGTGCTTTCATTTAAATAATAATTATAGAAATCGGTTCAGTAGAAAGCTCAGGCCAGATGATTAAAAAAACAGCCTTGTCTTTTAAATATAGATTATTATTATTACTATAACAATACTTATAAAACACCGATTAATTAAAATTTTGTAAGGCAGCTTGGTTTTAAAATATGTTACACACTTTGTTCTTTCAAATACTTTAAAAAATATATTCATTTAAAATAAATTATTACAATTTGTTTTATTACAATTCACAAAAGTATAACCTACTAAAAATGTACATGTGATCATTAAGTGAAAAACAATTAAAATTCTCCATCATATAGCAGGGATTTCCAAAATTTATTGTTAACTGACCTACCTTAAAGTTTCAATTTTTTTATTGACCCACCTAAGATGTAGGTACATAAGATAGATAAGGTAGGTAATAAGAACTTTGGGTCAAAGTATACACATGAAAATAATGTAATACTATTGTGAAAGCAGAGTTTCAAACAATTTAAGGTGTAAGAAAATACCTTTATTAATGAGTGTACTATAAAAAAACAGTTTAAAGATTAATGTGATTTATGGCATTGTTTTTTACCAACAACAAAGTCTGTTTTAGGATTAAAATTAATTTTAGCCTCAAACCACTCTCATTCCACACAGGGGCACAGAAGTATAAAATATCTTTTCAAAAGTTATTTATGTATATATTTTTATAATATTCATGAATTTTCATGTTTCATCCCAATTTGTATTTTCATTATTCATATATTTTCATTATAAATTCATATTGTTATATTATTGCAGCATAAAATCATACATTTTTGAAGCTCTAATAGATTGTTCTGCACCCTGCCAAAACATTGCTTGTGACACACCAATGCATCTCAACCCACAGTTTGAAAACTAGTTATACAGAGGGTTTAAATTATGTACATAAATGCATTTTAAAGAAAGCGTTAGAAATAATGCAAATTTACATTAATGCTTGTTTTGTTTTGCCTGAACAATTATCTTGAATTAATATTTTATTTCAGACATTTCTCAAGTATTTTCAACTGGAAATTTTTTAAAAAGGAAATATTCAAATATGAATTCAGATTTAAAAAATAAAATCACCTTGAGTTTTACAGAAAGTGCACCAAAATGTTTTTCTGTTTCTGTCTTTCTTAAAATCAAGTACTTCTCTATCTCCAGAATCTCTTCATCAATGCCCTAAAAAAAAAGAGAGAGAGCGAGAGAGAAATCCAGCAAAATTACATGTTAGCCAGCAATGAAAACTAGAAATACCAAATGAATACCTTTTTATGAATTGCAAATGCTTCTCCAAAATTGCCCTTCATTTCATTATGTATTTGTAATAACTGAAGTATCCGATTTTCAACCTTGATAACATAAAAATAAATAAATATAAGTAATGACAAAAGTAAATTTGTTTGAAAGTCAGCTTGATTTATATTTTACTAGCTAATCTGTCTAGAGTTGATGGGTGATAACCTTAAATATACCTAAAATCAATGTTGAATGATTTTATGCATTTAATCGAAAAACTTTCTAAACGATCCTAATGCAGGGGTCCCACTGCTTTCAGTAGTATACACCCTCAATTCTGTATGATTTTTAGTTTTCAAATGAAAATCTATCCAAACAAAATTAGAGTTGGGAGACCCATTATCTTCGGCAGAATACACCAGACTTGCTATGCATGCTCCAGTCTATATTGATTTTATATTTTTAAATGAAAGACAGGCTTAGTCCAGGCTTTAATGTATCTTAAATTAATGCTGAATGAATTTAAGTGAAAATCTGCCTAAATGAACCTAGTAATACAGTGCCTTTGGCAGCTAAAAAGTGTTTTCTTCTCACTTTTATTTTCTACGTCAAGTAATTCAATATTTAAAAAAATAGTTCTTATAGTTCAGACGCTTTGAAATTTTTGAGTAATAAATATATTACTGAACCCTGTGAATAATTTTCATGCTAAAATATTGATATTTAGTTGTAAAAGTAGTAGTTTCCTTATTAAATGTTATTATAACTGAACCAAAATTTTACTCAAACAGCTAAAAGGTTAGTTTAGGGCAGACATGTCAAACTCGTTCACCATGGTGGGACAAATTAAGCTACTTTACTCTGTTAGAAAATAAATTTTCTAGATAGTACATTTTAAAAATCTATATAGCAGTATTTGCTTACAATCTTATTCTTTTGCAGTATCTATATAGTAGTATTTGCTTACAATCTTATTTCTTTTGCAGTACTACAGTTTATGATGCATTTGCAATTGCTTTCTCATCTAAAGATTTTAAATAAAAATTTTAAATATTGAAAACATAATTGAATTTTAATTGAATTCATCAATTAATTTTGAATAAAAAAGTTTAAAGGTTGAGACATTCCTTAGTTGTCTTAGTTCAGCAGATGTGAGGTTCGTAATATGCAAATAACAACAAATAAATTCGATGTTTTATAATTATTTTTTTTTTAAAGGGTTAATGTTAATAATTTTTCAAACAAATCACAACATTCAAAACGCAAATGTACAAAATTTGAGAATATCTCCTTTGTTTTTCAGTCTTTTGTACTGTTTGGCTCTAGGGCATTAACAAAAACAGCAAAGAAAAAAAGCTGGTCTTGCACTTTGCATTTTCTCTGCTTGTGGACTTCAGAAAACTCCAAACTGAACACCTGCGGGCATGTTGGCAGATTTAAAAAAAAAAAAAAAAAAAAAAGGAATGAGTTTTTGATAACACTGGTAATTATCAAAAAATTAAAATTCTGAGTCCCAGGTGAGTCAGGACTTGACTTTGTCTATCCCATCTAAATTTTCAGATTTATACGTGCAGTAGATTTCGCTAGCCATCACAGACAGACATGCACATAGAATGAAACTTTCTTTTATTAGTATAGATAAATTGTTTTCATATTATATAATGTACAACAATACCTTGACAAAAAAAAAAAAAAAAAAAAAAAAAAAAAAAAAAAAAAAAAAAAATCAACTCATTAGCTGAAATCTTTGTTAATAGAAGCATGATCTTCTGCCCAATTAAACTGTAACATAACTGCATTATGTTGATGCACATATCCAATAAAACATTCATTAGCAAAGTCCAGGAATCAGGAAAAGAAAAAACTTTGTCAGCCAAAAAATTTACTAGCAGTACATTGATTAGTTGGGGTGTTGCTGTACTTAATACAATGTTTTTTTTTTTTTTTTTTTTTTTTTTTTTTAAGAATCATTGTTAGGTGAAAAATTTATTAGCAGAACACCGATTAGTCGGGATGTTGCTGTATTTGATGTCATCTAATATTGCTCCATCAAAGAGAAGGTTTCAGCTTTAAATATATATTTTTTGTGAATCGGTACCTCTAAAATTGAGCCCTGGGAGGAAGAGGATCACCGAAAGGTAGAAATAGTCAATCACGAAAACAAAATAATTTCTTTTTTCCAAAGTGTTAACAGCAATATTTTTTCGAACTGATTGTGGTGTTTAAGATTTAAAAGTAAGAAATTTAATATGTCTTCCTTTTCTCTGTATCTCTGTAAAATATTTGGCAAAAAAGCATTTGGTTCTTTCCTTCTATGCGCTCCAGAAAGCAAGGACTGAGTATGAGCAAGTGTGCTTGCTGATTTTCAGAAAAAAAAGAAAATTTTCATTGAGTTTAATTAATATAGCTAATTATTGAAAAATTAAAAACCTGAGCCTCAGGTGAATCATGACCCGCTTTGGACTATCCTCATTAAAATTTTCAGACCTGTACATATGATAGATTTCGCTAACCATTGTCGACAGACAGACACCTACACAGACAGACAGACACCTACACAGACAAACAGAGTGAAACTTTCTTTTTAGTACAGATATATTTTATAAAAGTTATCAAATGAATACCATCAAAACCTAATTATCAACAGATGTTAATCTTTAACAGGATTCAAAAATAATAAAAATGCTTGAAAACAAAAATAAATTCCTCAAAAGCACAAAAATTACAACATCCAGAAAAAATCTTAATACCCGATTATGAATATAATTAAATGCAAATATCACAGAATTTTATATCATTTCACTATTTAAGAGGTTGAAAGCAGAAAAGCTAAGTAAAAAATCATATTTTATAACTGAAGGCCAAATAAACTTACTATACCGAAAAAAAAAATCATAAAAATGAGAGATGCACAATACAGTTCATAAGAATGTGGTATTTCTTTATCAGGGGCAACAAAGATATGCTATCACTTTTTGAAAGTAGGAGCTGCTTTTGGTGGTAGCAATCTTGCTTATCTATAACTAATATAATAAAGAAATAACTCCTGACTGACTGATTCATCAATGCAGAGCTGAAATGACTAAAGTCAGGATCACAAAATTTGGACAGTAAATTGCTGTTATGACCTAGGCAAGAAATAAGAAAGGATTTTTAAAAATTCACCCCCTAAGAGAGTGATTTTGCCATATCTCAGTAGCAGTTTTAGGCAAGAGCATAAAATACAGCATAACAAATCTACTAAAAATGTAATTAAACATGAATTTTAGAAATTCAATCACTAAGGGGGTTAAAATGGGGTAAAATTTTTTAGAACATATCTTAATAGCAGCTTTAGTTAGGAGTGTGAAATTGAACATAACAAATCAAATCTACTAAAAAATAGTTAAACATGTATTTAAGTGATTTTAGAAATTCAACCACTAAGGCTTGGAGTTGTTAAATGGGAGGGGGAAGTTTTAAGTCATTTCGCCATATCTCAGCTGCAGTTTTGGGTAGGAGTATGACATTCATCTAAACCAATCTACTAAAAAATAGTTAAACAGGTATTTCAGTTATTTTAGCGAATTCATCGCCAACATTGACTATCAACCCAATTGTGTAAGATTAGATGAATAAGACAACTATTACTGATTTTTGGTTAGGTATTTCATATAAAACATTTTTCCCAGGAAATTTTTTTTTCCCCACAATATATATAGATGTCATAAATAGAGTTTTGCTAAATACTATGCTATTTGGTTGATTTTTTTTTTTTTTTTTAACTTAAAAAAAGTTTTTTTTTCCCGTATTGCCAGGAAAATTTTATATTTTTCTGTTATTTGCACAAAAGAAAATGCACATTCCAATTTATAAAGTCAAGGTTTATTGCTATGATTTGTGTCAAAGTAACTCCATTTTTTTTTCTGGTTGTCTTAACGATTTATGTGCAGGAAAGTAGAGCATTCTGAGGAAGTTTACATTGTGATCACTATATTACTGAATTTTTATTTGTTTTACCTGTAAAGACTCAATGGTTAACATGGGCAAATGCAGGTGGTTCTGCTAGTGCATAATAAAGACCACATTTTTCTGAAATGTATTAAAAATTTCTCATTTCTATTATGTTACTTAAGATTTTTACTTGTATTCTATATTACACCAATTTTTATAACATTTTATTGGAAATAAACTTACATTATCTGTCTTATCTTTTATTGGAGAACATTCCAATGTATTCCTTTTTTGTTGAGGCAAATTATCCAAATATTTAGACATTTCTCTTTGAAATCTGTCAAAATATGAGAAATGGCACATTTAAAACAAATATTTTGTTATTTAGCAACAAAAAAGCTTTTTCATCTATGGGACTTAAACTGATAATGGAAAAGAAAGTACACAAAAATAGCTTATGTTTAAAACCTTTCCTGTTTTGCCCGTATGGTATACGACACTGTTTTGGGGCATTTATTGATTTGTCCATATGGCATGTAGGCAATCGTATTCCCTTGTTGCTTTCACTCTTTCAACCCTGTTTTCTGTTTTTAATGTCAAATTAGCAGGGTTCGGTGATATACATCAATGAATATTAGGGATGCAATAACATTTGGTATCTATTCAGTATCTGGCCGTACTACCAACTATTCAGTTAGGCTGAATATCAAACTATTCGGTCTGCCAAATATCAAACTATTCGGCCTAATAAATATCAGACTATTTGGCCTAACCGAATACTTAAAAAACCTCTTTAAAATATTTTTTAAAGCCTTACACAGCTTCTACTTTTAACTGTCACCTAATAAAGATATTCAGAGTAATTAGAGAGAATCATCTTTAAATAAAAGAGAATGCTTTTATATTGGCTGTTTTAAAAATGTCACTTAAAAAAATTAACCATTAATGATGAAATTCATAGGAATTAATGATGTACAAATGCAAGTTATTGAGCATTGTCTGATTAATAATCTTTTTCTTGCTTTTTCGCAAAAAGTGTTTCCAAACAAAATGAAAAAACTTTCTGGGGTAATAATAAGCATAAAAAAAAGGCAATTTTTTGTTCCGCAAACCAGGATCACAATTCATTTATTCAGTCAAAAATACAATGTATCTCACTCCAGGTTAAACAATTTTCTTTTGTTACTTTAACAATAAATGAAGGTATTATAACTATATTGTCAACAGAGTTACTTTAATTTCTGTGAAATATGATAACATGACGATAAATGCTGGAAATTGCAACCATTCATTTCTAAATAGCACTGGGCTGGACATCCCTTTATTAAGAATGCAGCTAACAGTAATTATACTGTATCACTGCCCAAAATTCAATCACTCCCAATGATATCATTACATTTTATACAAATAAATTTATATGATGCAAATCTTGATAAAATATCTTCATTTTTGCTAAAGTTGCCAACGACAGCTCAGTTACGGCTTGTAGTGACACACTTTCGATAGAATTTGGAGCATTTTTGATGGAATAAGTGGAATGATATGTTTTTCCTAGTTCAATATAAGAAAAGTCTTCATTTGTTTGAATTTTCAGAAGGAGGCATGGAATTTAAATTTTGTTAATTAAAAAAGTTTTAAACCATGCTCTTTAACTCAAAACAAATTTTTTTTTAATTCAAAGTTTACTTCTAAAAAAGTCTTGTTTATCAAAGTGGGAGTGTCTGTGCTAAATATTATGTAAAATACAGTAAACTCTGTCTAAGGCGGAATCGATCAGGACCAAGAAAATTTTCCGCAGTAGACAATATTCCATCTTAGACAAACTTTACTCAATGTCTATGGATTCGCAGGGGCTTAAAAATTTTTCTGAGTTAGATTTCCATGTTACACAGAGTCCGCCTTACATAGAGTTTACTATAGTTTTAAATTTACCTTTTTAATACTGTTAAACTCTCAGATATAAAAGTGTTTTGCCAAGATGAATATCCGGTATTCAGTTTACCTGCAGACCGAAAATTCGGCATTCGGTCAAAATCACGATTCGGTGCATCCCTAATGGATAAATATCTCAACGGAATCTTGATATATTTCATGATGTACATGCAATATTTATTTTCAAAATATCACGATTTTTTTAATTTTCATATATGCGATATTTACTTTCAAAATATCAGTGAATATGATGTTTGATATTTTCTGTCAAAGCAAGTGTAATAGAATTTTTCAACTTTTACTGACTGTATCATTCTGTTGATAAAAAACTTACCTCTAATAGTAACATTTTTAAGCAAAAGAAAAAAAAACCAAGCAGGAATTTTCAAAATCTAGTGTCCCCCCCCCCCCCCCCCATCAACTTCTAATTGTCACAGAAAAGAACTGAAATAGCCAATTGGCTGAAAATTAGGTCTTTTTTCAATTTATGTTAAAACAATAAGCTTAGGCGAACATCTTCATAATGAATTTGTACTAAACTCTGAAATTTTCAATATGAAACCTAAATTTTTGGTAAATTATACTTTAAGGTACTAAATGTAAAGTCATTCGATCAAGTAGTTTAGGAATTATGAAGTTTTAAGTTTGTAACTCCTAATGTTAAATCCATTTGTAATTGTTGCAGATTACAATGTAGGTAGTTTAACTTTTTTAGCATAGCTTAAAAACTAGTTGCCAGAATGAGCTGTAATTTTGGATTTGAAGTTTCTAGAAATAGCTTTATTTTTAATTCTCAAATTTTTTAAACCAAACATTTTAACCTTAACCCTTTGCACTTTACCGACACCTATACAGTGACATATTAAGTTTAAGGCTGTTCTTAACTGCTCTGCTCAACAAGTGCAAAACTTTTTGACACATTTAGAAATTCATTTTTTAACAGAAATATATAAAATTGGAAAGTCTGGCCATGGAAGTGATTTGGAATTCAACTGTTTTTTTCCATTTTTTGATCAATAAATTACCTATTGAGCTTTTGATCATGTGACAAACATGTTTTTCGCCTGTTCTTGAGTGCTTATTCTCCGTTCGTGTGGAAACTGTTCAAAACCTCCACTTTGACACTATTTTCTGAAAGATTAATTGCATTTGCAAAAAAATGGAAAAAACAGCTCGATGACATAGATTCTGAACAACAAAATCAGCTAGTTTCATGCATTTTCGAACAAAAATAAATTAAAACTCATGTCAGAAGGTTGCCCTTTTGGATTTGAGAAAACCCTAAACTACAAATCCATTGACACCCATACGGAAAACAACAAATCAACATGCAACAAATTAACCTACTTTTAGGGAGTTCCCCCACATATTATTTCAAATATGTAAGAACGGCATGGAGTTGCTGGTAGGTGATTGAAATTTTGGTATGGAGTGCAAAAGGTTAACTTTCTTAAGGAAACTGATTCTTCAGCAATGATAGGCATTGTTACTACTTATTATTTTAATATTGAATAAAATTACAACTTTTCAATTTTAAAAGACAATATAAAATAACTCCAAACAATAAAAAAAAATACAGATATTACTGTCAAATTCAAACAAATTATAAGAATTCAAAATCTTACAGAGATAAGTGATCTGACAAATCATTATGTTTCTGCATAGTTTTCTGGCAATTTTTCTGGATCTAACAATAAAAATAAAACACAGTATGTAAATAACAGGTTTTCCCCCAACAATTGCACTGTTTAATTTAGATGTGGCACAAATCAAAATTTTACCTCATTCCATTTACTAGAAGAAGCATCATTGTAGCCCATATACATTTGCTTTAAACTGAGTAGAGATTGTTTTATAGCATCAACTTTTTCATCAAATTGCTGAAAATAAATAAAAAGTCCAATTGCAAATATTAAATATGTATATTATCTTTCATTTTATTATATAAATTAGACATCTGAAAAAAAAAAAATATATATATATATATATTACTTATGGGACTTTAAGAGTGATCATCCGATTCAGAGTCATATTTAAAATTAGTTACTTTTTCCGATTAAGAGTAGATGCAGCCTTCCATTTAAAAGAGCCATGCCTTTATTTACTTTTTTTTGGGGGGGGGGGGGGGGGAGAGTGTGTGTGTTGCTGTAGGGACATCTGTAATAGTAGTTTTCATATCTTAAGTTAATATACAACTCCAAGCTGGCTGTTTTATGACATTAACCATGTTATATTTTTATTCATAAAAGTGGCAGATATATTTGTAAATGTGTGAAATTTGTAAGTTTTGATACTATGATACTAGGAAATTGAACAATTCCTCCACTTTCTTATAAAAGCACAAGATCGTTCAGAAAAATTTGTTCTCAAAGCTGATTATTTTAAGGGATATTTTCACAATTTGGCAGCCATGAAAAGATGATCATAAGAAAGCACTTATACTCTTTTTCAGTAAGAGAGGCACTCGACTTTCATTGACCATCACAGCTTGGAAGGGTGTTTCTATGGTAACGCGCGGTTGATTTTCCAGTTGCTCACCGTTTTTTACACTGCATTTGAGGACTGTTTCAGCTCCCAGTCCAGGACAATAAGAGATAAGTCTCAAAGCAGAAATGAAGTGGGAAAAATAAGATAAGACTGTAAGCAGACGTGATTTCCATGTCAACTAGCAAGGGTGACAGTGAAGGTCAAGCGTCTCTAAAGAAAAAATGAAGTATAGTTATAGATTTAACCTGTATCACATACAAGAAAATGATAGATTTCTTTGGCACTCAAAGAATAATGTATACAATTTTCATTCATTTCGTTTTAATAACTTTCTCTGTATTAAAAAAAAATTGTGGTGAGCATGTTGTATTTCATTAAAATGAGCAATCATTAAAAACATGAAATCAAAAAAATCTTTTGAAAAAAAAAGCCCAGCTAATGGTAAGTGGTGAACTATGTTTTTCTTTTTGCGTTTTTACTTCTTAAGGAAGTTTGCTATCATAGCTTTAAGATAAAAGGATTATTCTAGTAAACTAAAAGCAGGGAAATTTCTTTTTTAATCCTTGTTGGAATCAGCAAAATTTTCACATTGTCTTACTTTTTAAAAATTTGTATAAATTTAGGATGTTAATTCTTTTAAAAATGTTTCCTGGTTGGTTTCTCCATAAAGGATACATAACATTGTAAAAATGCAACGGATGTCACTTTGGCTATATACTAGACACCAGATATCTGGCATAACTTGCAGCTCGATATCATTCTGCAGTATGTTTCTGTTTTCCCCTTTTTTATTTGTATTTATTTTTAAAGAAATTAGGAATGGGCTTAGATTAGCTAGCTAATACTATATTTTCTTTTTCAGCTTATTTTTAAATTTCTCATTATCAATTATTGTTATGATTATCTCAGCTTCAGTATCAATACTTGGGAGAAAGTTCTATAATTAGGTCAACTCGATTGTGAAAGATTAACTTTTTAAAACCTACTATCTACTACATATATATAATGCAAATGGGAATTTCATTCTGAACACTTAAAACTGATGTGCTGCTAAAACTGATTTTTATGGGACTTAGATTATATCATTTGAAAGCTTTTAGTGTATAACACATCATTCTAGATCGTTTAATTATAGAACTATGGGAGGAGGTTCCATAATTAGGTCAACCCAATTAAGAAAGATGAACTTTTTTTAATAGTTCTAGTGAATGGATTTTGATGGGAATTGCACTGTTGGTTAAATAAATTATGCAAAAAGTAAAAAATTATCTGTAAAATTTGCAAACTTACATTCTATGTGAGCGAAGCCATGGGTTACTTTATAAAAACAAATTTTGAATTGTGAAAACAGAAACATGTTTTTGCTTGCTACTAGCATTGAAGATTTTCTTATTTGATGAGTCATTCTTCCCATTTTTGACTTTTTTACTGTGTCTGTTGCTCAGATATGCAAATACATATTATATTGTATAAATAGTTATTTATAGTTGTTCACATATTCGTTCTTGTATATATTTAGAAACAGAATTTTCCATAAATATAACTATTATTAGTTTAATGAATTAATACATTGTATTTTGAAAGATTCAATGACCGACTTTATAATCTCAAAATTTTAATTAGGAATTCAATGACTAATAAAAACATAATATGGTCTTATTTCAGGTAGAACTTAATGCTGGATAATCATAATATCTGACTGCTGCCAATTATCCAGCATCATTACCAGATACAGTATGTTTACTGGATTCCATTGCATCCCTATAACATTGGATAGCTAAAGCATTAAACAGATATCAGATGACAAAAAAAAAAGTCTTCATTTTTGGAAAAGTGGGGGATTAAAAAAATCATAGCACAAATTTTGAATAATCTTTATTGAAAAGAGGACAAAATTTACTGTATTGAGATAAAAGGTTCAATTTGGATTGTTTTTACCTGTAGTTCAAAATCGTCAGCAAATTAAGAAAATCGAGGACATACATGAATTTTTTCATTCAATAAAAAATATCAAAAAATCTAAGGCTCGGGAGCACTCTGACATGTCAGTGTCTGCCCAGAACAAAATTTACGACCTCTACGTGTGATAGATTTCCATATCTATTGTACACATACGAGTACATCTTTCTTTTACAGTAGACTCCCTTAAATCTGTGACCCTAAAATCCACATATTTTTTCAATTGTAAACAATGAAATCTACAGTTAAGTTGCAGGAACAAAATTCAAGATGGTGCTGAAATCAGCGACTACTGCAATGTTTTCTTTACTAATTTTTTTGTTAATCATTCTCTTTTGGCTATTACAGCTGATTTATTACTAAATAAATTTACATTACTTTTGATTTTGATATAAATTAGCATATCTTTATCAAAAATTCCAGGGTTCGAAATGGAAAAACCCACGAACCGGAACACTATTTTAAAATTATTGTTCGCGGAATTTTTTTTTTAAATTGACAAATTTATTTCTAAACATACAAAGCAGTATAAGAAAAGCATTCAAGACTAAATAACAATGAAAAAAGTTACTAAAGTTAAAAGTGCTAAGAACGAATAATAACATATCGATCTTACGATCGTTTTATTACTAGATGGCAGCATAGGACTTTTGGAATCGAATTGAATTGATTTCATGAGTAATAATTTAATATTTTTCTAAATATTTATTTTACATAACTATTTTGATAATTACTTACTTTTAAACTAATAAATTATTTTAATATTTTACTTATTTTAATGTTTCACTTTATTGTAAGCATTCATTATAATTTCCCTTGCTTAACTATCAATCAAATTAATGTTTCAAAAATGTAAACAAATCAATGACCAGAAATCCGCAAAATTCTAAAATCCGCACAGCCTCTGCTCCCAAGCTGTGCGGATTTGAGGGAGCCTACTGTATAATATAAACTGAAAAAATAAGTGAAAGAAATAGAAGTGGCTTAAAATGAATGAAACCAGTATGCATTTTATTTTTTTACGAACATTTGACATACCTTCTTGAATTTTTGATGAAAACAAATTACATTAGCCATTTGTGATAAATCTTTTCTTTCTTCTGAAAAATACTGCTGGAAGGATTTCAATGCTATATTTACATCACAAACAAATTTCTTAAATGCTTCCTTTGTCAAATCAAAAGCAGCAGATAATGCTTTAAACTAATGACAAAAAAATAAATAAAATTACACTTAACTAAAATAAATTAGAAATAAAAGTAATACTGACATAAATAACATAACAGTTAAGATATTAAGAAATTACAATAATTGCTCATATAGATAACTAGATACTTTAGATCAGTGGTTCCCAACCTTTTATTGGCCACACCCCACCAAAGTATCTGTAAAGTCACTATGTTCCCCCTCCCAACACAAATCTGTAAATTATGTCTCATTATTTAAAAAGTGAACTCTATTGACACGGTAGAAATGTAATAAAGCCTTAACAATAACTATTCGTTTCACATTTTATAACTTATCAAAGAGGCGAATCTTCTACCACAAATGTGTTTTTAACATAATTTTATAAATGCAATGAGATCTTTGCCTATATGCCAAAATGAGTTTTGTTCTACTTTTCCAACTTAATGCTAAAGAAATGTGTTATACAGTCTGCATTTTTATTTTCACAAAATATCTTAAACAGACACCTACATTTGACGTTAAAATTGATAAATTTATACATTTTATAATACATTCTTGTTACTTATTAAAAGTTGGTGGAAAAGCTTTGGACACCGACTTTTCTTTCTATGGATAACACAGTACACAAAAAGTATTTCAATATTCTCATCTTTATCAAATTAAGTAGCCATTATTCCATTTAACACATTCTCTCTGTTTCCCCTTTCCCAATATCATTAATTGTCTTCGCAAATAGAAGTAGAAAACTCATTCAATAAATAATCGAAAGCATTATGAAAAATTTTTAAATTCATCACCAGAAAAATTATTGTGAGCTTTAGTATTTTAAAAGATATCAAAATATTTTATCAAAATATTTAATTTATATCAAAATATTTTAAATGATTATTCGCATAATTATTCTGGTGTTAAATCTATTTTAAAATTCGATAGGGAACATTGTAAAAATTCAATAAAAAAAAACTGATTTCTTAAATTTTTCTTGTATTCCATTTATTTTTAGCTTACAACACTACTTCCCCCCCCCCCAAAAAAAGAAAAAAGAAACTGATTGTGAATGAGGGAGTAAGAAATTTGGAATTGGCCCCCTAGAAGGTCAAATTGCCCCCCGGTGGGGTGTACGCCCCACGTTGGGAACCACTGCTTTAGATCATACACATAGTTTGTAAAATTATTTGGAGAGCTTTACTCAAATAAACTCCTAACACATAAACATATCTATGTACTGTGTGCATAATATAAGCAGATAAGAAAATCTTTTGCCTAGTTAATATTTATTTTTAAATTAGTTTCTATTGAAATTTATGAAAATTGTATGCATTAGAAAGATATATATAATACTAAAATATACATAATACTAAGACCATGTAAAATTTTGAAATTCATTAAGGTTTTTTTTTTTTCTCTTTGATAAAACAGAGTTAATACTTGATAAATTTTGAGTAAAAACAGTCAGCATTCAAAATCCTTGGTGGTCTGCTGGCCTGAGACCACTGAAAATTCAATCGGGAAAACTAATTAGAAAAATTTAGTGGTTTGCAGGACCAGTAACTTTTTTGCCCTCTCTGACAGGCAAATGCAAATTTTCCCAGCCCTCAGAAAACTGCAACCAAATGCAAATAACGATTTTAATTTATTTTATTTTAAACTAATTATAATTTTACATTTTATTATGTTGAAAATTTTAGATAACTGCAAAGTAAGTTTTGTTTATATTCTAGGGTGGGGGCGGGGGGGATCACTCAAAGGGTTAAAGGGGCTTTTATGTAGCGGACCAGTAAATTCTCATGCTTACTGGTCCCTGAGATCAGTGACTTTTTTTTTCTCAATTCTGATGCTGACAGTTATCCGATGCCCAATAATTTTTTTATAAATTATTAGACATTAAAAATATCGCAAACTTTTTAAAAATATCAATTAGAAAAAAAAAGAGAAAGAAAGAAAAAAATAATAGAAATTATTGGAGTGGCTTGAGCCTCACGGGTTCATATAACTATGTGTATGCATTAGATATAGGTCTACATTTACATAAATTCTAGAAATCATATGAGGAAAAAAAAATGCTTGTACCTCAGCTTTGTAACAGCTCTCAATCACATCCATTTGATGAATTATTTCTGCAAGCATTTTAAATGAAGAATCACAAAAAACTTGCAATTTGCTGAAATAATATTTCAAAATAGATCCCTTTTCACTCTGCAAGATAGCAAAACACAGAAATTTTTTTCATCCATAAATAAAAGGTTAGTATTTTAAAATACATTTACAAAAAAATTTCAGTATATTGTCAACAAAAGAAAGAACTCAGCATTGATAAACTAATAATTGCTGCAATTTTTTTTTTTTTTTTTTTTTTTTTTTTTTTAATGTTCTTGTGGTTAGAATATGAATGTTTTCCATTATATTTCATTCAATTCCTTGCCATCACTCTTAATTACAAGTGGATTCTCCCAACTATTAACTGGCATATTACCTTACACAGATATCATGACATCTATAACATTGTATTATGTACAGGTGGGGGGAAGTGGGGGGGGGGGACGAAAGAAAAATCACTTCATACATTTTAATCACAATACTGTCCCAGGGAGAAGAAAAGGGAAAAAAATGGAGTCATTCAAATGGAAATTATGTCTTGTTTCAATTTATGTTTAAATAAAAGGTTTTGTGGTCATGTTCTTACTAAAATTGGATCAAAATCTGAAATGTTCAATATGAACACCTAATTTTGACATATCATTCAACTTTAAATTTATTTATGATAATTGCAAAACAGATTGCAATGCAGGTAGTTTTTTAAGCATAATTCAAAAAATGCTTGACAGAATGAGCTGTAATTTTGGATTCACACATTTGAAGCTTCTAGAAATCAATGTTAAAAAATACATTAAAAAATTTAAAAATATTTTCTGAAATTAATTTTTGAAAAAAAAAATGCAAATACACAATACTAATAAAACCTGCAGCTTTGCTTGCAATTGTTGAAATATGCCAAGTGGTATTTGTTGACCCAACTATTTTTATTAGTAAGAGCCATACTTTCAGTAAACTTCATTCTCATAGTACTGCATTAGGCGAACATCAGTCTTAAATTAATGAGAACTAAAATTAATTCTAAATAAATATAAATTAGAATGCATTATAAAAAGGTTTTCTTCTCATTTCAGTTTTAAAATTTTTAGAAACCGTTCTTAGTGAGCTAAGTAACCCCCATGCCCAATTCCAAGCGTCTAGATATCTAAACTTCTGTAACAAAAATCGCAATTTTAGAACATTTTTGTTCCTACACATTTTTAAAATTTCTAAATTTTTAAGAACTGTTCTCAGCCATGTCAAATTTTAAGTTTCTCTGCCTAACAATTTCATTTAAATCATAGTTTAGAAGGATTTCTGCTCATTTAACCCTTTTAAATTTTGAATTTTTTTTAGAAACCGTCCTTAGCAACTATTTAAATTTTTAAAATAGCCACCATGCTAAATTTGAAGTTTCTAGAGCAGCAGCAGCATGACAAAAATCACAATTTTTGAGTGCTTTTAGATTCTGCACCTTTTTTAATTTCGAATTTCGTAAAAACTGCTATGCATGAAGATTTAAGTCTTAAAAATAACAGACATGTTAAATTTTAAGTTTCTATCCCTAACAATTTCAAATAAACCATAATTTAGAACATTTTCTACTTATTTCACACCTTTAAATTTTGAATTTTTAATCAACTGTGTATACTGTGCATTTGCATCTTAAAAGTAACCATTATACTAAATTTCAAGCTTCTAACCCGATCAAATCCAACTTAATTGCAATTTGAAATGTTTTCTGCATTTACATCTACATTTACTTCCGCAAATTCATTTAATCTTTTAAATTTCGAATTTCTTTTAGAAATCGAGCATTTACATCTTAAAAGTAGCCACCATGCCAAATTCCAGGCTTCTATACCAACTGTATCACATAAATCACAATAATAGAATGCTTTTTTCTCCTGCACCCTTTTAAATTTCGAATTAAAAAAAAAACTGTTCTGAGCAAGCATTTATACCATTAGAATAACAGCCACATGAAATTTTAAGTTTCTAGCCTTACCAGTTCCAAATAAATCGTAATTTAGAACATTTTTAGAAAGCTTTCTGCTTATTTCACCCTTTGAAATTTTGAATTTTTTAGAAACTACTCTTAGCGAGCATTTACATCATAAAAGTAACCACCATACCAAATTCCAGGCTCCTATACTAACTGCATCACATAAATCGCAATTTTAGAACTTTTTTGCTCCTGCCTCTTCTAAATTTGAACTTTTAGAAAACTGTTCTGGGCAGACATTTACGTCTCTAAAGTAACAGTCATGCCTTGTTTCAAGTTTCTTACCTTAACAGTTCTAAATAAATAGTAATTTAGAATGTTTACCCGCTCATTTCACCCTTTAAAATTTCGAATTTTTAAAAAACTGTTCTTAGCGAGCATTTGCATCATAAAAGTAACCACCATGCCAAGATTCAGACTCCTATACCAACTGAATTTCGAATTGTTTTAAAAGATGTTCATAGCAAGTATTTTCATCTCAAAAATAACTATCAAACCAATTTTTAAATTTTAGCCTCAATATTACAGAAATGAAAATTTTATCAAGTTTTTTGCTCCTGCACCCCATTTGTGGTTGTTGTACCGGCATAAAATATAGCCTATGTTGGAGCAGAGATGGTCACCAGTATTTTGCGCCCATTATTTTTTAAATCAGTTTCAGAGATTACCCCTTACAAACAATGTTATTTCTTTATAATATTAGTATAGATTATATATTGCAATTTATATATTGTATATGTATGAGGGTAACTCTGAAATTTTTGAGACAGGGGCAGATGATATACATATACAGCAAAAAAAAAAATTATTGGTCCGATATGTAAATTTGAACTTTTTATGCCCGCAGACGGTAATTTGTGGCAACAATTGCTATTTAGCTATCGTAGAAATAATTTTGAAAGGGAGAAAAATGAGTTGATGTGAGAGCATTATTGAGCTATGATTTTAAAGTGAAGCTAAATAAGAAGAAGGTCTTCAACATCTACAATTAGCATATGGAAATGAAGCTGCATCTCACGCCACTGTATTCAGATGGTTTACAGAATTTAGAAGAGGTCGAAATTCTCTTTTGGATGAAGAACACACAGGAAGATCGTTGTCAGCTGTAGTCTCTGTAAATGTGCTGACCGTACGAAAAAATTTACCGTATTCCCATGCATTACCCAGCATGCCGCAAAATAGGAGGGAGCCCATATTTTTTAATATTAGTCCCTGGTCTTTCCCAACATGCCGGAAAAAGTGAGGATCTTCGAAAACAGAAAGGAATGAGGTTCATTAGCTGTATTCTTGTAGTAGTGATTAGTGTTGGGGAGGAGGAGTGCAATATAGAGTTTGTCCTCACTTTTCTAATTATTTAGTTTACCTTTTTTACATAATCAAGAGAATAAAAACACATTTCATGTGTCTTATACCATTTCACAAAAAGCTTACTTCCCAGCCCCCATCCGATATTTACAATGTAGAAATATACTATCTCATAAATTATTACATGAACAAGTATTCTTACTACCGTATTTTATGGAAGAAATGCCGCAGCGTTTACGAGTTTAAAAGTTGATTTTTTTCCAAGTGCGGCAATTACGCCATGTGCAGCGTTTATGATTTTTTTAAAAATACCAACTGAGTTTCCTTAATTTAAAAATTCATAAAAATATTTAAAATCGGATTTAAATATTTTAATTAAAACTTCAGACATCTTAAGATATTAAAAACAAAGCATCCTACACTGCTCAGAAAACTTTGATTAAAGTTAGGTCAATGTGACGCTGTCGACAAAAGTAGCATTCCTATGAATGCGCCGTTTACAACAGGTGCAGCAATTACGATATTTTAAAGCTTAATCAGGCCAATTTGAGGAGTGCAGCGTTTCTTCCATAAAATACGGTATATATAAAATAAGATAGATATAATAATTATCTAAATATAGAAATAATTGCTTACCTTATATAAAAAAAGTAATTTTATATCATAATTTAAAAAGCTGAAATTTAACAGAAATCCAGGGTTTAATTAAACCCTTTCGGGACGGGTGATGCATATATGCATCGTCAAAAGGTGCATGTGGAATTTTTTTTGGCATCATTTTATAAATAAATGCAATGTTTGTCTTTTTAAATTAGAATATAATTTGATATTTCACAAGTAAAGGGAACTGTTTGAAAAAAGCGGTGCCATTCAAATAAGAGTTGTGAAAGGGATGCTGTCTCGAAAGGGTTAATAAGAAAAAATTTAAGATACAAAATTTGCTGTATATTTTATCATTCATTATAACTATATTCACTTTCTTCATCTGTTAGACAAGAAGTCTCGTCTTTGGCATCAGAATCGGGAATAGCATTCTTATGAATAAGTACTTTCAAACGATTGTGTAAAAAGTCTATGTTTCTTTTCGTAGTTAAACAACATTCTATAAAAGACTGTTTAATTAAGTCTGCAGAAACTTTTTCCGAAGGTGTCTTTACCCAGAGAGCTATCGTGAGATATGAAGCAGATTGACATTTACCTGACTTCGTGAATTTCTTTTCTTCATTTCTCAGCCAATCACTCCATAAACGTCTCATCTCAGCTTAGTCTTATTCCAATGCACATCCTTGGGCTGTAATAATGGGGTCAAACCTCCAGAAATTATTACAAGATCTGTTTTATAATGTTGTTTAAAACTGGATTTAACAGTCGTTTTCAGGTGGGCTTTTCCACTGTTCATTACTAAGACCGATTTTGGTTTAAAAAACAATTAGGGCGAGTACCCCAAATTTTTTACTTATATATATATTCATCAAGTCACTATTCATCGATCCTTTCATGGACACAGCGACTACAAAATCCTTTGGGAAATCTGACTTTGGAATACTTTTTAAGCCTTTAAAAATTGTCATTGGTTTCAATTTTGTTCCATCTGCCATTGCGCTTAATACAACTGCGTATCGTAGTTTTCCCTTACCAATTGTTCTGCATAATATGGATTTTACGCTTTTCAAGTCATAAGTTTTCTGCTGCGGCAGATCAAACTACATTGGTGTTTCATCCATGTTGTGCCAGTGCAACTTATATTCACATATCTATGCAGTATCTTCAAAAAAACTAAAAAAAAAATTACACGATTTCTGTGCATAGTCTGAAATTTTTTGGCCTATACTTGTTACCGATCTGCTCACAATGTTGTGCCTATTAAGGAATCTTTCGAGCCAGCCATTCGATGCTTTGAAATCAACGGGCTCATAATTTCCATTGTTTTTCAGAATCTTTTTTGCCTGTGAACCTGTGATTTTATTTGGAAAGATGTAACTGCTCGACCTATTTTTCTTTCTTCTTGAATAAGTGTAAATAATAAATAATGTGATAATAAAGTGAATAAGTGTGTTAATAAGTGCACTTTCATGTCTGGGAATTTTGCCATTTTCTTCAATAGTTCCTTGTCTGATGGAACATGCCTTTAGCATATTTCCACATCTCGTTCCGTAAGACTTAGACCGGCAGCCCAGAAAATCACCTCATCGAGTTCACGGATGAAATTCTAGGATTAGTTAAATCTTTATTCGCTTATTAAAACGCAGTCGGTCGGCCAAGTCATATCTTGGTGGAAAACACCTGAAAACGCAATTTTAGCGGCTGACTCGTAGGTTTACCATTGTGTTTTGATGCTCCCAGTCCTCCATGTTTTCATACCTTTTGGTACAAGAAAACACAATGATAAACCTACAAGTCAGCCGCTAAAATCGGGCTTTCAGGTGTTTTCCACCAAGATATGACTTGGCAGACCAATTGCGTTTTAATATGCGAATCAAGATTTAACTAATCCTAGAATTTCATCCGTGAACTCGGTGATGTGATTGTCTGTGCTGCCGGCTCATGGTCTAACTCATCAGTTTTTCCCTCTGTTTATTCTAATCTGGAACACAAGAGCGGGCAATACAGAAAAATTTAGAAGTGGCACTAATATTGCCATTTAGTTCATCTAACTTTGCTAAAGCTTCCAATTTAAAAGCGATTATATAACTTCTAAAATGTGTGTGCTTACTTCTCTCGATTTCGAACATTAAAATAGAAAAAAATATATTTCTTGAGGAAACAACGACAAATTTTTACTAAATAAAGACAGCTTAGAGCCACTTGGCGCTTTTTCCTCCTGCCAGAAGGAATAATGCTAACCTTGAACCGGCCAATCAAAATCCAGAATTTGCATTAATTGGGCAATTCAGTCTTATCTCTTTATATTGTTTTTCTCTACTCTACCCCAGCAGCTACGAGGGGACAAAAAAAAAAGCATTCCGTACTCGTTTCCTTGACATGTTGTCATCCTGGAGTTGAAATGTCATACATGAAAATTTTGCATAATAATAAGATAAATAAAATCTAATAATCACTTAAATATAAATGAATATATATAGAGAGAGAGGCAGAAAGAAAAATAAGTATTGATGTTTGTTCCTTAAAATGAAAAATGTTGTTAGAAAAACCACCATAAATCAGCCACCCATCTTCCAGTAGCGAAACCTCATATTTTCCCACATGCCGTTAAATATGAGTTTTTCCAGCATGCTAGTGTACCTCGATTTTTTACGCCATGCCAGCTAATGCGGGGGAATATGGTAATTGGTGATAATCGCAGTACCTACCAAATGATACAGAAGAAACTTAACATTGGATCTGAAGCGATACATAAAATTACTCATGAAGAATTGCATATGAAAAAATTAGTTTGTCATAGCCCCCCATAATTTAATAGAACACCAAAAAGCAGAGTGTGTCAATCAGTAAAGAAACACTAAAATTACTTAATAGTGGTGGCCACTGCATTATTTCTAAAATCATAACTGGTGATAAGATGTTCATACCTTTTTTTGATGTTCCAACACGTCAAGGAAGTAAAGTATGGGTCTTTGAAGATGATCTCAAACCAACAATGGTAAGAAGTCAATGAGCATGGAAAAAAATAATGTATGCAGTGTTCCTCAAAAGTACAGGTCTGGTCAAAGTCATTAAGATAGAGGGACAGAAGACAGTTACAGCTAACTGGAACACCGCTACTTGTCTTCCCGAAATTCTTCAAGAGATTAATGTTAAGGGACTAATGCTTCACCATGACAATGCATCTTCTCATTCAGCAAGGATTACAGTCAAAATTCTTGAACAAAAACATCAAAGTAATAGAATATCCACCCTATTCTCCTGATTTTGCTATGTGTAATGTTTGGCTATTTTTTAATATGAAAAAAAAATATGTGGACATCGTTTTCATACCAAAGATGAAAAATATTCTTTTATAGCCTCATCAATCTCATCTATTCCAAGAAATGGATGGCTTGAACCATTTAATCTTTGAAAATTCACTTACAAAAGTGCACTGATCTTGGAGGGAACTTCTTTGAACACTCCTAAGAATTGGTAAGTTTAACTTATACCATTTAGCCATATCTCAAAAAATTCAAAGTGACCCTCATATAAAAGGCATTGATAAATGAACAGTCAGGCCAAAGAAAAAAAAAAAAAAAAAGAAAGATAAGGCAAGAAAGAACAACAAGCTAATTTTGATTACATTATAAAAGTAAAAAGTCAGACTCAAGCCCAATCATACTGAAGATAATTCATTTCAAAAAATATTTTCTAAAAATTTTGAAAAAAAAAAAAAATACATTATATATAAATTGTAACTTATGAATTTCATAGCAAATCTATTTCTAGAAGCTTCAAAATGTGAAAATCCAAAATTACAGCTTATTAAGCCAAGTAGTTTTTGAGCTATGCTTAAGAAACTACCAGAGCTGAAATCTGTTTTGAAACAAGTACAAAAAAGTTTGTGACACCTTAAATTAAAAAAAAAAAAAAAATCATGTCTATCATGTACAAATGTGAAAAAAAAAATAAATAAATAAATAAATTAAGAGTTCCAAAAATTAAACACTTATAATTGCTAAATTACTTGCCCAATGAATTTCCATTTTGTATCAGAATTTAAAATTTGCAAAAATGCAAATATGATGTCTAACTGAAGTGTTAATAATGAAATTTTAAAGATTATTACAATTTCTATATAGAGATGACCTTCTGTACAAAATTTAAACATAGCATTAATTTGTAGACGAACTAATTACTGTGTCCAGTGTACCCAAACTAATTGATTAGTACCAGTCATTTTTTATGCAATGATTTTTAGCAGAGTTAGTAGGAGTGTATCTCTTTTCTTTTCTTTATCTATTTTTTACATGAACTGTATATAACATGTTCTTTCATTAATAAGTAACAATTTTTGATATATAAGTGGAAGCATGTGTATGTGAAAAATCTTTAAAATCCTCATTCAATAGAAGAGCTATAGCTATGTCAGTTGAATCCCAACATTTTAAACATTATTTCTTCAGAAGAGCACACAGAAAATTGAATGAAGAAACAAAAAAGAGCATCCTATAAACTTTAATGCTTATTTTCTCAAATTTACTAAATTGCCACTTAACATATTCATTCACTAAACTCTTCAATTAACATGTTTTCAATGTGCTAAAAACAAAAAAGGAATTTGGGAGATTCATTTTTTTCAGTAAGTAAAAAAATAAAATTTTAATGCAGAATATATTAACATTTAAAAAATAATTCAATACTTTCAATAATGCATTGTGACACATCTAAGACACAATCACAACATATTTATGTCTAATGACACTTTAGTTAAATAATGCTGATTTACACAGTAAATCAAAACTAGACTAATAAAAATTTTAATAAAATTTAATAGTGATTAATCAAATTTAATAATGCTTAATAATTTAATAAAATGATTTCTAGCACACTATTTTAAAAATTCTCTTGATAGTAAATAAGTGTGGACACTTTACTATAAATTTTCTTTATACATGTATTATCTTCTTCTGCTTCTTTTATAAACTTAATACTTATACACCTTTTAATCTAAAATAGGAGCAAAAATAGGAATAGGTGCATTACTAATCAGCACAGTCTTTGGAAGCTTTTTTTCTTAATATTATTTACAGATTTGTACCAAAATGGAACTTTTTAAAGTGCAACCATCTTTCAAAGGATACCCATATTTAAAAACTGATGTATCAGAAAACTTCAAAAGAATGTCTTTTAGGTCTGGCCCCTCTGTTAATTTACTCAATTCAAATTTTGCTCTAGTTACCAAATTTTAATTTCTTTAATAGTGAGATTTAATAACAAAATGCAGTGGAAAGTAGATTAACATATATAATTCTATTTAAAAACCATAAATAGTTAGTATACATGAAGTTATAATCATATATCAACACTCCGATTTTAAATTGTTTAATATTAACAAATACAGTGAAACCTCCCAGTGCGACCACCTCCCTGAATGAACATTTTTTCATGGAACGAAATTGATTCCCATAGGCTCAATTCTAACTTCACCTCTATTCAGAGACCACCCCAGTTGAACTCGCTCCATGAGCGACCAATTTCTTTGAAGAAAATGAAACAAATTCTGTTTTTTTCTGGTCACTTGAAGAAGGCTTTATTCGAATAATACTTCCGGAGAGCGCATTCTTCATCCAACTTCTAAACTAAGTTTAGAATTTTTATTTATTACGGTAACTTTTAAGTGTTTAAACCCCTTTGTGCATCTTTAGGCAATGAATTTAACTCTGAGGACAAACTAAGGATGACGGTCAATAAACTCTCCTGCCCTATTCTGTCAGGAGACTCAGAAAGAAATAGAAAAATTAATAAAATCGTCATAATTTGTTCACGTCCAAAAAAAAAAATTGCATTTATTTACTGAACTTCGAAGGACTTGGAAATAAAAGTTATAGACGATAAAATTGTAAAATCAAAGCAGACGTCAATGTATTCCTTTTTAAAACTCTGCACTAATTAACTTATGTAATTAACTTTTGTTTTGATACTTAAATTTTTATATTTTTTCCTAATGTGAAAAATAAATTTCAGTGACATTAATTGTCACCTTTTTTCAACAATTAAAATCTAGATTTAAACATAACCTCCATTAAGAGACCACCTCTCAGAGTGACCATTTTTTATTGGAATGGAACGTGGTCACTTTAGGAAGGTTTTACTGTACCTTGAAAGACTACAAAGGCACATAGAAATAAGATTGCAACAACCAAAAATAAAATTTTATTTTTAAAAATGTGTTTATTACCCAGATGTTTTTTATTGTGTCCACTATTGCATCTTTCGATCCATTATGAGAAGCCAAATTAGTACTTGTATCAAGTTCCATGGATGTATAGTGCTCATATTTTTCATGTATAAAAGAAGAAAATTTAGAAATCAGATTCTCCATGTAATTTTTCCATGTCTTAATTAAAATATCTACAAAAATAAAAATCATAATTACATTTCAATGAAATGTGAAAACTGTATCATTGATACATCAAAATAATATAGCTACACTAAATATAATTATATAATAAAACGTTAAAATATGCAACATTTTTGTAAGCCTTTAATTTAAAATCTGGCTTTTAAGAAGATCGACCTGAAATTTGAATATTGTGAAAAGGGTTACATAAAAATATTTCGATGTATTGCTGTCTGTGGACAGTAGCTGTAGAATTTTTTTTGCAATACTTCAAAATTAGGCTTTTTAGAAAGCAGTGACAGTAAAAAAAATAATGCACGTTAAAAGGAAAAGTGTACAGCAGATTTTCTTTTTACTTACAAATTCTTAACAATGTTGCATTTGTTCAAATTTAAGGAACATAGATTATTAATGTGAGTGAAAGATAGTATTTACTAATTACATATAATAATGTGTATTTTTTATTTTTATTTTTTAATTTATAATAGCAAATCCATAATTTACTTAAATTATAAAATGCAGGTAGGTATAAATTTATTTTGTTAAAGAAGATACTGAGTACTATTTCAGATTGAAATTTCAGAAACTTCAAATAATAAGTATAACTAATTAAAGTACATTTAAGAAAAAATAAACCATAAAATTGAGATTAAGGCAATCTGAAAATGACAAATTAGAGATAATTTTCAGATACATCCAACATAAGAAGATAGCTACAAATTATAAAAGATCTGGTGTTTCACACATTTCTGTAAAAATTTCATGGGCCACACTGCCATAACATGATATTTGATTTTAGATAACAAGTATGGCAGTTTTTATTCAAAGTTGAATAATTACATTGCAAAGTTGGACAAATTTCATTGCCATTTTGCTTATATGGGGGCCTATCTGGATGAGATACCTCCCTTGTTAGAAAAATACATACATTTTTTTTTTTTTTTTTTTTTTTTTTAATTTCATGCAACTGATTTTTTCAAAAATACATGCATAACAAAATTTATTAATTTTATTTTATATTTTACACATACATATATATAAATAATGTGTGTGAAGATGTTTGTTTATGTGTATCTGTCTGTTGGCAATGACGAGGAAAACCTATTGTATATAGAGGGATGCAAATCTAGACAAGGACAGACAAAGACAAGTCTAAATGCATCTGAGGCAGAGATTTTTCAATTTTTCATAATTAGCAGAGATAATTAAAAGCTAACTAAAATTACAAAATTGCAAGCTTCTATCATGCTGCCAATAGTGTCTGTGCCTGTTTGGGCTTTCTTGCAATTCTTCGAGCTGAGAAAGGGAAAAAGTTTCATTTCTCCTGCATTTTGAAGTTGCAAGGTCCCCATAAAGTTTTTAAAAAAAGAAAATTTTGGCTGTACCTTTCCAGCTCTCTTGTTTTAAAAGTATTAATATTTACTACTTCAAAAAGCATTTTTTCTGTAACTCAAATACACGTTAGTTTTACTTTTTTCTGCAGTTCTAAACTGCCATTTGAGAGTCCAGAGTGAAAGTTAAAAAAACACCACTTATTCAAAGTATCTATCTTTCCATTTCTAATGGTATCTTTAACAAAAATAAATATTAATATTTACTATTTCAAAACAAAATATTTTCATAACACCAATTAAAATATATATTTCTTGGAGGTCTATGTTCGTTCGGTTCATGTTTGTTTTCATCTTCATACTTTTCTTCAATTTAAAAAACCATCTAGAGATTTTTTATCAAAACACTTATTCATAGTACTTTTCTGTTTTTAATGGTATCTTTGGTTTAAAAATATATTAATATTTATTATTTCTAAATAAATTATATTCTGGGAATTGTTTCCCGAATTTGCCAGAAACTTTTTCCTTCAATGTCTTTCCATATATCATTTAGCATTTTAAAAGAACTGTATTTTTGAGACTAGTTGTTAAAACTGAGTGATATCATTTCGCATAAAAAAAAAAAAAAGGTGGGGATTATTTTTATTATTTAGATTTTCTCACAAACTTTTGATAAGAATTGGAAGTTTAATATATCTTTATAACGAGAAAGGAAGGTGGAGACTTAATCTGGAATATTTTTCATTTAATAAATAAAAAAAATTATACGAATTTGAGGTTTACTTGCAAAAATGGATTGAAGCATACATAATATGCTCGATGTACACTGTTGAAAGCAGTGGGGCCAACACCCCATATAGTCTATAGGGGAGTTGGTGGGGCCCACCAATTCTAGGTTCATTTGAATACATATTGATTTAAAAATATAAAATCATACAAATTCTTGGGTTGGTTACAAAAACAGACCATGGTGTGTGTAGCACACCTGTATGCATGTTACGAAAAGGCAATGCGTACCCAGTTCTAGATTCATTTGAATACTTTTTGAAGTATAATATGCAAACTTGAGGGTGTACACTGCCAAAGACAGTGGAATACCCAACACTAAATCATTCCTGGATAAAAATTCTAAATTCAGCTCTTTTCTAAAGATATATTCAGCATTGTTTCTCTAGGCTCAGTATATTCAAGAACAAGCAGATAATTATAAGGGAAATAATTTATTTTTACTCTTTGATTATATATATTTAGATTGACTTCATGTTTGGTCCTGAATATATTTGGAAACTTCCTAATATTTTCAAACAATAAAACACTGGTTTTAAAATTTTGTTTTGTAAGGTGATGTAGAGACACATTCCTTCATCTTAGATACTTAATAAAATAAAACTGCTACTTTCATTTATTTTCTGTCTAAAAATATACATTGAAATTATGCAATATAGTCAAAAATTATGAAGCAGCTATTAAGAAAGAAAGAAGAGAGGAAGGGGGGTATTCTGCTTTGTTATTTTTAATTAGTACAGCGAATTTAAAGGCAAGCATAAGTAATCTTACCAATATCCAACAAATTATTTAAGTTGGCACTCAAATCTTTTTCTAACTGCTGAAATTCTGAGGATGTGTTATTCATATCAACAATTAATAGTTCAAGAGTACTTTTCTGGGATGTATTTTGGGCATCAATTTCGCACAAAAGTGAAGTTGTTTCATTTTTCAGAAAATGAATACTTCGGACCAATTCGTCATAATTCCTGCTATCCTATAATAAGAAAAATGGAAATAAAAGCTATATTTTAAAGTTTACTGTTTGTAAAAATTACAAATAAAGCTTTGTAAATAGGAAATAGTTCTAAAACTCTGATCCAATAAATTACACAAAATGTGTTGTGTTGTTGATTTTTTTAAGTTACACCGTTTCTCTTTAACAAAGTTGTTTTAATAAATCACAGTATAAAAGTATGGTTACATTAATTAACCAAGGTACTTTTATTTATTTATTTAAATGCTACGTTTAAAAAAGATTTCTTCCCTGACATCTTGAAAATTGAAAAGTTAGAAATTGTTAGATGATACTTCTAGAAAGTTAAGAACTATTTTGGAAATATGTTTGAAATTTTCTATAAATACACACCTAGCAATTATTAATATACAAATAACAAAATAGCATTAATCTTAAAAAACTGAAAACAAATTATAGTTAAACATAAAATGATTTTAGAACATAAAACACATTCTACAAAAAGGCGCAAATAGTACAGATTCTAGGATATTTGTCTGCTTGAATAACCCTAACAATCGTTAAATGGCCACCAAGCTTAGACCCTGTGAGAATTCACATTTTTTTCTCCCCAGTCAGCATTTTTAATTTTATTCACTGAAAGAGTGCCCTGTTCTTTTCCAGTGCTAATTGCACTATCGGACATTGCATGTATGGTTTCTCTTCTCCATGATGGATGTGGTTCCAATCTTGCCATGGGTGACATACTTTTGGATATTAGATATTGGCTTCTTGACAACTTTTGATTTTCAGCATATAATTTTAAAGTTTACCTGAATTTATTTTTGTGACCCCTCCCCCTTCCCCCCATTTTGTTAAAATTTGAATTTGGATCGTACCTGTCAAAGTCAGTTGAGGTGGAGTTTCTCACTGTTGAGGTGGTGCTGTTGCTTAGCTGAAAGTACTTTGCTGCTAATAAATTTTTAATGAAAATGATTGAAATGAAACCTTTAAATGTAGTCCTCTGCAATTGTTTAAGATAGTCTAAAAAAGATTGATGGTCAAGTGAAAAGTCCTTTTATTGTTATTTTAATCAATAAAGAAGCTAACTTTACATTCAAAGGATATTGTCATCTACAAACTTCACTCACATTAATCTAAGTTTGTGGTAAGAAAATATTTTTATGACATAATTTCTATGTTTTACTTTGAAGAATAAAAAGTCGGGTTATTATAGATATTCAATTCCCAATTTGCAAAAATATTTCATATGATTACAGTTTATGACGCTTGCAGTGAGATATTACCAAATTTAATAAAAATAAATCACCGAAAACAAAATTTCGCAAAATTTCATGACACAGTATCACCCTCAATAGCATTTAGTGCATGAATAGATTTTTGCATAATAAAACATTACAATTTTTGTTAATCACATAAGACCATAACAAAAATAAACACATTACTTAAAGTATAACAGTATTGAAATTTTCATGTAATAATTCAGTATACTCAATATTATTTAAATTATTCAGTATTTAATACAAAGCAATATATAATTATAATGTAAACCAATACCTTTATTAGCTGCAACTTGAGTTTCTTTATATAAAGTTCATTTGAGATTATCATTTGTTTCATTTCAATAATTTTATCAGCTTTCAAAGACACTTTCTAGATCAGAAAATGTTAAAAATGCATCAAGACTAATAAATAAATAAACAATTTTAATGAAAACATTAATTATTTTAATTTAAAAAAATGAAAATTGTCAGAAAATAAAACTAGAAAACAATTTTTTTTAATAAAAAAAAAATTAAGAACAGACTACAGTAGAAAAAACCTGACACACTCAGTTAACCGACACCTCCCACTATACTATATATATATTTTTTTATGACTGAAAAGCTTTAAAAATAAGAAAAAGAATATCTAAGTTTTAGTTATTAAATTTGTCTTGCTTTTAATTTTACTTTTGCTACAGTAAACTATTTATCTCATTTATAGTATTTTTAATTATAGTTTGATGTTTGAACACTTATAAAATGTCATTACTAATATGTTTTCCTGTTTATCCAGCAATATTGAGTATTTGAAATAACATTAGTCTCACCAGTTTCAGACAAGATATTTGTTAAAATATTAGCATTTCTTGAGCTGCCCGTACAAAAAGTTAAACATAAAATTAAATAACTGAAGTGCATTTTAAAATCAAAAGAAAGTGCCTCTACCATGTCTGAGTGATGAATTGTCAGTTGTGATAACTTGCTCCATATTTGATGGGAGCCCTATATTTATGTTGCTTTACATGTTGATAGATTAAAAAATCTTATGCTTGAAAATTAATTTAACATTGAATGTGGACAATTTTTTGAAAAAAAAAAATATATATATAAATTTATTCATACAAATGTTGCTATATATTGAAAATGCTCTCGACCAATTGGAAACAAGTAAGCTTTGATATGCCTTAAGAGTATTTTCTTCTTTCCAAAATTTTCAATATCAGCACTAATTTCTACTACCAATCTATATAAAATATTTTTACGTGTCCGACTTACAAGTGCTAAAAAATCAGTAAAATGAATTACAAATATTAAACTTTATTGAAAGCACCTTTTCCTCTTTTTATTCGATGGAGTAAAAACCGAAGTTATGCAATATTTAGAAGGAAACATATCATTGATTAAAGCAAAACTAGTATGTTGTGGCCATCACAAAACTTTCTTCTATATAAATCACGTCAATTAAATCATTTAAATAGTATAAGAAATTACATCAATTTAAAACCAATTCGTATCAAAGTATACCTGAATTCGAAGTTTGATGAAAATTCGTGCATTAGTTATTGAGATAGAGCTGTAGGGGAAATTCTGAAAAATTCAGCATAGCAGCGCCACCTGTTGGGCGATTTGCACCAAAACACAAACAGCACTAATTCATATTAAGGTATACCGGAATCTGAAGTTTGATGAAAATCGGTGCATTAGTTCTGGAGCTAGAGCTATTATGGAAATCACAAAAAATGCAGCACAGCAGCGCCACCTGTTGAGCGATTTACACGAAAAGGTACAAAACATCATTTCATGTCAAGGACTAACTGAATCTGAAGTTTGATGAAAATCCGTGCATTAGTTCTGGACATTGAGCTATTGTGGAAATTGTGAAAAATGCTGCATAGCAGCGCCACCTGTTGAGCGATTTACACCAAAACAAACAGCACTAATTCATATCCAGGTATACCTGAATCTGAAGTTTGTTGAAAACCCAAGTATTAGTTCTTGAGATAGAGCTATTGCGGAAATCTCAAAAAATGCAGCATAGCAGCGCCACCTGTTGAGCGATTTACACCACAAGAGGCAAAACGTCAATTCATGTCAAGCACTAACTGAATCTGAAGTTTGATGAAAATCCGTGCATTATTCCTTGAGATTGAGCTATTACGAAAATCGTGTAAATGCTTCAAAATGCAACATAGCAGCGCCATCTGTTGGACGATTTGCACCAAAACGTTAACAGCACCAATTCATATCAAGGATTAATGGAATCTGAAGTTTTATAAAAATCCGCGCATTAGTTCTTGAGATAGAGCTTTTGCGGAAATCCTGAAAAATGCTACATAGCAGTGCCACCTGCAGGGCGATTTACACCAAAAACTAATCAGCACCAATCTATATCAGGGACTACCTGAATATAATTTATTAAATTCCATGCATTAGTTCTTGAGATAGAGCGCCCACAAAATTTGTGTCACATACAGATAGACAGACGGACAGACAGACTCACAGACAGACATTTTGTAAAAACATGTTTTTTGGAATCTCTGACCCCTAAAATGTATAAATCCGTCGAAAACTCGAATTCGAAAATTTTCATGAAACCATTACTTTCTTCTTGTCAAGATAGAAGAAAGTAAAAACATACTGTAACATCTGGTTTTACTTTAGAACTGGGCATTATTGGTGAAAATGCTTGTGTTTTATAAATACGAGTTGGAACCCGCCGAAATTCGACGAATTAAAATGTTTAGAATGGAACTCTTCAAACGAATTTATAATAAACCTACAAAAATAATTACAATAAAAAATTCATCTCGCATTGGTTGTCTAACTCTTAAAACAAATAATGTTTTTAACCTAAAATTACCAAAGTATTATTTCCACAAACTTCAACTGTTTAAATTATTGAAAAATTAAACTGTATTAGAATACGTAATCAAGATGAGTAATTATGCTGAATTTATCGATTGAGGCTTTTATGTTTGTTTTTACGGGATAAAAAATCAGTAAAAAGGATTTCGCTTTGTTACATCATAAAATTTTCCCCCATAAAATCTAAACTATGCGTTATTTTCACATTCTCAAAATTTACATACGCACCACTCAAATTCACAATTTAAAAGTATTTTAACGCACAATACATTATTAATAAATAGATTTCCAAACTTAAAGTCATGTTTGTCCGATACCACGTTTCATATTAACATTCGCACAAACTTTAATTTCTAATCCCAATACCCGCGAAAATTTACCATTTAGAAATTTGCCTTTATTTGCTATAGTATTGACCACTTAGTATTGATCAAATATTTAGTTTAATCAAAGAAAATGATCGTTTTGTTTTAAATATGACATCGTTTTTACTCACTGAATCATTTTGCCTAGCGTCTCAAACTCAGTATCAGCGTAATGTAAAAATATTGAAATATCTTCTTCAATTTTTTGATTTATGAAGAATGCGTGTTTTTTTTTAATGGTGACGTCATTTTCTGTTCAAAAATTAGAAAAAAAAAGTTACTTTTATTTGTAATGTGAAAATGGCATCAATAAGGATATAATCAATAAAAATAAATAAACCATGACTATTTTCCCTTTACTTTTAGAAATGAAGTACTTCAGTTGCCACAATTACAAAATTGGTACTAAAAACTATAAAAAAAATTAATATCTCAAAAATAAATAGAGATAGAGCTTTCAAACAAATTACATTTAAAAGTACATTTTTTTCCCAATACAACAGTGTAAAATTTAAGACTGTGCGATGTTTAGAAGTTTAAAAATTTGAAGTAGCGAAAATTGCAAAACCGAAATTTCATTTCAAATTTCGAAGTGTTGCCATTCGCAGAATGACGTATGCGTTACGCACAGATATGTTTGTCCTTTATAATATAGATAGGTTACATTTTAGAACAACTATAGAATATTTGTATTTCTGCATATAATATTTTGAATTTTAAGACATCCACACAATGCAAATTAGAGGTAAAAAATTAGTCTTTAAAGAAACTGGAACTATTAAAATATGCAATATTAAAATTTAATTATATTTAGGATAATTATATAGCATTTGGGTTAAATTCTTTTAAAACTTTATCATCAGTGATTTAAAATATAGGAGAATAATGATTTAAGAATGTTTTCAATAAAAACAGCAATTTTCAACCACACATTAGTTTCAGATACTGCAATCCATATTACAAAATAGGAAAACAGTTTATTATTACCATCATCATGCTATTTACTAATAGAAATAAATTAGTTGTATAGTTAAATAGCAAATATTTTTAAATGAACTCTTTTTTTATCTTAATACTTTCTTCTAATTACTCAATTTTTATTATAAGTTATTGCCTATGTTCTACATTCCCTTTTTCAACATTGTCTTGAAATCTATGCATAAAAGGCCCTTCGTTCAGACCCAAAATCTCTTTTTTTTCTCTTTAACGATAGAAGGCTATTATTTAATTTTTGAGCGTCATGGTTTTAATTTACTGATTTCACTTTGCTGCATTTTGTTTTCCTGGTGAGTTGTGCATATTACTTTAAGATTTATTCATTTTATTTATAAATTAATTTATTTTTTGGATCTTTTATACATTTTTTTTTTTCTTTGGATCTCATAGTTTCGATCAATTGTTTGGGTTTTCCTATATGTTATAAGGAGCTAAATATTGTCATTTTAGGCATATTGCTGATAATCTTCGATGAAATAACATATCTTTACTATGAATTAAGCCTGCTTAGCTCTTCTGATGAATCAGTAAGCTGTTCATACTTTCATGTTTTTTGTATTTCTGCTTCTCCTATTGTCTTTTAAATTTTATTTTTAAATTTTGATTTCATTTTTATTATACATATTAAAACCTATTTAAAATTAAAATCTAAAATTAAATTCTACATTTAAATTTCCCAGCCTTAAAAAAAAAAAAAAATCAATCTAGCTTTAAATATTATATTCAAAATTCAAAACCCTTTTTATCCCTTGTAAGTTTGTTTCATGGTATGACATTGATTATGTTCAGTCATTAAATCTGAAGAGCTTTAAGGATAGAAATTATTGATCTTTGTGTTGGAAAATAGTGTAAGCATGAAGAACACGTGCAGAAAACATCAGAGTTTGTAGTTTTGAGATTGCCTAGAAAAGGCAAATTATTAAAAAAATTACGCCATATTTTAACACATTTATAACAAAGTATAATTTTATCCCATATGTACAAACATGAATACATGTACAAGTACATCCCTTAATAGCCAAATATATAGTATTGCGTTTGGAAAATATTCAGGACTTTCCTTTGAAAAACCAGGACATCACGATTCCGACCGAAAGAGATAAAGCACAATCTGAAAAACTTACAGTTTACCTCAGCCGGAATGAAGAAAATACGTCAACCTATCCTGACGCAGGACTGTAATTTCATGTAAATACAAAAACCACTGAAAAGATTTCCATTGAAATGCAACCCAAGAAAATTAATCCATATTTTAATACAATTATTGTAAAAGAAGTCTACAATTATAATATTTAATATAAATTTTATATTTTATGTAGAAAAATGGATATATATATATATGTTCAAATATGTAGCTTTTTCATCTGAAAAATATCCAGGACTTCTTTGAAAAATCGGATTAACACGAATTCACCTCAAAATAGGGAAATCACAGCCCGAAGCAATTAATGCTTTACCTTACCTTTACTTGTAGAAAATCACTAATGAAAATTTTCTTATCGCTATATATCACAAACATTGCAAATTTCGTAACCTATTCATGATGTTCATGGGCTGATTATCTTATGACTGATTGAATTTCAGGATTTTTTCTTGCTATCATCGGACGAAATTTGCAATTTTTTCTGCAACAGTTATACAAAAATGATTTTTTTATCTTGTGACCATTTGTCGAAATTCACAATATTTTTCTGCAAACAACTCATGAAATTCCATATTTGTTTCCGCGATCTTTTGACAAAATTCGCGATTCTTTTTTATGATCATTTGTTAAAATTCATGTTTACTTTTTTTCTACCACCGACTAATAATATTTGTGATTTTTTGCACGATAGCCATGCGAAATTTTGGATCTTATTTCGCGATCGTTTGACGAAATTCTGCTCGATTTTATTGTGCAATTGGTTGATAAAATTGGTTGGCGCAGTTTTTTGACATAATTCGTGATTTTTTTCGCATTCCTTTTACGAAATTAGAGATTTTAGTTTGTATAATCATTTGACAAAATCTGCATTTTTTCCGCGATCTCTGATGAAATTAGCGATATTTTCCTTGGTCGTTCGAAGTAAGTATCATTTTTTTCTGTGACGATTTGGGGACTGTTTTTTTTTTTCAAAATTTGCCAAATTGGAGATTTTTTTCCTGCGACCCATTGAAGAATTTATTTTTCGGAATTCGAAAGAAAACAAAATCGTTGACTTTCACCAAAAATTAAAAAAATTCACGGAATAACCACATGCATGTGAAAGACGTTAAGAACAAAATCACATAGATTTTTTTTTTATTGTGCAGGATTTTTTCATTTTCTGTGTGATTTGTGCAGTTCTGCACGTTCCCTGTTCCTCAAAGAAACTTATAATGGTTCCCCTGTAGTAAAACCTGAAAAAAAAAGGGAGTCACAAGGGACTAGAAAAAGATTCCATTTTAGACAGGTCTCTGTCTTAGCAAATATAATTGCATGATGTTTTTTCATCGAAATTTCATTTTTCCCTTTGAAAAAGAATTCTGTTATAGACAGACTTCGTTACACAAGTTTTAATGTAATACATTTCAGAGCTATACTATAAAGTGGATGGTCTAACAGTCTTTGTGAATACCTGTAAAAACGGAAGCTGTCTGTAATAGAATCTTATCTAAAAGAAAATATTTCATATTCATTATATTGAAACTTTAAAACTTTACCTGCATAGACAGAAACCTGTTTAAAACGAAATAGTTCACCGGTTTTTTGCTGTTTTTGTAAGCATTATTCAGTTTACGTTTCTTATTCGAGGGGGGGAGGGTAGACTTTCGGATCCTACCCTTAGCTATATAATTTCCATCAAAAAGTCTTTGCCCCCCCCCCCAAGAAAATTCTGAAATGACACCCCTGGTTCCAAATCAATTATTCTAACCAACCAAACATTTTAATGCAGTGTTATTCTCACTTTACTAGAAGCAGTTTCATTATATTATTCTCTCTCACTTACACACACATACATTAACTCAGTTTTAAGAGTATTAAAACCAATGAAAACGTAATAAAAAAAATTGTAAAAAACTGTAATCAAATTAGTATGACATTTATAAGGGGAGAAAAAAAAGCATCCCTTCATTAAAATCTTAAATAGAATTCCAGAAAATTGATGCATAATTGTGTCATACAACTCTTAAGCATTTTGCACCTTAAGTATTTAGAGTAACCTCAAGCATTCCAGTAAAAGAAATTAAGTGTTATTGAGAAAAAAAAAAAATTAAGCAAAAGCTTTTCAGGTTTTCTAATATAAATAACTAAAATTTAAGAATGGAATTACTAGGTTTTTTTTTTTTTAAATAATTGCTTGTAGAAAATGCAGTTACAAACATAACACAAGGATTAATTTTTTTTTTTTTTTTTTTTTTTTTTGGGGGGGGGGGGGTGTTACATAAATATTTTATGAGTTATGAAATGCATTTTATTACAACTCTTTAATAAAATAATCTGTATATATAACTACAAAACAATTCATCATATTTTTAAAATAACATAAAAGGCTACAATATCTATCTAGAAAGAGAAAACTTCTGCAATTCAAGATTGAAAACAATACAAAATGAATTTTACAAAAATCACCTATAATACTTTATTTCCAGCATGTACGTATGGACAAAATAATTTTGTAGCAAGAAATATTAAAAAGATACCGATCGAAATCTAGTATCATAAAATACCTGTCATGTTCAAAAATTAGTGTTACTTAGTAAAAAAATAAATAAATAAATAAATAATTTTTAAAAAATTCTGCAGCAAGATTCTCTTTAAAAATTGTGTATGGGTGGAATGGTGGTGGTGGTTGGGGGGGGGGGGATATTTTAAATGAAATGGCTTTTTGGGAAGAAAAATAATTTCTTAAATAATCTATTTTAAAAATTTAAAGATACAGTAAAAAGAATATTAAAAAAAACTTCTACACTGCAAATAACACATTAAGATTTATTTGAATTACAACTTAATAAAATCAGCCAGTCATATAAATCAAACCAATGAGTATCAAACTACAATCATAATATTGATTTTATCATATTGGAATAGTTTGTTTTACAAAATTAAATTTTGGTGCACAGGCATACCTTGTTTAAGTGAAAATTAAAGTACAAAGAGAAATAAATTAATTGCAATCAAACAGAAGTTATAAAATAAAAATTTTGATGACTTTTTTGTATGATAATAAGACTTGTAATACTAGAAATTAACATCGAATGATGATAAATATATATCAACAAATTTTCTCTGCTAGGATCCAGTATAATAAACGATTCTCATAAGCTGTATTGATAAACCATAAGAATTTAATACCTGTATAATATTATTGTCATTGCTCATTTCTTTTAACTCTAATTTCAGTATCTCAGATGATTTTTCAACTTCTTTTGTTTCACTTTCTTTTGACTCGAGAGCTGCTTGAAGGCTAATTAGCTGTTGCTTTTTCTGAAATGAGTAGTTAAAATATCAGTAAAAAGTAATATAAACAATCTTTGAAATTAAAAAGCATATAAATAAATCAGACAAATATGAGATTTTTGAAATCAAGTAATCAAGAAAACAATTAGTTTTTATGAAAAATAAATGCATTATTAGTGGTATATATATGTAAGGATTGCATCCCAGTCTATAGCTCGCATGGCGTCTTGTGGAATCGAGATTGGTGTAGAAGGATCCGAGAATTGTATAGTCATGTTCGTGACCGATGGGAGACATTCAATAGACCATAGAATTCTTGGGAGCTGGTTTATTCTTTTCTATTCATAAATACTGGTGAAAACAAGGCCAGCTGTGGGACTAACAGTCCCCAATTATTCAGAGAAAATGCTCAGTTGAGCGATATAGTTTCAGTGCATGTTAGTAAGAGAGAGAGACCCACAAAATCTTGCTCTTCAGCATATATAAAAGGTAATTCACATTATTTCTGCCAGGGGGCAGACTTTTTCATAAAAAGGAGGAAACTTCAGTTTTAATGGCTAAGACTATTCTTAATGATGGGATTTCTAATATTATTCAGGTCTTGCATCACCCAGAGCTAATTCTAATTTAACTGTTATTTATGAAGGTAATCATGGTATGAGCTGTCAACCAGACAAAAGCTAATTATGATTTATCTCTTATAATGTAATCATCAATATCTTATTTTGACACTAATTTAACTTTGTACTCAAAAACATATTTAATTTATTGCTCTGAAATTAATTCTTTGTTGTTTATAATTCGATTCTTAAATTATCTAGCATAGCCTGAAAAACTCTTTGTTTATGTTATAAATATAATAATGCTTCCAAGATAATTTAATATGTTTTAAGGAACACAGGAAATAATTCAATAACACTACAATCTATTGGTGTAATTGCTTAAAATGCATTTTGGTGTTATTATACAGGGTGTCCGAGAAAGATCCGTACAACTTCAAAAATTTATTGAAAAAGAAACAGTAGGGTAACAGCGAAACTAATTAGGACATTAGATAGAATAACTCAAAAAGTTTTTTTCTGCAGTATGTTTCTGACCATAGATGGCACTACATGTCATGCAAAGGAATATTAAAGCATTTTAGTTATTTCAATGGCGGATCGCGTGAAGAAAGCTCAATGTGTTGCGTGGTTTATCGAAACAAAATCCGATACGCAAACACAACGGAATTATCAAACGACGTATGGGGAATTGCCACCATCTCGGTCAAGCATTCGTGAGTGGTATCACAAATTTATGACAACGGGTAGTGTGGAACATAAAAAAGGATATGGTCGCCCTAGAACTAGCGAAGAAAGTGTGGAACGAATACGTGAAACATTTCGTAGGAGCCCTACAAAATCAATTCGACAAGCATCCCGGGAGCTACAAATGCCAAGATCCACTGTGCACGATGTGCTTCATAAACGATTGCGACTTACAGCCTACAAAGTTCAGATTCTGCATGCGTTACAACCGGACGATTATGCGAAGCGTTATGGATTTGCAGATGACATGCTGCATCGTTTGGATGCCGATGAACATTTTCTGAAACGAATACTGTTTTCCGATGAATCAACGTTTCATGTGTCCGGAATGGTCAATAAACATAACGTTCGATTTTGGGGCTCCGAACAACCACATGCCGTACGTGAACTCCAACAGAGCAGTGAAAAGGTGAACGTGTGGTGCGGATTGCTTCACAATCGCATCCTTGGACCTTTTTTTTTCTCAGAAACGACTGTGACCTCAATTACCTACTTAGATATGCTTGAGATTTATGCATTCCCACAACTGCAAGACCTTCAACCGAATGCCCTTTTCCAACAAGACGGTGCGCCTCCTCATTGGGGATTGACAGTTCGTGAGTCGCTGAATAATTCTTTTCCACAGCGTTGGATTGGCAGGGATGGTCGCATTGCATGGCCACCCCGGTCTCCTGACCTAACACCACTGGATTTTTTCTTTTGGGGTTATGTTAAAGATACTGTATACTGAACGCAAGTTAACAGTCTCGAAGAATTAAAGCAAAACATCCAAACAGCTGTAGCTACTGTTGATGTTAGCATGCTGAAACGGTCGTGGATGGAATTGGAATATCGTCTTGATATTGTTCGTGCTACGAAAGGGTCTCATGTAGAAATTTCCTAAGGTAATAACTTAAGTTATAGGGAAAAAAACTTTTTGAGTTATTCTATCTAATGTACTAATTAGTTGCGCTGTGACCCTATTGTTTCTTTTTCAATAAATTTTTGAAGTTGTACGGATCTTTCTCGAACACCCTGTATTATTTGACACACTATGAAATTTGTACATATTACTAAAGCTTATTGCACAATATTCTTCATTGAAAATAGGTGCAACATTTAAAGTTCTTTTACAGGACAAACAAAAGAATTCAGGTGTCTTGCCCTTTATCGCCAATCACTGTTGGAAGAGCTATTTTATATTACCTTTATTTAATTTATGATACTACACTTTTTCATGTATCTGTATGGGCATACTTGTGCATAAACTAACTTTTCGAATGCATTTTGAGCTCGCTTCCCATGAACGAATTTCATTCAACTCAAATTTCAGTAAAAGCCTCAACCATTGTCAAATTTATGTATTGACATTTTACCTAAGTAAAATAATTTTTTGTTGTTATTTTAATGTAGGATAGCTATGCTGAAGTTAAAAATATGTGGCACACATTCAATACAATCTCCTTTTGTGTTTATAGTGTATTCCTACAGGAAATAGGGTAACTAAATTTAAATAAAATTGCTTTTGTTTTTTATTGATAAACCTTCAGAATAAACTTATGTCAGTTATTTTTTTATGCATGTATACATTAGATACCGTTATGTTTAGATATGTAAGCAATACAAATTTTAAGTGTTTAAAAAACGATAGGAATTAAGATGTTATGTAGGCTAAATAGTCCTGTCATTAATTTTTAAAAAGTTATACCTTTTAAAATTTTTTATTGTCTATGGGTCCTATAAGATATTTTAAAAAAATAATAATTCATACTCTGTCAAGTATAACAGTAAAAATTCTATTCTTCTATGACCAAAATTCACAGAGTTATGATTATTTGTGTTTTTAAATTTTGGAGCTTTTTCATAAATTTTAAAATAAATGTTTGAGTTTTTGTCTTGCAAGAATGGAATTTTTACTGAAACTTGTACTTGTCAGAGCATGGAGAAATTTTTTTCTAAATGTAACTTACAGGAACGAGGGACCATATAAAGTTTTAAAAAGTAACTTGTGAAAATAAATGGCATGACTATTTCATCAACATAATCTCAATTCTTACCTTATTTTGAACACTTTTTCAATTTACATTGTCTACACATCTTTAAAAGATTAAAAAAATAAAGCATGCTTGACTTTTTGGGGCATCCTATAGATTCACACAGTCAACTGAAATTAATAACAATAAAATGTCACTGCTTCTTAGCTCTTAAATGGCCTTGTTTTGTACAGATTCTCATACTTATTTCAGTTAATATAAGCTTAAAGGTTAAATTGACAATTTAAATAGTTATTAAAAAAAAAAAAATCACAGTGCTGCAATTTTGTAATAGTTATTTAATACAACAAATCTTTGCCTATCACTGGTGTTAATGAAATTTTACAAAACTAGGAAAGCACATGTGGAACATGCACAAAATTGAGCCAAGGGAGTTTATTTGAAAACATTAATTTAATGTTGTCAAGCATACATTTATATTTTCTAGTTTTTAAATGAATATTAATAATTAATATATTGACAGCAAAAATGTATCTGCAATATCTCTGGTACAGTTTTAGGCTGTCAAAGATCGCAACTAACAGTAAGAAAACCAGAATCCTTCATATTAAAATTTATATTGCTTGTTTAGAGCTGCTTTAAAATTAATTTGTCAAGAGAGTGTCTGTTGTTTAAGAATGAGCCATTTTCATAACAAAAATGAAAATGTATTTGTAATTTGCGACAGCAAATCGCATTACATAATGTGAAAACCAGTGGCCAACCGATTACTTTTAGCACTAAGTCTACGGCACTTATGATCTAATAAGTTTCCTCATGGTCTGTAAGAAGAAAAAACATATACAGTGTGTCCGCAAAGTCATGGTGCACTTTAGACCAGTCACAAGAAAACAACAAAACTAGATGGAGATGTGAAATCTTCACCAAATAAAAACTCTTCAAGTTTCAAACTTTTTGTTCAGTGCAGTTCAATGTGGCCTCCATTTGAAACAGAGAATCAGACATTATTCACTCTGTTACACCAGACGTCCTTAACTGTGTGGGGGGGAAAAACTTTAATATTGATGAGATGTATGTAGGGCAACAAATGGAAGCCACATCGAACGGTACTGAATAGGTATGAAACTTTGAGAGTTTTTCTTTTACTTGGAGAAGATTTCACATTTCCCGTGTCCTGTCAAAAGTGCACTATGACTTTACAGACACACTGTAATTACCTGGAAAGATTTATTGCAAAAGATACATCAACATTTCAGCTACTTCTCAACATAAGAATCATTGGAAATGTAACACTTGTCATAGCGTGGAATAAGTTTTTGTAGTTCAGTGTCATACAAATCTGCCGCCTGGGAATGGAGCCAGCTTATCACAGTTGCCAACTCATGTACAGTAGACTCCCTCAAATCCACAACCATAAAATCTGCACATCATCACAGATGTAAACAATGAAACTTTCAGTTCAGATGTAAGGGCAAAATTACAATTTTTTTTAGTTTTATAACATTCCTTATGCATTTTTATATCTAATTCTCAATAATTTGACTGGACTTGTGTGTTTTTATGAAGGAAGTATAAATGTATTGCTGAAAAAAATCAAGATATTGCAGATATCATTGGTAATCACAATACTTTTACCAAATGTATTTACGCATTTTGGTTATTAAGACTGGCTAAACCTGAAATAAAACTTCTTTACTTTATGATTTTGATTTGAATTAATAGGTTACTGTTATGCCGGAAGTTTCATTGAATAATTCAAGGAAAATGTATCTCATCTTTATTTATGCATATTTAATTATACATTAATTATTTACTTGACGTTTACTTTTAATAATTTTTAAAATTATCTTGCATTTAATCCTTTTAGTTTATCACTTTATTTAATTATTTTAATTTCTTACTATATTGCAAGCATTCATTATAATTTTGATTGCATTATTACATACAAATTATTGTTCAAAAAATGTAAACAAATCAATGACCAAAATTCCGCAAAATTCTAAAATCCACACAACCTCTGATCCCAAGCTGTGTGGATTTGAGGGAGTCTACTGTATAATTACCCATAACGATCCTGTTGAGGTTCTTATTGCCCTCATCATGGTATCGCTGCAGAAAAGATTGTTGATGCATGAAATCGCCACAAAACACCTGTTCTGGAAATTGTGCACCAGGTGGGTGCCAAAGAACTTTACACCCGGACACAAAACCAAATGTATGGGAGCAGCAGTGACTTTTCTCTGGACTTTGACATATCATTCTCAAAGTGGAAACTAGTGGACAGTTGTACAATTCTGGGATCTTTAGAAATTTTAGTGCAAGCAAATAACTGTGGTAATGACATTTTGTCATACCAAATACTGCATTTTTGGTTTGAACTACTTCAAGTTACAGGAGAGTTTGGTTTCCCCGAGTGAAATGTGGGGTTGAGCTTTCTTTACCTCTCTCCTCATCATTACTTGTGGTTTCGACCGTTTACAAAACTTTTTTGAAGGTGTTTCCTATTGCCTGGTGTCAGTCAGCATAGAGCTTTTATCCACTGGTTTCGGTCCTTGATAATGGCTTAGCTTTAGTAAAAAGTGTTCCGAGAGCTTTATATACTTTTAACATCTAGAGTTTTTAATTTTTGAAAAACCTTTATATATATATTTTATCAACACCTATTTTAGAAATAAATTTTAATGAATCATTTTTATGAATGTTCTTATATTTTATAAAGGAAAACAAAGGTTAATATATCGTTTCGAGTAGACTATATATATTTTATAAAGTCAGTTTATTAAAGTCTAAAAACATTTTATAAATAAAACTTAATATAAAATAAACATTGTTGAAAATAGCATAAGAACTAAATTTTGCTTACAAGGTTAATTGCATCTGTCAGTCCTAACACTTGGCCATCTAAATTTTTTACTTTCTCATTTTCAAGAGCTAAAACATTTTTAAATGACCTAAAAATATCAAATATATAAATTAAATAATTTGTTAGAAACATTTAAATTTTCTGACAATAAACCAAATATATAACTTTTTAATTGCAATCGCACACACACACAAATGATTAGAGAAAAAGATTTGAAAAAGGCTATTTAAAATCAATTTGTTAAGATTAAAAACGAAGTTCAATAAAAGAAAAAGACACCCAAGGGTCATTCCATACAAAATGAGCAAATTTTTTTTTCAAAAGTCGTGGCTGCATAGTAACAGATTTTAATAAAATTTGGTACACAGGTTCAATTTATATTTCAATGGAGCTGTATAAAATATCTTAAAGAATGAAATATTTTGGCAGTTCTGGACATTTAAAAAAATTGTGTCATACAATGGCATGTGTGCAATCATTCAAAGTTGCATGTTTGAAGTTTCATATCTTGAAAACAATTTAACATAAATTTAAAAAAATTATAATATTGTAACATCAGAAAAATTATTTTCAAATTTATTTAGTAAATAAGGATTTGGTAATAATACTATGGTTAATCTCAAATTGCTAGTAAAAATTTGTCAATTTTAAGAAAATTAAAAACGTTATAAATGTTAATAATTATGATGTTAATAATTAGAATAGTTACTTAAAAAACAGTTGCCACAATTACTTTAGAAAAATGATACTTCTAGCTTTTTTCTTTTTTTAATTCTTTTACATTTCTCGCAATATATTTCTACCAATAATTCACCAACTGATTATACCATGAGATTTGCTGAATGGTCAAAAAATCGGATTCCCTAGCCTATATTATGAAAAATATTTAACAAAATATGTACTATTTTGGATAACAGATCAATTAAATTTTGATAAAGTCATCAAATATAAACTTAAGAACTTTGAGTTTAAATATTCAATTATAGATCCCACACATAAATAAAAAAAATACAATTTAAACATCTAACTGGAAGGCTTGTTTCTTTTTAAATGGGGAAAAAAAAAAAAAAAATTGCAGGAGAAATTTTTTTAGCAATGTCTTAAAACATATGTACATGAAAGAACTACTTTGAACTTAACTTCAAGATTAAATGCTTATAAAATATTTACAAAGACTGCTTTTATCAAATTAAAGTATTTATGGGCATAAATGATAAGATTGAGGAAAATATTTAAAAATATACATATTAACCTTTAATTACTTGATTAGTTATGTAGAAATCAATTGAAAACAGGGTGCATTAGAAAGTTCTTGATGCTAAATAAAACATAAAAATAGTAAATTAAGTTATAAAAAAGTACAGATAAGAACAAGTTAAACTATTTAGTTATTATATTAATAGATTATATGTTAATACAGTAAATAGAGTTATTAAATTATACTATACACATGAAAAATTAGTTTATTTTAATGTAGATTCAATCAAAGAAATTTCCATTAAAGTCACCAACTATAGCTTTCATCCTAGATTCAGAACATCTTAGAGCAGGACTTAAACAAGAAGCAATTTCAGATAACATAAAGGGTATGGTACTAGTATACCATAGAGGACCAAATTAAACATTGTAAACAAAGCCGCAGGGCAAAAATAAATTAAAAATAAAGAAAGTAAAGCATATTTATTTTATTACAAGTGCGTGGAAGTATATAGATATACATATGCAAAATTCCAAAGCTCACATTAAAAATGGAACCAAAATTTATTGTGTATTATCCTGATCTTTTCACTTATATATATATATATATAATTTTTTTAGACTCACTATTTAAAAAAAAAATCATAGGGGTGCACTACTACTTCTAATATAAATTTACTTTTTAAACGAAAAGATTTATTCAGTCAAAATTTTTATAAGTGAGTAAAAAATATTAGTTATGGTGGTTGTAACAAACATAAGAATAATTTCCAAGAGCTCTTCACTTATTTTTAAGTACACATCATGTTTGCAAATAAAAAGTGTCAATTGAATGGAATTTTGTGCATCTGTACTTTCAAGTATTACAATATATCAGCTGACAAATACTGAAAGTGTAGATTTCATATATTTTAGCCAGCGGTTGAAAAAAAACTACTTTTTTATTGTAGCCAAGCACAACTATTTTATCAAAAATGTAGTCAACTGCAACTACTTGCTTAAAAAAAGTAACGACTACAAACAACTTTAAGATTTTGTAAAAAGACTCAATTTACACTTGAAATTGAAGACATGGATAAATAATACAGTGACTCCCCCTCCCTCCCCCCTCCTCCCCCCCCCCCCCCCCCCCGCCAAATTATATCAAGTCTACCAGAATACAATCAATTAAGTATGATATAGCCAAGGGCATTAAAAAATTAAGAAAGATAACATACAAGGAAACTGTGTTTCTCTACAAAATGTTAGTTTATACAGATATTACAAATTTCTTAATGAAATTAAGAGATTTGTAACTTTTAAAATGTTTTATAGTTACACAAAAAAATTTCTGTATTTTACAGTTGCAAAAAAGAAAAAAAAAAATTCTGAACACTTTACAGAATGCTGTGGATTTAAATAAATAGCATAACAATAAATAAAAATTTAGATCTTAATTTTACAAAGAGCTCTGAGGACCTGAAAACATGAGAAAAATTTAATATACACACATGATAGATATAAATGAAATCATTCTAAAAAATAGCTAAAATAAATTTACGGAACCTCAAAATGTAAAAATATTCCAATATTTCCATAATCAGGTTTTAATCATGATTACAATACTTTCCTTACACTGTATATGTATGGAAAGTAGAACTGCCATTAAAGTACAGCTTAATTTTTTCAGGACACACAAAAACAGAGCTATATGAACGAGGGCTATAACGAGGAGCTACTCTTGTACATCTTCCTGAGACCATTCTATTGGACATTTTTTATAGAAAATACTTAATGTCAGTTGGAACTTGTAAATACTTGCTGTCCATTATACTAAATAGTCTAGTGTTGCTATCTGTTCGCCAAAATAAAAAAAATTGCAGTGAAATATGTATTTTAATCATTTGAAAGTGCCAGCAAACAAGAGAAAGACTGTTAAAAGGTAAACAGACAGTTTTAACGCTAATTTTATATATATTTTTTAAAGTATTTTGATATTAATGCTACACACATCTAATTTTAAATGTTGTATCAATGAAATGACATTCAGTTTAAATAATCTAATTAAGTATCATAAGTATATTATAATTTAAGTATAGTTTAAGTAATTTAATTAAGTAATTAACCCTTAACTGGAAACGTGCCTTCTGTGAGACGGTTGCATTTACATATCTGTCCTTAATATTTTCTCTCTCCGTCATTTAAAGCGTATTTTTATGCTGTTATATTAAAAAATTGGTCCTGTTAATGCATTACTATTAAAGATTAAATGGTTAAGTTCACTATTTGGTAAATTATTAAGTGTTTTTTTGTACACGGGATTTTCACGTTTCCGGTTAATCTAAGTAAGAAATTTTAGAGAATAAATTTTTTTTAATGTCCATTCTATTGGGCGCTGGGTCTTCATCAGTTATTTTTATTCATATTAGACTCTTGTATTCTGAAAAGAAGCATTAGTTTTGACTTATAAATCAACACAACATTGAAACAAATAATAGATACAGAAGTAGATAATATATTTTCTTAAATAAATAAGAAAAATATTTAAATATTACCCTAAAAATGTATAATTTTACTGATAAAATGCTTGTTCTAAATCAGTACATTTTTTTTTTTTTTCCCCAAGTGAATATTATTATTATTATTATTGCAGCATTTGGTAAATAGATATTTATAATTAAGCTTTTATTATGTTTTATTTTTATTCATTGTAACTATTTTTAGTATTATTTTTCTGTTAGCATGCTATTTATATTTTAATTAATTTAATCATATTTAATTAGCAACAATATTTTTAAAGAAAATATAATTAAAGATAACAGTATAAGATTATAAATAAACTCATTTTGATTTCTTTCGAATTTCTTCTCGGCATTTACTTGCCAATTGTGGTAGCTGTGCTATTAATTAATATCATTATTCTAACAAACAAATGACTGGTGTTGAGAAGAGTTAAAAAACAAAACATTAAATTTTTTTAAAATTACTAAATTGATCAACACGTTTCTTATTTAAAGTACAAGGACACTTTTTTAGTTTTTTCACACAAGTACACATAATAATCATTGAAATAAATTAAAAAAATCCATATAATCAAGAAATTTTAGATAAACATTAAAATAATGCACAATTAAAATAACTGATAACTGTGAAAGTTATAATTTGCTCTTGAATTTCATCCCAAGTTAATTAAAATTGAACATTTATTTACAACTGATTTAGATTAAATTTGACCTATCATACATTGTAAATATTTACACAGAAGCAAAACCTTAATTACCTGTACAACAAATGGTCGACCCTGACACCACTACCTTTAGATGTAGCATCAAGACACTTTTGCAATTCCTTGATTTCCTCAGCATATTCCTTTAAATATTTATAAAAAGGCCATGTAAAATAAAATTCATTTTAATTAAGTTTACGAAAAACATTAATTATAATTCAATATTCTACAAAGAATTGAAATGGTGTGTAAAAAGCCATTGCTTTTTACAGTTTTTACAAAGAAATGAGTTCCTAATAATACATTTAGCTTAGCATAATTTTAGACAGTAAAAAGCCTCCTTTCCAGTAAAATTGGAAAATAGAATGGAAAACATTTATAAAAAATAAGGCCTGTGTTACATTTAGATTTGAAGAAAAGCACACAACATGCAGTGACATATTTATAAAATGGCAAATACCACTTTTTTTTTTTTTTTTTTTTTTTTTTTTCCCCTAAGGAAATATTTTTATATTATCAAGAGAAGAGCATTATCAAACAAAGAGAAGTGACCAGTGAGGTCAAGCAACAAAAAGATACTCATACACGTCTTAAAAAGAAGCAACTTAATAATGATGAGATGAAAAGGAAGGACAGAATAGTTTCTAAATTGTTTACTTCCAGGAAAAAATTTTCAGTTAATTATGCATTTTTATACATCAGTTCTTATGCTAAAAAAAATATGTGTGCCTTTTCCAAATGAAAAAATCCCTGATTTACAAATTATATCAGGAACAGAGGCAACTTTTTATAGACTTTCTGTCATTATTTTGAAATCAAATTCTACAAAATAAGACGATAACAAAAATCTTAGATTTAAATTTTGGAAATGATAATATGTCTTGCCTACTTCCTAAATGTATTCTGGAAACAATGCATCCTCTAATCTTAAAAAACAGGTGATGTGCAAGTAACTGAATTTTTAGAAAAAAGGCAAAAATTATTAGGAGAATGAAGAACTTACAAAAAACTTTCCCCTTAAGAAATTCTTTGTTGAAATGAATGCCAGCCATTGATCCAACTACAAGAGGATACCACACAACTTTAGCTTGATTAAAAAAGCTTCCTGAGTTAGTGAAAAAAAATTTCGTTGATCGGCATTGCTTTAATTTAAATCAAGAAGCACAGGTGCAACAGTAAAAGGAATATTGTTCTGCGCTAATACTCCAAGTAGTATTCTTTCAAGACTGATGCCCAGTCAAGAAGAAGCACATTTGGGCAAACTGGGACATATTCTTGCTTTTGTTGTGTATTATTTCCAAAAAATCAGATAGTAAAGCAAAATCCCCCCCCCCCCCCATGAATTCCTTTTCTGTATGTTTTTCACTCTCAATGTGTTCTTTAATTGCACTGAAGTCTCTTTTTCCATAACATAATACATCCACACACAGTATGCATCTCATTTTTCCAGTAATATTGATTTTTTCTATAGAATCTCTTACTGTTACAAATTCTTCAACAGCAGTTTCCCTTTTCATCTAGATGGTCTTATCCAACCATAGGAATCTTTATTTTTCTCTTGACCATCTATTTCACGGGCTTTATGCTCGTCATTAATTTTAGTAATATTCATTCTCAAAAAAAAAAAAAAAAAACTAGTAGCAGGGCTTAATTTGCAGTCATTCACTGTTATAAAATATTGTGAATCTGGACTGTGGTAAACTGTGCAATCCTAAATAACGTTCCATCCACTTGAAGAGGGAGAGAATGACCTCCTTTCACTTTGCATACATCACAAGAGTAGCTCTCCCTCCAGATGAAACACTATGAAAATATGCAGCAGAGTCACAAGCCACGGCTAAAAATTACTGCTGCAAGTTGCCGGCGAAAGAGAATTTGGTATCGGCATTACAACAACCCCCCCCCCCACACACACACACACACATGCACACCTCTTCGACCCCAATTTCTCGACAGATTTGCATCAGTCTCAGAAAGGCTTTCAAATGAGTGGATTTCTGCGTTTCTGTGGACAACTTTCATGCTTGCTTTTTTTTCATTATTATTTTGAGGCAGGTGTATCTTGTTCTAGCACATGCCAACTATTCCCTGTTTTAAATAGGGGTGCTTGAGTACTGTCAATTTGGAGTGAAAGGATTGTTTTCTTGTTGGAATCTTTGAGGAATAAAAGCTTGAGCTTTCGGAAAGAAAAAGACTCTTCTTCAACCAATCTGATAATGTTATAAGTTATATTATAAAATGTTCATCTGTTATAAAATTGTTTTCCATGTGCAATAAAACTGTCTTTGATAATATCAACTTGAGATATGAACAATATTGAAATGTCTTAAAATTGCTTTCCATCATTTAAAAAGATGATTTGTTTTAATGGTATTTATTTAAAGATCACAAAATAAAGCTGGATTTAATCTCTAAACTTTCTCATAATTTCTTGAAATGAACACTGTATATATTAGTTTATTTTAGCACCAGGGGCCTGGTTCAGACTTCTCATAGGGTCCTGTTTTTGTGAAATTGTGAATTTTTTCTTAAATTTGTGAAAATTCTAGTCAGAATTTTGTAGGTTCTCTTCATATATAAAAAGCTAAATAATATGTTCTGCTGTTTTGTTACAGGTGAGATTTTTTTTTTCTTTTAATGATGAAATTTGTGAAAGGTTCAATTTAAAAAAAAGGTGGAAAAATTCTGTGAAAGATCTATTTATGAAACAAAGAATTTTGTAAAGGTCCTGTTTTGGGATTTTAAAAAAAGAGAAGAATCCTAATCTGGGATTTAAAAAAAAAAAAAATTGTGAAGGGTCCTTTAAAGGACCTAAAATTTTCCTAAACAGATCCCCGAGCACATACTCATAAACTTTAAAAATCTTTTATATTTTTAGCATTCATCTAAAAAAGATTGAAACTTTCAGCACTTTTAATTTTTTAAGGCATGGGCAACCAGAATATGCTTTTAATGCATACTTCAACTGACCTAGCATCAATGATAGGATTAGAGAAAATTTTGACAAAAAAAGGATTAAGTACTAATCAACCAACCTTTTTCACCCACAGCAGAACGGAATTGTTGGGAGGTTTGTGCAGATGGTAGTTAATGGAGAAAGAACCATTTTGAATTAAAGTAAGCTGGGCATAAGTTTTTGGCCTGAAGTCATGTGTTACTTTATGCTTGGAATAGTGTGTGTGTCCAAAGATAAGATTCATTGAGACCTCAAATAAGACTCATTTTGAATTATTATGAGGGGAGGAGGCTTAATCTATCTGTAAGGCACCTTTTGTGACTGTGGTCTAGATAGGAATCCCAGGACACAAGCAGCTCAAACTGGGCACTAGTTGCAAATGAGGCATCCGCATGGATTTTGTTTTTAAAACCAAGGTTTATAAGATCTAGTTCCTTCATACAAGTCAAATAGTTGAGATGATAAACATATCGTTTAATGAAAACATCCATAATGATCTTTAATGGAGCAGTGTTGGGGCCCAGATGTTCCTTTTCCGACAAGTTATGTTGAATTGCTTGAGGGTAGTCTGTCGATGTCAATTACAGAGTTCTTAATCCTTCCAGTATCACAGCTGATTTCCAGTACAGTACAAAATATTTATTCATCCTTTAGTAAAGAAGCTCTTTATGTGTTTAACATTTTTATACCAATTAGTTCTTTCTCTCTTATACATTCTTTTATAATAGTTGTTGAGAAGATATTCTTTCATTCTTCTTTAGCTCCAATTTGCTATAAATATATTATTTCAAAAGTAGGATGAGAAAATAACATACTGGCTACTTATTCTTTTACTTGCAGAAATTTGATATGTTTGCTATGTCTTGTTTTCTTCCAGAGTGCCTAGCTCATTTCTATTTTAACCATTGAATTCTCTCGATGGTGTCAAAAACTTGTCTGACTTCTTATCAGGCTTTTCTTTTTTAGGTGCGTTCGTAATTATATAAATACGTAGCACCTATAGTCGTCGTTCAGTCCGTCTGTCCACATATAACAGTGCAAAAACTACCCAACCGAATCGTTTGAAATTTAAAATATATAATTGTTGCATAATTTTGTCAAGTCATTTCAAATTTTATGAAAATCAGGTGTATAGTTTAATTACAGGGACAGTCAAAAGTTTTTTGTTACATTACGGCCAATGGAAAAAAATTATTTCAAGTGCATTTTAATGATGTTACAGTCTTTTGAATTGAATGAAATTTATATGCACTTATGAAGTGCACTAAAATATACATAAAGTACAATATGCAGTGCAAGAAATATTTATAAAACTAGCTATAGTACGAACGCACCTCATTGCCACATTTGATGTGCAATTTCCAACTTGTCTGTTTCTTCTAGCTATGTCTAGCATACATCTTTCTAAACTTTGCTGTGTTTGAAAACTTAGTGTGATTCATTTTGTTAGCAACTATGTTTTCTCTTCATAAGTTAGTGCAGGCAAACTACATTGATTAAACATTTTTCTTTTCAAGCAAAGATGCATGCTACTCTTCAGAATAATACTATTCTTCCCAAAAGTTCTCCATTTCCTGTTTTTCTATTCATTTTCTTCATGATGCTGTTGTCTGGTGTTTTTACCTGTCCAAGGTACGTATATCTCTTTACTTAATCTCAGTGTTGTTGTAGACTATATCCCATAATAAAATACCGTAAGTCCATAATAAAATAAGCTTATACATATTTTTAGGTATGTGTGTGCATGCATTTGAATAAGCAAACTTTTAGAAAAATTTTTTGGAAATAGAATAAAACACTTGTTACGAAAATAAAATACTAAAAGAACAAAAAAAATTTTTATTTTTTAGAATAGTTTCCATCTTAATATAAATGATAGTATTCCTTTGGCTGGGACTATGAAATTTTTCGACTAAGACAGGATTCTGTCAGACATGTCCTGTTCTCACAAGTTTTACTGTAATATACTTATTTTTACAGGCATTTTCTAACTTTATACTAAAGCAACAGGTAGGAAGGATCATCTGGGAAGGGCTTGGATGCATAACACTGTACTATAAGAACTGTGGGCAGTCATATATAAAAAAATATATAGCTTCTAATACAAGCATGCTCAAATTCTGGGTGGATAATTAGCTAAAAATTCTGAGCATTTAGCTAAGTGAAATCGCTATAGGAAGAACATTTTGCATGTGTAATATATTACTAGTTAGTACATTATGACTAACACACAAACAAATCAAGATAAGGTGGATAATTAGCTAAAATTTTTTGAACATTTAGTTAAGTGAAATCGCTATAGGAAGAACATTGTGCATGTGTAATATACTACTAGTTATGACTTGACTAACATACTAACAAATTAAGAGAAAAATAAAAATAAGTAGATGTTTTACAATTTTAATGTCAATACCACTTTATCTAGCAAAACTCAACATTTTTATAACTCAAAAGTCATAGAAGGAAATTCAATATTTAATTTCGAAAAACTAAAATAGTAACCTTAGTAGAATTTCTTATAATTAACTGTAAGTCTATTTCTGGATGAGTCATACAGTTGCGAATTTCAGATGCAAACTGTAATATTCGTAAGTCTTTCTCTAACATATGCAGAACTGATGACAGAAGAACCATGGTAGAAGTTGTAACCTTTTCCCCAAAAGCTGGTTTTAAAATATTCAAAATTTTGTTGTTACAGCTGAAAATATAGAAAAATAATATGTAATAATAATAATGTTTCTATGCATAATTTAAGGAATTCAATAAACAATTAGATATTGATAAAGTAAATATTAGTGACATAATAAGTAAGGAATTGTATGTATAAATACTAAAATACTTTAAGAAAGCTACCAAATTATAAATAATTAAGAATTGTTAAATTTAAGTACACAAGAAATAAATAACAGAATATGTGATTTTAACAAAAAATTTGAAACACAGTATTACTGATTATCCCTGTCTTGTTCAACAAACTTCATTAAAATCCAATTTATTTAGAACATGTTCATTTGAATCTCATCATCATTGAATCTCATCGTAAATGAAGGGATTTTTTTTTTAACACATTGGATACACTTTTTAACAATCTAATTGCAAATATGTGTTGTTTTTTTGTTTTTGTTTTGTTTTGTTTGTTTGTTTTTTATTTCTTTTTTTTTGGGAGGGGGGGGGGGGAACAATCATGAGCTCATCAATAAAATTAGGTTTCTTAAGAAGTATTACTGTTTTTAAAAGCATAAGATTTTGAAGATTTGCACAGCAGTATAAACTTATCAGAGATATTAACCCATTTATGCCTAGTGTCCCAATTTTGGGACGTTTCGAAAATCAATAAATTTTATAATTTTCTTCTTTTTTACAACATGAATATTGTATGAAGTAATTGTCTATAAATGTCTTTATCTATTACGTTGAGATGACAGCATAAGATTGATATTTATTTGCTTAAATGAATGCCTTTTTTCTGTGTTTATAGATTTTTCATTTTTCAAGATAGCGAAATGCAAAAAGTAAATGTATTCGTATTTTTTATATCAAGGATCCCAATAAATAAGTCAATCTTAGTTTGTAGACTTCTTTGTAATAATTATTTTTTTTAATTGCGAAATTATATGTTCAAGCCTATATTTTATGCATATTTGTAACATACAAAATATAGGGTGCTAGACGCAAATGGACACATATTTCTATTAGCCATTTAGGAGACATTTATGTAATGTCCTTTTCAATATGATTTTGAAATAAATTGTTTTTAGCCTCAAATAAGATTATTCTTAATAATACTAATGTTATTATTCTCTGTAAAGAAATATATTTTTTAATAGTTCATAAAAATACTAATTATAGTACATAATATACAATTTAAAAGCTTAATTTACATAAATTTAGACAAAACATATAATTATGCATTTTTCCACATATGGATACTCCCATATGTAGTACATTTACATTTTATCAAATAAATACAAAAATATTTAAGTTTAATTTTTTTTTTTAGTATTTTTCCAGTTCATTTTGCAACATTTACTAGTGATTTTATCAACAAATTTGAGAAAGCAAAAATTCAGTCATAAATGGTTTAAAAATAGTTACAGGATTTTTTAACATGTTTAATACTTATTGGCATTGATACAAAACAGATAAGTTTGTCATCTTAATTTTGTGGTTCAAGATGATCTTTGAGAAAATAGACAGACATGTACACATGGTATAACAATTTTAGCCAATATATATTTGTTTAAGTATGAACAGAAGCTCCCATTATATAAAGTCACTGCCAAAGATACATTTAGTTAGATATATTGACAATATTTTGTGACTTTATTAATCAGCTTTTGATATAAATTTTATAGTTTTCATACTGATAGCTTAAAAATAAAACCTTCAGAGGGTTCTACAAAACAAACTATCTAAATATCAAAATGAATATCAAAATGGATCATCATCTTCATACTGAAAATTAATAAAAGAGAGCTTTAATAATGATTTTCTACTTTAGTTCAAATGAACTCATTTCGATATTTCTTAATATTTTAAAATAGCGTTAAAAGAATTGGTAAGTTCAATTCGATAAATCCAGGTCTTATATCTAAATAATAATGTTAAGTTTGTCATTTATTTTAAAATTATATTTTTAAGCTTTTTAAACAGTTTGTGCGTGTGATCAGATTTATATAGACAGACAGATGAAATAAATATATGAAAAAATACCTAATTGGAAATTCACCATTTTCTGAAATTTTCAGCAAGCAATCTAAATGGTTATAAAAAACAATCATTCAGTAATATCAAAATATTAAGATAATAATAATAAATGTATGAAAATATTTTACCATCGCTACTTGGATTTACACTTCCTAAACAGTTTTTGAATTCTGCAGACCCAACCTACACAAAATATGAAAAATAGAACATACTCTGTAAATAAAAAACGTATTGCCATCTAATTTTATTTTAAGGATAATTACTTCTATATTTAGTGAATGCAATGGTTGATAAAATATTTTTTAACTAAAAATTTTGTAGAAAAAAAAATAACTTAAGCAATTTGTTAAAATGCTGAAGAATAACAATTATCATAGTTTATATGATTGGAAGTCTATAGAAAGAATATTTTTAACACTGAAGTGCAACTAACTTTTAAAATATTACTGGAAACAAAATATTTCAAGTTAAGAAGTTCAAATCATTATCCAATAAAATTTTAAGGAAGAAGCTTCAAAACTGATTTAATTTTCATCTGAATTCTTGAAATATTAATGATAAAAATAAACTTAAAGACCAGTTCTATGCAAGATAAAATAAATTGGGGCTGTCATACTTCCATCCAAACTTCTAATTCTGGAACTTTGGGATCGCTTACACAAAATCCCAAGGGCTCAGAATTAATTCCAGAATGCTGCAAACAAGAATTCCCTTAATAACACTCCTTTTTTCTTTCAACTATTATATAATATAATCTTATAAAAGTGTTAATTTATAATACAAAAAATTGAATGATATTTTTAAATGAAAATATTTTTCTTAATGTTACATAAAACAGTTTTTACTTTATTTTGATGAAGTTTACATCAAGTTATAACTTTTCACAGTTAATATCAATTACACCATTGATTTTTAAATATGATGACAAAAACAAAAGCATTCACGAGATTTGCCTCTTAGAAAACTAAAAATTTCAAGTTGAATAGAATAAGCAAATGAAAAAGGATCTTCTATTCAAGAATCATTGCAGGGATTGTTATTTAATGTAGTAACTGTATTTAAGTAAGAATCATGGGCCCTTATCGATTCTCAAAAGACGTGCGATTTTTAATACTTAAAACCAAACTTAAAATTAAGGTATGGATTTTTTTTTTTTTTTTTTGTGAGCTTTTACCTTAAAAGATAGCTTACTTTAATATAGTTTATAAATAAGTTTGTGTTTTTTCTAAAAAAAAATTTGCATAAGGACTACAAGATGTCATGGCTGAACACACTATCATAAAAACTTCAGGAACCATGTACAGTAGAGTCTCGAAAATCAGAGTCTCAGAAGTCTGAGGTTCCGCTTAATTCGAGGAGTCAAAAATAAAAATTTCTATTTTTTTCTTCGCCCAAAAGAATGCATGAGAGATATTGTTTACTGGATAGCTGATTCTTGGGAAGAAATTCAATCTACAACACTGAATAAATCATGGTTAAAATTTTTACCTAAAGTGGTAACATTCACTGAGAATTTTAATGATGTTGATGGCAAAAACATTGCTTTGAAAGATTTTGTTAAGGAAGTACCTGGCTGTGAAAATTGTAATGCAGATGACGTTAAAAAATGGCTAAACAGTGATGAAATGCTGGAAATAACTGAATCGATTATTGTAGAAATGATAGAAGATGAGGAGGAATGTAATGATACAGAAGAAAATGACTCTGCCATTTGAAAAATAATCTCTCATAATGAAGGTTCTGCATCTTTAGAACCGACTTTAAAATGTAGAACAGCAAAATGAAGGTGCATTTTAAGCGTTGACAAGATATTGCATCTAAAAAGTGAAATAATGTGTTAATGCTGCAAAAAAAAAATTTTTTTTTTTTAATTGTAAATTTTCCTGTATATGGTATACTTATTGGCAGTGACCCGGAGCTGAACAAATTTTGATGCTCCAGCTCCGCTCCTAGAGAAAATACTGTGGCTCCAGCTCCAACTCGGCTCCGACTTTGCGCTTTTGAGTTGCAGATTTTAATTTACACGTTTAATTTTTTGCTCACAAATATTTTCTACCTTCATTAAAGATCTGACAAAATGCATTTTTCTTCTCATCAAACTTGAAATGCTTGTTCAGAAAATATGACATCTTTTAGCTTTTGCTTTTAAAATAGAAAGTTTGGCGGAATTTTAAACACAAAAATCTTAAATTTCTTCTACACTTTTCAAACAGCCAAAATTGTACAACTACACATGTAAACAACAGGCGGCCATATTTGTGTTCAAATAGTGTTGTCACTTAGTTCAAGTAGAAAGTAGAAGTAAAGTAGTGTTACCATGTTTTGAGAAGGTTTCCTTCTCTAATAATAATAAAAACCTAAAACATGATATAATTAAAATACTGAATAATGATGCAATTAAAATATTTTAAGCCTAGAAATTTAAAAGACTGAAAAAAAAAAGATTTAAAAGAATATTAAAAACTAAAGGAGCCCTGGAGCTGGGGAAAATTTAGAGCTCCAGCTCCGGGGAAAACACAGCTCCGGAGCGCTCCGGCTCCAGGCTCCAGTTCCGGGTCCCTGCTTATTGGGAAAGTCACCTGCCATCAATCAGATAGCCTTGGATAACGGGACTGCAGTTAAATGCTGGCGTTATTTATGTGTGTTTTAATATCCTGTTTATAACTAAAAAAAGGAATAAAGGTATGTACATTCCTTGTCATCCTAATTGAGTAAAATTATAATTGGTAAGAATTTTCTACTTTTTCGGAAAATCTGAGTTTTCAGTAATCCGAGGTGGTGTCAGCCCTAATTACCTCAGATTTTCGAGACTCTATTGTATATAGAAATGTACTTATGAATAGATCTATTGTAAAATTACAGTTAGGCAATTACAAAAAGTGCCAGGCTTTCAGTCCGATGAAATGGCTTTTAGGAAAACATTGGATTTAATTTCTATTCTTTTCCTTTTGTATAACTTCAATTCATATTTTAAATATTATGAGATTTTTATTCAGTACCTTTATTTTAGCGAATGAAATAAAATATTAAAAGTAGAAAACAAAATTGTGTAATTAATAATATTTCTATGAAATCTTACCAAAGTAAGTTTGCCAACTTTGATGAATTCTAATCCATCATTGTTTATATTTCTTCTAATCAAAGATATAAAAGCTACTGAATGACAACAAGTGGCATTACACTCAGAGCTGAGAGGCTTTTTAGAAAAAATTTCATTTATGTCTTTGCTATTAATAAGAGGTCTTTCAATCAACCTTTTTATTTCAACACAGTCCTGAAAGGAAATAAAAACATAAATAAGACTCCTTAAAGTGACATCTGCTATGTGTTTACAATACACATATAAAAATTTTCAAAAGAAAAGCTTAAAATACTACCCTCTGAAAATTATTAAGATTGTGAGTATAAAGATATAAATATCAATTTATTGAATTAGATTATTGATTTCAAAGTACCTGAAAAATAAGGCTAAAAGACAGGCTTTAAAGTACAGTAAAACCTCTGAATAGCGGCCACCAACGGGAGCAGGATAAAATGACCACACTTTGGAGGTTGCCATTATTCAGAGGTTCCATACTTTAAAAACTAAAAATTACATTACATTAAAACCAAAATAACTGATCAAAATTATTTTATTTTTACAGTTCAGAAATGCATACTGTTTTTTTACATTAAAGAAGTCACTTATTTGTAGCTGTTTTGTTTTTTTAAAGCATATCTCTATCTCTAAATCCATAATCATTTCCACAGATTTGTTGTACAATTATTATTTTGAATGAATCTTCAATTTCTCTGAAGCTAAAAAGAACATCAGAATATGATTTTATGCTGCAATTTTGTGATAATTCCATACTATCTTCCGCTTCATTTTCGTCATCACTTTTATTCTCATTGATCTTGCTTTCTGTCAGTTCTTCTATCGTATTAAAAGTAGAAAAAACTGCCAATTCATTATCTACATTTACATACTCGCTGTCTTTCATGGTCATTCCGGCTCTATTAAAAATATAATTTAACTCAGCATCATCTATTGCTATTTCTGTGCTTTCGGATTCCTGATTTGCAGAAATCTGTAATTAAATTTCAATTTTAACACAAAATTGCAGTCAAAATTAAAATTAAAAAACTGACAACTGTATAAAAATATGAGAATAAGGACTTACCATAATTCTGGCTTTATCAAAGCATTTTTCTACTGTAGAGCTCTTAATTTCTTTGAGCGTCCTGTTAATACAGTCGATGGAATCCAACACATTGACTTCTTTTGTTAGAGCCCTTACTAATATCGCATTTGTCATCTTAGATTCATCAACATTTTCCTGTAGTGCAATTTAAACGCATGGATAACTCCACAATCTAATGATTGAGAGAAAGAAGTAGTGTTTGGTGGTAAAGAACACACTTCTTACAAGGAGAGGGCCAACCTTGTTAAGCACAGATTTTGATTATTTTAATATATGTTGTAGGGTAGAAACCCCTTAGTGTTAGGTTCAACGGATTTTATCCAACGCTCCTTAGTTCTTGAGAAACCGGGGGGTCTAATGATAGTACCCAACTTAAATGCTTACATTGCAACCGAACTGATAGGTTGGTCATAGCTCAGTTGGTATGGTGCTTTCTGGCTGATCCGTGGGCCCGGGTTCGATATCTGAATGCGTTACATTTGTTTTCCTCATTTTTTGTTTTATAATATACTTGTAGGTATAATTAATAATCTCATTGTCAATTAAAATTTATAATATTGTATATCAATTATAATTTTAACCTATTTAATTTTTTACTTTTAACCAAATAGTTGTATAAAACATCATAAAACTTAATTTTTTAAAAATCACTTTTAAAATGTATTTCATATATTCCTTATCGATGCAATGACATTGAACAATTGTGTTAATTCGTGATTTTAAAGAAACATCATTTACGCATTGCTTTAACAAAGAAAGTCAATGCGATAATACTATTATTCTGTTTTTAAAGTAAAAAGCATAATTATATTAAAAATTAGTATCAGAATTAAATTACAACCGATTTTTTGCATATTAAAAGATTTTTAAATTTGTAATACATATGCTTGCGCTTTCAATTATTTTGCTTTTACCTTTATCTTCTTTCTGCGTTTATTTTTATTTTACTTGAATATTCTTTTATTTTATCATAACTAGATGGCACCACAACAGATTTTGTCACGATTTTGGAATTTTATCATTCAATATTAGATCCAATTTCTTTTTAAACCTCTTTAAAGGATGAGAAATAATAGTTTAAAAATAAAAAATGATAAATTTAAGTTTGTTAACATTATAATTAATGTATGATATTAAAATTTGTAGTTGAAATTATTAAATTATAATTATAAGTATATTTATAAAACAAAAAATGAGAAAAACAAATGTAGCACGTTCAGGTACCGAATCCGGGCCTGCAGATCAGCCAGCACACGCCGTACCAACTGAGCTACGACCAACCTATCATTGTGGTTGCAGTGTAAGTATTTAAGTTGGGTACTATTATTAGACCCCCCGGTTTCTCAAGAACTAAGGAGCGTTGGATAAAATCCGTTGAACCTGACACTAAGGGGTCTCTACCCTACAACATATATTAAAATAATCAAAATTTGTGATTAACAAGGTTGGCCCTCGTTAGATTACAGTAAATATTATTCATAGGATGGCATTTAGCATTGTCCATGAACAGCAGGGTGTTACATTTTGTCTCTGCATATTTTTATTAAGCTATGTTAGCCATTCAGACTATATATTTTGTCATTCATGAGTTTTAATGGTTTTTCCACATCACAGATAGCTATTTTATGCCCATATATTCAAAGCATTGTGGCTTGGCAGATTTTCCAATAACAACAGGTTTTTCAAATTCTCTCACTATGTTACAGCATAAAAGTACCGTCAGTCTCCTTTCGCAATCCTACATCCTCCATAAAAAACAGTTTTCATACATAGAGTTTTATCTTGAATAACAAGGTAGAATAGACTGGTTTCATCACAGTTATACACATCTTAGGGATCATACTCAGCTATTAAATCAGGTAGTGTTTGCATCCAAGAATTAACTTGGTATCTGCAACTTATCCATTTAATTTCCTAAATAATGTTTTTTCCGTCCCTAAACTTTTGCATCCAACCATTAGAGGGTCTTAAAATCAGACATTCCCAGTTTCTCTGGAATTTCTAGGGCCCTTTCTTCCAACCACTATTTAATTTAATTGGGTCAGTGTTCTTTAACAGGTGTGGTCTTGTGACTGCTCCACAAATGGTAATTTCCACTTTTGACATTAATAGTTATTTATGTTTTAATAAAATGATTATTTAGATTTATGACCTAGTATCAAATACTTATAGACATTGATTATAATTTATAACTTAAATGTAATCATGAATAACTGTCAAATTTGAGGAAATGTAATTAGAATTTATAGCCTAAATATAATCAACTGTCATACCTGGAAAAGTAAATCACTATTTATGAGTTTTAAGATTTATTTAATGTTTATTTTAACTAGTTTGATTTTATGAGCCCAATAACTGTCATAATGACAGTTGATTGCGATTTATGGTTTTAAGTATTCATTACCTCTCAATCAATGTTAAAGAAGTTAGAAATTTATATTAAGTTTTTAAAAGTTTTGATTTTTATCCTTTCATGCATATGAATGATGGCAATGGGAACAATATTTGGTGATTCATGACCTGCATCTGAATAACAAAGTACCAAAAATAATTGCACATAAAAGTTAAGTCTAATTGATACAGTAGACTCCCTCAAATCAGCACAGCTTGGGACAAGAGGTTGTGCCTGGTCATTGCTTTGTTTACATTTTTTAAACACGCAATAATGATTATAATGAATGATTGTAATATAGTAAAACATTAAAATAATCAAGTAAAGTAATAAACTAAAAGGAAAAAAAGTAAGATAATTTAAAAACTCAATAAAATATTAAAAGTAAATAATTAATGCATATTTAAATATGCATAAAAAAAGATGAGATACATTTTCCTTGAATTATTCAATAAAACTTTCCTTATGCAAAGTACTCTATTAATTCACATCAAAATCATCATAATAACCTCATAAGCTTGATTATATTATAATATACATAAATATATTTGGTAAAAAGATTGTGATTACTAGTGATGTCAGCCATATTGATTTTTTTTTTTAATTATACTCTTTCATGGAAAAACACGAGATCAGTCATATTATCGAGAATTGCATATTAAAATGCATACAGGATGAAATAAAACTAAAAAACGCTGTAATTTTACCCCTACATCTGAAATGAAAATTTTCATTGTTTACATCTGTAAAAATGTGCAGATTTCAGGGTTGCAGATATGAAGGAGTCTACTGTACCTGTTAATAGTTTGAGTTATGAGGGAAAAAGTTCTGTAATTGAGTCTGCATCCAATTGGCTAGTTTAGCAAGCATGGCATAATGCAAATTTAATTTCATAGTTGTTTTTTTTTTTTGTGGCAAATATTTACATTTTAATTTAAACATTTGCCTCTATATTTATATAACAGGGATGAAAGTGCACCTAAGTCATTTTGTAGCAGCAAAAATCTAATTTTGTAGCAGTAAAACCCGTTTTTGTAGCCGTGGTTCATACACTCGAGAACAAATAAAATTCAAGCACTTTTCAAGCACTATTTCCAGCACTATTCAAGGACTGTTTAGATACATGCATAAAATGGCATAGAATAACACATAAGGAAAACAGCCACCCCATTGATTATCTATTTCAAAGAAATCTTATCAAATCTTTTCATTTTTATAACAGGCATTTTCAAGACATTAGAGAATTTTTAAAAACTAATGTGTTTTAACTTATTAAGGTACCATGGGAAGAAATTTCATATATAATAAAAAGTTAAGACAACAGAGCTTGATTTTCTTTTCTTTAAGTGCAAAAAAATAAAAATAAATAAATAAATAAAATGTATGGTATCACTACAAGAGCAGAAAACAGGAGTAAACCAGTTAAATTTTAGGAATTCTGAACACTCATCAGGAGTCATATTAGCATTTCTGAAGTTGTGAACAATATACTTTTTAATAAATATTCTCTGAATTCTCAAACCTTACAGCATTTGCGCTCATCCATACAAAAAATAATTGAAATAAAGGTTAGATAATTTACTTTTACTTTTTAAATTTAAATAAAAAAGATTTTTTTAAATGGATTTATAAAAGGGAAATAAATTTTTTTTATCAGTTACACAGTGAAAAATTTGGAATTAATATAATTCGGTGAAGTTTTAACTGATTGACAACATTCGCAAATTTTATAAATGACCGAATTTTTTTTTTTTTTTTTTTGTGACTGATTGACTATGTTAGGAAGGAGAGTTTTTTTGGGGGGAGGGGGGGGGGGGCAATATATGAAATCAGCATCAAACTGATGAATTTTGCGATTTTTTCAACAAATTGACAAAATTTGCATTTTTTATCGATGACCAATGGGCGAATTTTGTGGTATTTTTCCCCCGGCGGATTGTTAAAATTTGCAATTTTTGTTCAATGACAGATTGAATTCGTGATTTTTTTTCAACGTACAGTTGACGAAATTTTCAAGGCTGATTATCAGCTTAAAAAATTCTAAAATTCACAGCAAATTTTCTGAAAGACTACAGCAGATAGCAGAAGGGGTAAATCCTCTCCCGGCACTGGCTATGCGTTTTTTCGAGGCCCTTTGACAAATTTAGTCTTTTTAGGTAACCTTTTGATGAAATTTCCCTTTTTCCGCGATCCTTTGACAAATTTTGTATTTTTTTCGCGATCCTTTGAAGAAATTTGCGTTATTTCTGTGATCCTAGGGGTGATTCTGAATTTTAAAAAAATTCTGAAATTTACCTCAAATTTTCTGAAAAGTTACAGCAGAGAATGAGAGGGGGAAATCCACTCCCGACATTGTGTTTTTTCTGCAGCCCTTTGATGAAATTCGTGTTTTTTCCAGATCTTTCGACGAAAATTGCCTTTTTTCGCAATCTTTCGACGAAATATGCCGTTTTCTTGCTAACTTTCGACGAAATATGCCGTTTTCTCGCGATTTTTTGACGAAATTTTCAGTCTTATGCAATTTTTTGACGACATTTTCGGGTTTTTTCGCAATCTTCTGACAAAATCTTCTGGCTTTTTTTGCTATATTTCCACGAAACTTACAGTTTTTCCCGCGTTTCTTAGACGAAATTTGCGTTTTTTCCGTGATCCTTTGGCGAAATCTGCGTTTTTTCTGAAAATGATTAGTAAAATTTATTTTTTTTGGTGACCGTTTGCCGAAATTCGCGATTTTTTATGGCCGAATTTTCGGATTGGTGACCGATTTTTTTGTAATTTTTGGAAATGAATGCCTTAAATTTTTGGAAAATTCGGAACAGAATCACCCCTACGCGATCCTTTGAAGAAATTTGCAATTTTTTGCGATCTTTTGTCAAAATTTGTTTTTTTCACGATCCTTTGTCGAAATTTGCGGTTTTTGCGTGATCCTTTGATGAAAATACGCGCATTTTCGCGATCTTTTAATGCAATTCGCGTGTTTTCCGCGATCCTCTGACGAAATTTACGCTTTATTTGAGATTTCTTGTCGAAATTCAGGTTATTTCTCTAGTCTTTGACGAAATACGTGTTTTTTTCCACGACCTTTCGAGGAAATTCGCGTTTTTTCCGCGATCTTTAGACAAAATTCGCATTTTTAAAGCAATCCTTAGCGAAACTACCGATTTTTTAATGCGAAAGATTGTTGAAATTGATTTTTTTCGGCAGCAATTTGTCGAAGTTCCCGATATTTTCCAGCACTTTTCATTCCTTGAAAATGAATACTTTTTTTCCCAGCACTTTTTCTATTTTTTCCAAAGTGTACGAACCATGGTAGCAGTAAAACCCATTTTTGTAGCAGCAAAAATTGGATTTTGTAGCAATAAAAGTTTTTTCTTTGGAGCAGATTGAAATTCTAATAAATAAGAAATTTGCGAATTTTTCGCGACCTTTTGACGAAATTCACGCGTATTTCTCGCGATCTTTTGATGAAATTTGCGTATTTCCCGCGATATTTTAAAGAAATTTGCATATTTTTCGCCATCTTTTGACGAAATTCGCGTATTTTTCTTGATCCTTTGTTGAAATCAGCATGTTTTTCGCTATCTTTGGACAAAATTAGCGTGCTTTTCGAAATCTTTTGATGAAATGTGCATTTTTTTGACCTTTTAAAGAAATTTGCATTTTTTTCGCGAGCTTTTAAAGAAATTTGCGTTTCTTCACAAACTTTTACAGAAATTCGCGTTTTTTCACAAACTTTTACAGAAATTCGCGTTTTTTCACAAACTTTTACAGAAATTCGCGTTTTTTCACAAACTTTTTGACCCAGTTTTGTTCGTTTTTAAAAGAAATTAGCGATCCTTTTGACAAAATTTGCGTGTTTTTCGCGATCTTTTGACGAAATTCGCGTGTTTTCCGCGATCTTTTGAGGACATTCGCGTGTTTTTCGCGATCTTTTGACAATTTTCGCGTCCTTCTCATGAAATTTGTGGACTTTTTCGTTATCTTATAACGAAAATTAGAGTTTTTCACAATCTTTTGACGGTGTTTTGTTCGTTTTTTGGCGAAGTTAGCTATCTTTTGACAAAATTCACGTTTATTCCCCTATCCTTTGACGAAAGTCACGTGTTATTCGCGATCTTTTGACGAAATTTGTGGGGGGTTTCGACCTTTTCATGAAATTTTTTCATGAAATTTGAATCATGAAATTTCATGAAAATTGATTTTTTCTCGCCATCTTTTAACAAAATTATCGTTTTTTCGCGATCTTTTGACCGTGTTTTTGTTCGTTTCTTGACGAAATTAGCGATCCTTTGGCAAAATTCACGTTTTTTTTGCGATTCTCGTTCTCGGATTCTCGAAAAGTCGCGTATTTTTGGCGATCTATTGTTGAAATTCTCGTCTTTTTCGCGATCTTTCGACAAAATTTGCGTGTTTTTCGCGATCTTTCGACAAAATTTGCGTGTTTTTCGCGATCTTTCGACAAAATTTGCGTTTTATTCGCGATCTTTCGACAAAATTTGCGTTTTATTCGCGATCTTTTGGGCGCGTTTTGCTCGTTTGTTGACGAAATTAGCGATCCTTCGAAATTACTTTTTATCCTTTGAATTTGAATCAACTGTATTCGCGTTTTTTTTTTTTTTTTTTTTTTGCGACCATTTGACAAACATCGCGTGTTTTTAGAAATATTTTGACCGCGATTTTTTACTTTTTTGACAAAATTAGCGGCCTAGAACTTTTTGTTGTTGTTTCTTGGATCGACGAAATCGTGCTAAATTTCATTTTGGCACCAATTATTTTTTGGCGCAGGTTTGGCGCAAAATGGAAAAAAAATAGCTCTGCCCCCTGCAAGCTACGCTCGCCAACCCCCGTTCAGACACCGCAGAATCTAAAATCACGCTAATTTGATCGGTTTTTAAAAGATTAGAGAAGATTGAAT